>OX328126.1:32332725-32810225 GCA_946811695.1 Gonocerus acuteangulatus | reverse complement strand
CTTTGGATTCTGCATAAGGTTCTCCTTACTGCTTGATGTTTGATACCAATAATCAACCTACATACATGTAATCACTAGACTAGAAAAGTTAGAAGCTCTTCCAGATGACATTACTCTAGAGGACAAATTGATTGCTCTCTTAACTAAACTATTACACTGTAAAACAGAGGAACCTTATCCCGAGGATAAAGATCACAATAGGGAAAGTGCAGAAGGCCTTCAAGAAAAATATAAGAACAAAGACGATACATTTTGGGTTTGTGATCCTAAACTTTGTAATTTAGATGGCTCGACTTTGAAAAACTTTGTATCTGCTTTGAAGTATATTATGCAGTGAACCCCTACGACTATATTTACTACATTTAAGAAAGAAGTCACAACTGTTTTTGTTAAGATGCGTCGAAATGTTTTTTAAAACATCAAATATAGGTTCACCTTACCAAGACGATTCATTTGATAACTCACATGATGGGTTTCAGAAGGAATGATGGCATTTCGATGGAACAAAATGTAAAAAACGTCATAGGTAATATGACACTCCCGTATCAAGACCTACCTGCGTGCAAAGTTTGGTCAAAATAGGCCAAACGGTGTGAATTTGTATAAGGAACAAACATACAGCTGGAAGACCTTTTTTACCTAGCCTAGTGCATTCCCCGGACCAAGGCCTACCTGTGTGCCAAGTTTGGTCAAAATCGGTCAAATGGTGTGAATTTGTGTAAGGAAACATACATACAGACAGACAGCTGATAGACGATTTTGACTAGCCTATGACACTAACCGGATAAAGACCGACATGTGTGTCAAATTTTGTCAAAATCGGTCAAACGGTGTGTATTTGTATAAGGAACAAACAGTCAGACAGACAGTTGATAGACAATTTAACCTAGCCTATGATTCTCCCCGTACCAAGACCCATCTGTGTCCCAAGTTTGGTCAAAATCGGTCAAACGGTACGGATTTGTAAGAGGAACAAACATACAGACAGACAGCTTGTATAAGATTTTTACCGAGCCTATATGCGTCTAATTGTTTCTTAAAACATCAAATATAGGTTCTTCACACCGAGACAATTCATTTGATACCCCACATCATGGGTTTCGGACGGAATGGTGGGTTTCCGCAGGAAGTACAAAACTGGCACGCCCCCGCCCCGGAAGTGGAGTCAAACAATACTTTTCGCGATTTTTCGATTTTTCCCTTTAATAACGTCTTCATATCTATCTTCATGCAAAATTTCAAGCCTCTAGCATCATGGGAAGTGCCTAATAATTTTGATGAGTGAGTGAGTGAGTGAGTCCTATAAATCCCGATTTTCGATCGCTTATATCTCAGAAACTATTCGATGTAGAATTATGAAAATTTCCAGTTTTACTCACATCTAGTAGTATAATACCTGTGTAAAATTTCATAACTTTATCTTTACCTTTGTTGTAAATGTCGCTTATTTATGTAATTTTAAAAGGACATATTATGTTCTTTTAAAATAACAGCGCCAGACGATTCTCCATTATTTCATTTGAGACCAAGTTGTTTATCATAAGAGGCTCTGTATAATGTAGTTTAATACATTATGTAAAGGTGGACTCCTTGTTTATTATAATGGCTTATATACATTCACACCGCGATTCATTACCACTGGAATGAGTGAATCAGCAGAAGAATATTTCTAAAGGTCAAACGTTAAGGAAATACAAGGAAAAAAATATTCTTCTTAAGTGCCAGCTCGTTTATTTGTTACCCTTGAGTGGGAATTCGCTCCATGGCTGTTTTTGTTGTACGTGTAATTGAAACGTCCCACTCGCAAGAAATTCGTAGAAACAAATTTGCTACGGTAAAAGTATAAAATATGCCCCACAGGATTTTAGTTAATTTGATTCTAAAATATTTAAATTTTCTTTGAGGATGATATTAACTTGTTAAAGAGAAAAATAATTTTAGTATTTGATGACATAAACGTACAAAATAAACGCTAAAAAATTGATAACACTGATAAAATAGAATCCCAGATAAACGATATAATGCCACGCAAAAATATTTTGGAAAGGAAATCAGACGATCGGAAACAAGTTAAATTAAGCACAAATAACAGAAATGTATACAAGTAAAAATTTATGATTTCTCCAATATTAATAATGACACTGAAATAAATGTCAAAAACGCCCATATTTTTAAACAACGGACAATGACCAATTTCAGCTTTTTTTTAAATTTCTAAACCAGATGGACAAAAGTTGTATCCATTTAACTACAATCAAGTTTTATCTAATAAAATGAAAGATATTTGTAAGGATGTGGGAAAAATTACATGGTGTTATAGCAACAAAGTAAAGAATCGTTACTCTAGTATAAAAAAAAAAAAAAAAATCAGATAACACCGAAGGATACCAAATATAATATTTATAAGATTAATTGCACATATTGTAACAAGGTTGATATTGGAGAATCGTTGCAGTGAATCAGAAAGAGGATAAAAAAACACATGAAAATGTGGATGATCAGGATAATAAAACTGCTCTGGCTAACCATTCCATAAAATATAAGCTCTTATTCCACTTCGCAAATGTAGGAATTATAGAAAAGGAAAGAAACTTGAAGCGAAAAATAAAAGAAAACATTCACATTGAAAAAACAGCTAATAAAAAACAGATATCGAATACTTAAATAGTATATGTTTTTATTTACTAAATATCCGGTGACATTATCTAAAAAAAAATTTTTTTTGTGGACTAATATTCTTCTGGAAGATCTTTTTTTTTTTTTTTTTTTTTTGGAATCTATTGATTTTACACAGCTGATTGATGCTATACGTAGAAGAAACCTCAGTTTGTACGTAGCCATTGTACGGGAAGGTTCGCTTTAATACGATTAGGTTATATTTTTTAGTTTAGTGAGTTTTTACCTCCTGAAGAGGTACAAATAAGGTGTGAAAAACGTAGAGCTTAAAGAAATTAATTGAATAGATTTTGTTGTTGGATTACTGAAGATTTTTGTATTTTGTTAAACTGGTTATGATCCAAAGTTATTTTTAGGGCTTACTTTAGATTTTTTATTAAAATAGGGGAACATTGGATACAGTAATTTTATACAGCTATCACACTTCTGCTTTATGTGCTCGGTGAATTTTGAAATCTTAAGAAGCTGTCTGCTGAAATCCTGCCAAGATGTATGTTTCTTTTTATCAAGTTATTTCCATTGAGGATATAAAATACAGTGATTACTCGCAGAGCGGTTTCCCTAAGATGGCAGAAGAAGGCAAGACTAGCCTTGCCTGGTGGGCGGCAAATCCGGGTCTTCATGTCCACCTCCTCTCTGCCCTGACCTCTCTTGCCTTCCTTTTGCCTGGCAATCTTGCCTCATCACTGCTTATTTTCTTGTTCACACTCTTTAGCTATTTTTGTATGGAAATATGCACATTTATCAAGCGTTTATTTGTTCATAAATGTACTAATAAGTGGTTTTCATAACTGAGATATATTACCAAGATGGAAATCGTTGAGGTTCGCTCATAATAGTAAAATTGTTGTTTTATTCATTGCATTGTTTCACAACAAAAATGAAGGAAGGGCTCAATAATCCATTGCAATCTATCTTTAAATAATTCGTTTATGCAACAGCTTGTTGCAATGCGTTATCAGCATTGGTAGTTTTTTCAAATGCAGGACTTTTGACTGAGAAAAAATAAATTATATTAAGGCCTTTAAAAATAAAAGGAAATGATCAATTATGCATCCCCGAAATCATGAGAGAAATTTCCAGACCATTTAGAAATTCCCATTTCAAAGAACTAGGGATCGAAAGAGTTATTTTTAATCGAAAAAGTTAAAATTTAACTGTTAAAAAAAATGTATTTTATAAGTTAAAAAATAACAGCTAAAAAAAAACTTTTATTTAAAAGTTTCAGGAGTAAAAGTTTTTTAGAAAATTCTAAAATTAGGTACATGAAAACAAAAGTAAAAGTAATACTTTCATTTTCAATGTGAAATAACATTTTTAAGTATTTCAATCAATAATTTTAGAGTTGAATAAGAGAAAAATAAGTGAAATGTTCTTTGTTTAAAAATTATATTTGTTGATACAAAACAAAAAATAATCATTATTATATTTTATGCCTCTAAACTTTTTCCCATTAAGTATTTTAAGAACAATTACTTTAAAATAAAAAATTTTATTTTGTAAGACTCCTGCAAAGAACAACACGATACATGAAAATCTATAAATACTGTTTATGTCTCCATTATGAATGGCTTTGAGGGGCCATACAAGGAAAATAGCGTTTAATATTTATCAATACTTAGCCAAACCTAAGGCTAAGAGCTTTTTAAACCTCCTCTTGATTAGGTTATAACCGTCAATTTTCTGTTGCGGAAACTTAGTTTACCTTTCCCTCCAACTATACCACCTATTTAAACAGGAAACTTCATAATTTAAATTGGTTTCAGCCTTAGCTTTGGCTAAGTATTGATAAACATTAAACACTATCTCCTTTGTCTGATCTCTAAAAGCCATAAGGGACATGATAATTTTTTATTGAATTTCACGTAGCGTGTTGTTCATTAAAATGGAAATTTGCCAATGGTGGTACAGCGATATTGAGCTTTTCCATCTAATGGAAGGGATATTTTGTATTTCTATATATATATTTAATTATATTTTAATTTATATTAATTATTTGTTTGAATTGTTATTCAACTCTAAAATTATTTTATATGTTTCGATTTTGTAATAATAATAAATGTTTTATTTGGGATTTTCTGTGTATGTGAATGACATTTCGGTTAAAAAAAAAGAAGAAACAAAAAAAATTATGAATCCGAAATTAATCAAAAGTAAATGTATTTAGGGGAAACCGATGGCCTTTTCCATTCCCTTCATATGACTCCATGATTTCAGGTCACGATTTCTTCTCCGTCTGCAATACTTAACGATGAAATATGAAATTTATGCTAACCAATGCGAGCACTGTTCGAAATAGCATCCATTATCTTACGCAAGATCCACCAACGTTAGCTTTCAATGGTTTTTATTGCCATTTTGTGCATATTTATAGCTATTTATAATACTTTAAACGAAATTTATAAGAGTCTGCTAGGGCCTCTGCAGTATGATTACATAAAATATATTAGGAGATCAGATAATGAAATAAAATGTGTATTTTATATATATACATATATATATATATATATATATATATATATATATATATATATATATATTCCACTTTTTCTTGTTTCTTTTTCTGGCAGGGGGTCGATAAACATGTTTCGTGACTTTTCGCACCTCTTCAGGTGCTTTCCTATGCAACAATATTTTTTGTAACTCCTAAACTTAAAATTTCTTACACTCATATACATCTATCCTTTCCCTAAATAAATTTACATTTCAACATATAATATTTTATCTTAAATCTTAATCCTACCTTATCAGGAAGTCGTCTCGTCATGTTGACGTCAATATAAGGTTTAAAGAATGTGCACCAAATTTTCCATAGTATTATAAATTAAACCTCACAAAAAATTTACCAATAATCGATGCCATTAAAATAGCTAAAGAATCTATACAAACAGCCATATTCATTACCACAGATGACTTTTCAGTACTACGCCTGACTCAAGCTAGACAACATGACGAGAGGACTTCCTGATAAGGTAGGATTAAGATTTAGGATAAAATATTATATGTTGAAATGTAAATTTATTTAGGGAAAGGATAGATGTATATTAGTGTAAGAAATTTTAAGTTTAGGATTTAAAAAAAATATTGTTGCATAGGAAAGCCCCTGAAGAGGTGCGAAAAGGCACGAAACATGTCGGGCGAAACAAACCAAATAAAGTAGTTAATGTGAACCAAGAGTGTACTGCTTTATCGACCCCCTGCCAGAAAAAGAAACAAGAAAAAGTGGAAAATATATATCGGGTCATCTTTCACAAGAATTAATATATATTATATATATGTATAAATATATATATATATATATATATATATATATATATATATATATATACATACATATATACATATAATTTTTTATTCTTATAGATGACCCAAAATATCAAAATTCTTTTTTATCCTAGGAGGCATGGGGTCATTAAAGCAGTCTTCCTTTATTACACCACTTTATTTATTGGGCCCGACATGTTTCGTGCATCTTTTCTTCGCACCTCTTCAGGGGCACTTCTACAACAAAATATAATTTTTTGCACATCCACACAAACCTTTTTTCTACTATATTAAAACTATCAATACGATCTTTGAACTGTTCCACAAAAGGCATTAAAACATTATCATGCTCATTAAATGTTACTTCTACCCTAAATATTGCAATAATTATAGCTAAATTACATATTTTTTTATAAAAGGTGTTGAGTCCTACCTTGCAAGGAAGTCCTCCCGTTACCAAGTACTCCCTCTGGAGTCCGGCTTAATACTAACCCTGTAAGTGGATAGCCAAAATGGCCCTGTCGTTATCTGTCCTTTGTTGTTGTCCTAGTAAAGTCTACTCGTCAAATATTTTTTTATACATTTTTGGGTATTAATCTATTATTCCATAGAAAATTTGGTGAACATTTTTCAGATCAGTTCTTTTATTCACTGCTATTTTCGAATTTTTTAAAATATAAATATTTTCTTTTATTTTTCTTTTCAGGGTATTTCTTTCTTTATTTAATATTTTGAATTCTTTGAAATTAAAACTGTGTTTTTTTGTTATTGCATGATCCGTCAATGCTGTTCCGTTTTCTTGTGTGTCAATGCTCTTTACCTGTTGTATAATTCTTTTACCTAATAATTGCGCAGATTCCCCAATATAACATTTGTTACAGTCGTTGCAGTTGATTTTATAAATATTATATTTTGAACTTGATGCTTTAACCCTGTCTTTAATATTACTAAATACATTGTTTATTGTATGTTTATATTTCCAGCCAATTTTACAAACATCTTTACATATTGTTTTTATTTTGTTTTCTATAAGAGGATGATAATCGAACGTAAAATATTGCTAAATTGGATTTACATCTTTGTCAATACTGTTATTTAAAACCAATTGTTTCCTTTTTTGTTAACGATTTACAGAACAAAAAGAAAAGAAAATATTCTGAAACTTTTATTGAATCAAGGCCATCTAAAAAAGTTAAAACAGAAGTAATAAACAAGGAAGTGCAGAATAATAAGCGTAAAAGAGATCTTAATGATAATTCCGATATATCGAACAAAAAACAAAGATTATTGGTGCAAACTAATATTAATCATTTTTTCATTAAAAATAACGGCAGATTAGAAGAAACCACGTTAAATAATCACTTATTTTTACAAAAAAGGAAACAATTGGTTTTAAATAACAGTATTGACAAAGATGTAAATCCAATTAAGCAATATTTTACGTTCGATTATCATCCTCTTATAGAAAACAAAATAAAAACAATATGTAAATATGTTTGTAAAATTGGCTGGAAATATAAACATACAATAAACAATGTATTTAGTAATATTAAAGACAGGGTTAAAGCATCAAGTTCAAAATATTTATAAAATCAACTGCAACGACTGTAACAAATGTTATATTGGGGAATCTGCGCAATTATTAGGTAAAAGAATTATACAACACGTAAAGAGCATTGACACACAAGAAAACGGTACAGCATTGACGGATCATGCAATAACAAAAAAACACAGTTTTAATTTCAAAGAATTCAAAATATTAAATAAAGAAAGAAATACCCTGAAAAGAAAAATAAAAGAAAATATTTATATTTTAAAAAATTCGAAAATAGCAGTGAATAAAAGAACTGATCTGAAAAATGTTCACCAAATTTTCTATGGAATAATAGATTAATACCCAAAAATGTATAAAAAAATATTTGACGAGTAGACTTTACTAGGACAACAACAAAGGACAGATAACGACAGGGCCATTTTGGCTATCCACTTACAGGGTTAGTATTAAGCCGGACTCCAGAGGGAGTACTTGGTAACGGGAGGACTTCCTTGCAAGGTAGGACTCAACACCTTTTATAAAAAAATATGTAATTTAGCTATAATTATTGCAATATTTAGGGTAGAAGTAACATTTAATGAGCATGATAATGTTTTAATGCCTTTTGTGGAACAGTTCAAAGATCGTATTGATAGTTTTAATATAGTAGAAAAAAGGTTTGTGTGGATGTGCAAAAAATTATATTTTGTTGTAGAAGTGCCCCTGAAGAGGTGCGAAGAAAAGATGCACGAAACATGTCGGGCCCAATAAATAAAGTGGTGTAATAAAGGAAGACTGCTTTAATGACCCCATGCCTCCTAGGATAAAAAAGAATATACATATATATATATACATACATACCTTTAGATCCTTGACAAGCTGTTCCTTGGAGATTGGCTTGTCTGGCTTGAGATAGACTCCTCCCAAACCATCCCCAGTGAGTCCTCGCTTCGTCTCCCTGCTGTGAACCAACACCTGCAGCCTGGGGTTCTTCTCTCGGAGCCCTTCAGCTGCCTTCAGAGCCTCTGCAACATAAAATATATACATTGGAGCATATGCAGCATAGCAAGTACTTTATGATGAAATTTGAAGAGAAAAGGACATATCCCCTCTAGCGTAGTGGAAGAAACTTGGCCGTAGTAAGCGTGTTAACCAGGTTTCTATAAACATCTACTTGGGGCTTTTTACATTTTTTTTTCTTCATAAGCTCTATCTACTAAAATGACCCTCGTTAAAAGGTATTATAAAATTTTAAGACTCAGGAGACTCTTTAGCCCCAAAACCTACACAATATTTCCATAACAAACGATTAGATAAACTTACCAGCGAAATTGACAGATTATGAGTCAGGATAACTCCCTTGCATCAAAACTCGCTTTAATTTGTACTCAAATGTTAACCAGAATGTGTTGTGAAAATAAGCAAAAAGGGGGGGGGGGTAAATA
The DNA here is from genome assembly GCA_946811695.1 of Gonocerus acuteangulatus. Lineage (NCBI taxonomy): Eukaryota > Metazoa > Arthropoda > Insecta > Hemiptera > Coreidae > Gonocerus > Gonocerus acuteangulatus. Next base: position 32,801,306 of record OX328126.1, on the reverse strand, counting down.
TTATGGGTAATATTTAGAAGTAGGTGGATATTTTCCACAAAATAAAGTTGTTCAGTTAACTGATTAAACAAATGTTAAAAGGGCTAAACTGTTCTATTTATTTTACAGGCATTGAACAGCTTAAACACATTCATATATTAAGTGTGTAATAAGCCGTTCCAAAAATAAAAAAAAATCGAACGGACATAATAATAATCTTTCAGGGATTATGATATGCGCATTTTCATGGCATTATGACACCCACTTTCTCCCGAGTAACAGGACATCGCACACCCAATATACAAGTTACCTACAGTATACACTTACACTGACAAAAAGTCAATACAGTACACAACCAAGGATCACTTTTCCTGAGTGATACTCCTGTCAGTAGGTATAAAGTGCTCTACCCAGACAAAGTGGTGAAACGAAAATCTATATCTGGACTGAGGCCTGCCTCAGAGGGAATAATTTTCCACCCCTTGACATCGGAAGCAGTGCGAGCGGTTATCTGATACCACTCTAGCCGGAAAGATAATAGATATCTAGCAAGTATGCAAACATACACTGACTCGACCTTGTGAGAGATCGATCCCGCTCTTGCCAGGCAGTAATACTGAAAGCACATGAAATGGACTGGGTACTTGCATAGTGCAGTCATGAGAGTATATTACCTGACCACCAAAAGCGGGTTAGAAAACCATGTTGTACGCCCTGAATACAGTGATAAACGTCGGATACTTGTCCAGTATATGTAAATTTATGAATTATTTATTTCGGTTGGGTATAAATAGCCCTAAATAAATTGATATCTCCGGAAACGTAGTAAACAAGTCCCCGTAATAATTATAAGGCATAGCGACGAGGTTTGAGGTCTGGCACAATCAATTATTATCGAAATAGATGCAGCACTTTAAAAAAAAAAATACGGTTCATTTGCGCCATATCAATTACTCTAGACCGTGGGAAGTTATTTATAACGCTATAAAAAAAAACTACAAAACATCAACATCAACTAACCAGAATGAAAAGTGTAATGAAAAAAAGACCTAACTGGTTTGGCATTGAGTTTAATGAAGGTCGCCAGCCCCTGAGTAAAAGCCAAGTATGGCTTGGTGTGTCGAAACTCATGCTGACTATCAAAGCTGAGTCATGGGTTCGAAAACTAGTTTTCTGTATCCAGAGCCTTTGATAACTCAGCCAGTCACTGAGCCTCAAGCTGAACTAGAAACTGGAAGATTTATACCCTTACATGAAGGCATCGGGTCAAGGATTTCTGGAATAACTTTCATTGAAGCCCTCGAGCAGAGATTTGGTTATAAGTCGAATTGTTGTTTAGGATTGACTTCTATAAACTCTGGTATCCTACAGAAGATGGAATAAAAAGTTAAACGGTTAGGGATAATGGGACATAGTTCCTCGCCAAGAGGATATAATTAATGTTTTTAACAAATATAATTAGCACGATCCAAGAAATGAAGTTTTTAAACTCATTATAGAAGTTTTGAAAAACAAATACTGTCTTCAAATCATTCTGAACCGATTGTGACAACTTTTGACTCGCCGAAGACCACCCTCCTTAACATTTGATGCTTAGAGAGTGTGACAACCAGTAAAAGGTACGGCACTAATGGTCTAAAAACGCCATTGTCAAAGATCGAAACAATTGTCTGGCGATGTTGGATAACTCAAACACCGATGTGGCTAAAGACAGAAATAGCAGAGCGAGTGCTCTGGCTTGTGCCACAGTAGTCTTCGATAGTTGTGTTATATATAGGTTGGATGTCGAAATAATGTTCATTTTGAACATTTATTGTTTTTAGGGAACCGCTTGCCAAGTAAATAAAGATAATCTATTCTAGTTAATGGATTAAAGTTTTCCGCAAAGAAGAGTTTTGTGTTGCATTCTTTATGAGCAAGGACCTCTGAAATTTTCAGCATGATTAAAGCAAGGCATAAACTCATCAACACACCAATATTGTTTGGCGAGGAGGAAGCATCAATGCAGCAATAATTCCCGAAATAACTTTGAAATTTTATCTCGAAGACAAGGAAGATCGTCTTTTGTTGTTGATCGCAACTAACTGAGGTGTTTGGTAGAAGAAAACACTCGCAAAACTACTCGCGACATTGCGACCAAACATGGCATTTACCACTCAACAGTTGTTCGCCATCAGGAACGAATTCTTCATATAAAAACCAGCATTACACCAACCCAATAAAATAAGGCAGGGTCGTAATGAAAGCTACTGTTTTTGCTTCTTTGACTGCTTTATTGATTCCAAAATTATCTTTCTGGTCGGTACAAATTGAAATATTTTATTCATTTGATCGAATAACTGAATACAAAAACTCAAATTAAGTTCTCATCCTATTTGAGACAAATGATCCCCACAGCCTGCTGTATGTTATTGCTGTATGTTTTCTCAGTATAATGGCCCCTTAAATCTCTCTTTTCTTCCAGATTATAGGGGAGTAGGAGGTAAACATTGCTCACAAAATATAAACTAAATCTATTTCTAATGACACAAGTGATAAGAATTATGAAAGCGCGCTAAGATGATGGAGTTCCTGCAAGTCGGACTGTTTTATTTGTTTCTGTTTTACTCTCTTAATTTTTTTTTCTTTATGATGTCATCATACAGGAACGTGGAATAAATCTTTGATTAGCAAGAGATTTTTCCCCAGATAAATATCTCTTTGGAAGATCCGTGAACACGATCACGTATGTGAAACCTCTCTTCCGATCGATTCCATGAAATCTTATCTTTCGCTATCGCTCGATATTAAACCTTCTCATTGAATAACATTAAAATATTGATCTTTTTACATCATGGAGTCTTACTTCTCTCGTCAAGAAGATCATCTTTTGAAATCTATATTTTGATGCAATATATGGGGCATTTAAGAGACTATTTAAGAAAATAAACGATATTTTAAACCACTATTTATACATATATATATATATATATATATATATATATATATATATATATATATGTATATATATATGTGTGTGTATATATATATATATATATATATATATATATATATATATATATATATATATATATATATATTCATTCTTCGATTTTATTTACAGTATATGTTATAGTTATTTATATATACAGGGTGTTCAACACTCGATTGACACCCCCCTTTTTTCCCACAATTTTTGAAATTTAAAAACGAAACTTGGTGGGTCTTAACGTGGTCGAACGAACTTTCATTAGACCTAATGCACGACCCCTAACTTTCTCCAGTTCTTCTCCAGAGACCCTAAATCTGGAATCTCCAATGGAAAGGGGTTATTTTTATGACGGATTATTGTAGAGAATTGAATTTTATGTCGGTTTTATAGCTGACATTTTTTCGCTAAAGCGCACCAATGAGTAACAACTTGCCAAAAACCGATGAAACCCTTGTTTTTCGTCACTTTTCTGCCAATAACGTAGAAAGTATGCCTTATTTTATTGGGTTACAATAAAAGGAGTAGAGGATTACAATTTTCTTTCCAAAAAGTACCTTTAAAGGCCTAAAATGTTAATAGGAATGGAGCAAAACATACTTTCTACGTTATTGGCAGAAAAGTGACGAAAAACAAGGGTTTCATCGGTTTTTGGCAGTTTGTTACTCATTGGTGCGCTTTAGCGAAAAAATGTCAGATATAAAATTGACATAAAATTCAATTCTCTACAATAATTCGTCATAAAAATAACCCATTTCCATTGGAGATTCCAGAGTTAGGGTCTCTGGAGAAGAACTGGAGAAAGTTGAGGGGTCGTGCATTAGGTCCAATGAAATTCAACCACGTTAAGACCCACCAAGTTTCGTTTTTGAATTTTAAAAATTGTGGGAAAAAAAGGGGTTGTCAATCGAGTTTTGAACACCCTATACATATATATATATATATATATATATATATATACTTGATCAATTAGAACTAGTATGTGTTTTATTATATTATATTAGACTAGCCGCTTGCATACAGATACTCTTCGGAAAACATACCTACGAATGTGTCTATGAATGATGAACACATTCTATTAATTAGTTTTTGTCCAATCATTGAGTATTCCTTGGCATTCATTGTTGAAGAACTTTGCCAAAGAGCTTGCCGCAACGTTCAATAATTATCTGCAAATCTGGTTGGTTTTCTTAGCCAAAACCCAACTATTTCTGTCAGGTAGGATATTTATTAAGTTTTCGAAAGGTTACCTTACCAACCACATATACAGCCTAGAAGAATATAGTAGAACCGCTCAGACACGAAATATTTAGAGCAGTGTTAATATATGGCTTGATTTTGGATATTATGTTCCATTGACCTTCATCCTACATAAAACAAATTCTTGATGAACCATAAATACTATTAAGATTTAATTTTGTTTTGTATTTATGTGTTAAAAAGCTGTGTTATACAATTCTATGTTATATAGTATATTAAGGAAGTAAATGTCTTGAAACATATATTTTCGAGAACTTATGCAATTCGTTTCTAGTTTTGAGTTCCAATAATAAAAACCATCTTTAATTTAATGACCAATTTTTATTTAAAGGCCAGGCAGTGAGTCATAAAAAGGGATGAGTGAATATATTAATCTTTAATAGATTGTGTAATATTGTTTATGATTGTAGAATGGGCTTATGTTGGGCAACAGGTCCCTGGTTCACCTTTAGTTGAGGCTTCCTTGGACGCCATAAGCTACTGCTGGTCGGCTGGACTTCCTTTCCCAGTGTTTGAAAAGAGTTGGCATAACAAAAGCGTGAGATATTTGAAGGGCATTATTTTATATCTTTATTACATATTCGACCCTAAAGTGCATCATGTATATGATGCAAATTATTTAGGAATGCATCGTACACCTGCGTGACGGAGATTGATAAGTGTTTTTGAAGAGACATAACAAGATACCTCTTATCTTGGGAGATCTTTGGAGGTGGTTATAGACGATTAAGACTAAATTACAGAACACTTTCTCTATATCGCCTAGCGTGTAAATGTCACAATTAAAATTGTCTGTTCCAATGCAGCTTTCCCTTACATTTGTTTACCATAGCTTCTAACTCAAGTCGGTAATTAATTTAGTCTCGGTACACTTCGCCTAGCATTGTTTGCAAGTTGTCCTGGGTTCGAACCCTTCAGGAATGCAAATCAGTGGAGTAATGAGGGTCCTCAAGAGGGCGTAGGTCCGATCAGCAAGTGGTTTATTATAGTCCCGGAGACAGTGTCAGTATTGCGGTCATGGACCGGGTGGGGCCCTAGCCATCTGGGACGAGGACACGGACAGTTTCCGGCCTCACCCGCTGGATATGGTCAGCTATATGCATAGGATCGTATGTCAAGTCTTGTCTTATGTATATTCATACTTAGATGCAGAGATGAGCATACTTTTATTTATAAATAAAAATACGAATTCATTCGTACTTCATATATTTGTAAATACGAATATAAATAAATTCGTCTTCATAAGTGTGAATACGAATTAATTTGTAATCACGTATATTAAATATAAAAATACAAATAAAATTTCATTCCTGCGAATACAAAAAAAAAAATTGAAAATATTCACAAAGAACTGTGAATATTCACAAAAAATCAAGTGATTACGAAATAATTCACATTAAAATATACGAATATAAATTTATTCTCATTATAATTTGTGAATACAAATTTATTCGCAAAAAAAATCGCAAATAATTTATGAATTTGTTCGTATTAACGATAAGATGATATTACGAAAGTCATTGAAGGGGATTATGTTTTATTTTTTTTTTTTTTTTTATACGCTTAACGTCTAGGTTAGCGCCTAGATTATTTTTCCCATTTTTGGTCTATCAAGAATCTGGCGGTCCATTAAAAGAAAAGAAAAAAAGCGCTGATAACCTAGACGTTAAAAGCCTTTAAAAAAAAAAAAATAAAAAAAAAATAAATAAAAAAAAAAATCCCCTCATAATTTATTTGCGAATTTTTGTGTGAATAAATTTGTATTCACATATTATAATGTGAATAAATTTGTATTCATATAGTTTAATGTGAATTTTCTCGTTATCACTCGATTTTTTGTGAATATTTACAATTTATTCAGTGAATTTATTTGTATTCGCAGGAAAATTTGCGAAATCAAATTTTATTTGTATTTTTATATTTGATATACGTTAATACAAATTAATTCGTACTCACACATATGCATACGAATTTATATATATATATATATATATATATATATATATATATATATATATATATATTCGTATTTACAAATATATGAAGTACGAATAAATTCGTATTTTTATTTATAATCTCTGCCTAGATGTATACATATCCAACACATAGTCAACATCAAACATGCGTGCTTGTATGGAAACACCACGCAGATCCAAATCGTGCTAAAAATGCCCGACACTGCTTCGTCTGAGCGATCTTCCATATACTTATTCTGTCAATTGTAATTAGGAATTCTTAGAATGAAGAGAAAAAAATAGCTCCGAAAGTGTTCTGCAACGGCTATGGTATTTTCGAAATTTTCACCTATATCTTTTTTGCAGGTAAATTATAAGGCTCCCCAATGGTCACACACAACCATCTTCGGGATATTTAAAGAAATGTTTTATGTCTGTTAACCTTATAAGCGCTAATTGTGCAGCCGGACGAGCATCTCCACAGGTGTGAAGTGTACGCTAGATCTACGTACACTGTAATTGTGAGATAACATAGCGGCGCACCGTCACAATCGTCTTCGATTGACCATTGACCGTTTTTGGAGGGCAACAATGCGAAAAGCTATGACTCAAGACGAACGTAGCGAGTGCACAAACTGACCAACAACATGCCTTTACAGCGAGGGGCACTGCTTTTCGCGGCAGAATGTATGCGCTCAGAGCGTTTAAAGGGTTAAAAGTATGTTGTTTTTTGCTAAACTTTCTTTACTCCTCTTATCACCAAAAAGTACAAAAAGAAATTTGAATGAACTTGAGGCATGTCAAAAAAGTAAAAGGCAAAAATAATTAAAATAGAATAAAAAATAAATTTAAATTATAAATTGTAAATAAATTATGATAGTTATTATTTAGACAATACTTACTGTCCGATCTATACCGGGGTAATTATGTCAACATTGACCGCTTTTTAAGTAAGACACCTAGTCGGTCAGTTTAATGTCATCTTTTGTAAATACAATGTTTCCTTATATCAAAAAGCGTTCCAAGGGTGACGTACTAATATTACTATGACAAGGTCATCGAAATTCTTTTCCTGATATCAAAAACGTGTTCCTCCCATTGACCAAGACATTTTGGAGGCTGGTAATTATTTATCTAATAAACAGGATTAGCTGATCCTTTCATCCTGTTGACAGTTAAAAGAAGATGTAATCCTTGAAATGCTGCTGGTTGTAGATTCAATTTCAAGGATATCCTGATGAATGTACAACAGGTTACACAGGTATCAAGGTTTTTTATTTTGAGTGTGCATCTAATTTTACTCCATCGCATATGTGCTCGCCTGTTTAAAACCAATAAGTTTGTTATCAATATCTTATAGTGGCCAAAAAAATGTATCAAATGTCGTGGCCATTTTCGAAGAAGGTTCACCTTTGTACAATTGGAGGTAAATTTATTAGTTTATGAATATGAACCTAAAAGCTAAAATAAATGAATTTACGAGTTATTTGTACTCTTATTAGCCTTCCACCATGTTTTTATATAATATATTTCCAGAATTAACGTACAAAAGAAGATGCCAAGATCCTGGCCCCTCCCAAAAACAGATTGTCTATGAAAGTTATGATACCATAATTTTGGACAAAGTTTTAGTGTCTTTATACCTTGACAAGAACCTAATAATACCATTTAACTTATTTCTACATTTCTAATCCGATTTGTGCATATAATACATCCGATTGTCATAGCGGCCATCATTTAACTAAAACTAACCATGTTGGCAGTGCAGACAAATACACACACACACACATATATATATATATATATATATATATATATATATATATATATATATATAAGTATTGTATTATGAGTGCTGTGTTCAGGTCTAACTGACAGGCCTGCCTGATCCTACGTAGTCTGCTTAAGGTAATTTCTAATGGGACTATCGCATTCACAAAAATAAGTGTTAAAAACTTTGAAGTTATTGGTTTCATTTATTTGTACAGCTCTTTTTGTCTTTTTTTTTTAATATTCCCATTTGATGCATTCATACGATTGTCCAGCCAAATCAATATACCATCAACTGTTTCAATTTTGAGCTTTTCAAATGACAATAGAGGGAAGAACGGAAGCGCGCTGTGATGACTCAGCTCTTCCGAGTTTTTTTTTTTTTTTTTTTTTTTTTTTTTTTTTTTTTTTTTTTTTTATGAAGAGAACTCATAATGAAGATATCGAAAATACCAGAACTGCAAGGACGCCTGCAGCTTTAAGGTCCGTCCATGTTCTCCATTTGTTCCCGTTCGCCTTGTGAATAACTAATAGCGGCCCTGTCATCGGATTTCGGGATAATGGTTTCACTTATATTATCCAAGAAATAGGGCCGAGATTATCTTACTTTTTTTCGATAAGCAGGTAGGGGAGCTAAAGGCCAACAGCCGGACTTACAAGATTGGTTCAGCACTAGAAATTATAGGGACCGGCGATGATGGAGGATTGAAATATCTCTAGCAGGTTGATTTAGGGTCTTGGTGTGTGTAATTGTAGATATTTGCTATGAGATTGGATTATCAGACTTGATTGAATCATCTTCATATGTATCACGCGAAGGAGCACCCGTTCTGAATTTATAACTTTATCATGAAACATACAGTTTAGCATCGTTTTTTAATGGGACCCAATCCTGAAAGGTCCTGACTGTTGAATGAAAGCAGTTCTAGACCCCATATAACCTAAAACCATTACTTATTAAGGTAAAAACAATTACTATAGCGATAACAATCATTGTTAAAGCTAACAATTCAAGTTGTAAAAAACAAGAACGATAAATATCATAGAATGTACTCAAATATCCCATGTATTGACAATAAATGATTAAAAAATTCATAATTGTCGACAGCAAGAGATTTCTGAAATGTTCTTTCTTCATATTTCACATGTTGCACACGCACTAATAAACTCTATGTTAAGGCGTAAGCACTTAATACTCTGTGCCTAAGGTCGTGGGTTCGATTCCCACTAGGGGTGGTGGCTTTTCTTTAGAAAAAAGAAAATACATCAGTCCTATTCTGGCTAGAAAAGGATGGTAACCTATAGATAACCCGTCCTAAAACACGTGGTTAATAATAATGGACGTTAAAATTTGAATAAATCAATAATAAACTCAAATTATTTACTCGTCATAGCTACGAAGAGAACATTGCCACATCATAAAAGTAACAACGGAGATATAGCGTTAAATTTAAGTAAGGATTTTCAGAAATGGCTACTCCCTTGAACTACCCTAATCGGCGACGTACAACTAGATTGCTCCCGTAAAGATGGCGATTAAAACGCCAACCTAATGCGTCACCGTATGACGTTTTTCGTAATTTGAATAATTTGAAACAAGCTATAATACTTTTCTTTATTTAGTTAAATTTTAACGTAGATTTATTATTGAAAACGAATTTAAGGACGGGTTATATGTAGGTCACCACCCTTCTCTAGTCAAGATAGGGGCTGATGCCTTTCATTTTTTAAAGAAAAGCCACTACACCTAGTGGGAATCGAACATACGAACTTAGGCACGGAGTGCATACGCCTCAGCACTCACGGTCATCAGACCTCCAGTCCTTTCGTTTAATGTGTTGAAATACAATTTTATGATATTTGATTCTAAGTTTTAAGAAACTTTTGTAATTCATGTAATTTGATGAAAACATTTATATTGCAGTTTAAAATGATGAATGAATTTCAAGGAGGAAATCATCTCCGTTCAGAAGTTCAAAAAATAAGCTCCAAGAGGACAATGTGATCATCGAAGAACAATAGAAACAACCCCATGAGCGGGTTTCCTTCTTACGGAGGAAGGGAGGAACAGAGCTAGAATATGCCACCCATACAAGATTTCTTGCCTGATCTCTGACATTGGTGGAGCTCGAGGAATTCTTTTGGCATTGCACACTGAAGATGATCTGAAGGGCTTCGAATTAACTTTATGCATTGTGGTGAAGATTATTTTACAGCTGTTTCAATTGGCTTCGCTCTTAGCTCTTTATCATCATATTTCTACCAGGTAAACTGCGTTGAACCACATTGTTAATAAGGAAAATATAGTGTAGAAATGATTACGGTCAGATTGTTTACCAGGTACTCAAGGCCAGCCGGTCTCCGCCCGGAGCGGTTTACAGTAGGTGAGTAGCGACAGGTAGGTGGTGGGACTGCATCGCTTCTACGAGAGTTTTGTTCTATTTGCTCATGTCACGAGACCAATCAATGGATTGTGACCTTGGTCGCAGAAATAGCAAGGATTAAATTAGTCAAAAGGAACAAGACAGCTAACAATTTCGAGATGGCTACAGTGGAGGGGGGGGGGAGAATAAACTTCTATTTTTGAACGAGCTGACTGAGTTGTAGCTTCATCCATCAAAATTAAAAAAAAGAGGAGAAAAATCTTATTACTCTCTTGTTTAAATAAGTTTGTTCTTTTTTAATCAATTTGCTCCCATGCCAAAAGAAAAGAATTACAGTTTGCAGGAAATTGCACCTTGAGAACTTGGCGGAAATATTTAAAGTAGGTGAGCGCTTTCGGATAACCAGTAGGATTCTTCCACAAGTTATTAGTCCCGTAACAAGCCAAGAGTTTCTGAATGGCAGCCACTGTACAGGTATCTGCTTCTTGAACATAATATTTTGAAGTCCCTAGGAAGGTGACTCTTAAAAGTATTTTTTTCTTGTGTCACCATAAGGGCACTGAATAAAATTCCAAATTAACATAACCATCAATTTATTAAAATTGGCTCTACATGTGAACGTCCTTCGTTCCATTTGGCTGTATCTAGTTTTTAGGCTCTTGAAGAGGCATCCGAGGTTGTGAACCATGTAGAGCCATTTTAATAAATCGAATAAATATGCTAATTTCGTTTTTTTTTTTTTGTTTTTCATTGACGTTCTGCCTACACAAGAAATAATTCTTGTAAAAGTTCGGACCTTTTATTATTATATTCAACCCATCTGAGGCCAGATTCTCGACCAAGGGCACATTTAATGGGTCATATAATTTCAGTATTTTTTTTTTTTATTTAACTGATAGTATGTCACAGAACTAAATTAACAATCGTGTTGCAAAAATATCTCGTGATGAAATTTAGAATTTACACACAAAGAAAAATATATTATCCAAGATCAATCGCTTACAATGATGATCTTCGCCTACATTGACCCAGTTACAATGTCGGACCGAATGCCATTTATAAATTGTGTCAGCAATATAAATCAATAAAACAAATATGATAATCGTAGTCAATGATTTACCCCGTGAATATTTTGAACGACATTCTAGACTTGATTGATGTTGGTCGCCTTATTTTTTTTTTTTTTTAATCAAGAATGCTCAATGACATTAGGAAGGTTGGTAATTTATAAGAGAAGACTACTGCGTTTGAATTCTCGTTGCTAAGTCTCCATATTTAGCGCGTTTCCTCCGTCCATATAAAGAAAAAGTGGATGTCAACGCGATGTATCTAGGCAGAGCTTTGGACAAATACCAACTTGTCAAATTATTTATATATTTCTTCTTGCACATGACCCAAAATATTTTTAAATTATTTCTATTCTTTGGAGGTTTAGCTAGTAACTTTTTATTTTCAAATATATATTAACGCCCAAAATGTTACGTGGCTTTTTTGCACCATTTGTTAGAAAGTCCTCTTGTTGCCATATTTCCTCTACGTTGGTTGGGGCAAAACTTTATTAAAATCGTTAATAAAAATTGATTTCGAATATTTGGGCACGAAAATATTTTGTTTATAATGAAAGGTTCTTTAACCAGCGGAATCGACCCTCGGAAACACAGGGTGAGCTTTAGTTCCCAAAAACATTTGGGCGAGAACAGATGTTACGCTAACGGTTTTGCGTTCATACGTGGAGAATAGAATTAATTTATTTAAAATTTAACATACATTTATTATTGACGACGAATTTTAGGTCTATAGGTTACCACTCTTTTCTAGCCAGGCCAGGGCTGACGCCTTTTCTTTTTTCAAAAGAAAATCCATCACACCTAGTGGGAATCGAACACACGACCTTAGGAGCGGAGTGCATACGACGTTGCGCTCCCGGCCAAAGGACATCTGAGAATATAATTAAGCCTCTACTATGGCTGTATCAGTGTACTTTAAGAACATCGAAAATCACTTATTTTTTTCACTTTCTTCTCCTTTAACTCCTAACGTACATATTCTTAAGAACTTCTCAAGGCGTCAAATAATTTGTAATGAAATGCCCTACAATTTCCTATGTTTTCCTTAATATTGATTCGCTTGTTTGAAAAATAGGTATAAATATAGAAACAATTAGTAGTAAGAAATAAATCTTATTTATATCATTTTTTTTCCCTACAGCTTAAAATGCTTTAGGACTTTCATATATTAGTAAAAAAATTTCGATTTTATAATAAAGCAGCACTATTTTTCTTTTTACTCAGTTTGATCGTTTTTGCATAAAAAATACGTCAGTAAGGTATCAGCGAGAAAGTTACGATTTTTCATATTGTTGCAAACACCAAACGAAAAACTTTTGATATTTGATATTGATTGATATATATATATATATATATATATATATATATATATATATATATAAATATATATATATATATATAAATATTTGGTGCGCCATACACTACTATATTGAATATTGGATTGACAAACTTTATATATGGCAGGAGATACAAAAAATAGATTAGGACGAAAATAATTGGATTAGTTAAATCGACCGCTTGGGAAAAGAGATTATAGAGAAATGCATCTAATTGGTAGAAATCCCTGATGACTCTAATTCGAGAGGCGTGTGCTATCAATAACCACTTTCTTGAAACTGCACGAGGTCGGCACGCAGAAAGATGGATCTTTCTAGAAACCTATTAACAAATTACTGATAGCCTATAATCAAGAAATTGAGCTTCAATTTAGTCATGATTTATCGACTGCTCCTCATTTACCTCATATACTGGGTTTTTACAATTTTCCTTTATTTTATTTTTTTTTTTTTGCGCGCATCAGCATCTAGGCCACTTAGCCCCATTAATACCTATTCAAATTGGAGAATTCACGATTTTAAATAATTGTGTGGAAAATACAAACTATTGATTCTTAGGAATTTTGACTTAAATTAGAATAAGGTAAGAAAAACGCTGTTATATCCTTTGTGTTCGGAACGAGACTACTAGAAAGCGGTTCCTTCAGGATAAGATGGACAAAGAGGTAATATTTAGTACCTATCCCATAGAGGTACAATCCACGTTCTTATACAAATAACAGAAAGGCCTATTTAAGGAGTCTTGGGAATTACATACGAATACTATGCATTAGTATTTTTTTTCTATTTTATTATTTATTTTTATTAAGAAAGCAATTTATAATCCCAGAAAACTTAAGAATCTCTTGTAGAAACTTGATAAAAATTCCTGTGTAATTAAAGTTAAGTTTATTTACAATTTGCACCAATCTTATAATATAGGAAAATAAATTAAAAACAAAAACCTATGCTAAAATGAGAGTGAGAGTATAGTAACAAAAAGTGTGCTAAACATATAGTATTATTCCTAGAGATAAAGATATTTTACAATGTTAGAAATATATTAAAAAAATATTGAAACATATAACGTTTAAAAATTATTCAAAAAGTGTAGAAATTTACTTTAAAAGATAAGAAATATATTACAAGTTATTGCTGTATGTTTAATATTATTATTAAATCCTATCATAGATTTTGTGATAGTTGTAAAGAAATTTTTATCTGGTATCTGAAACAGATTTTTACATTTTCTCAGATTGTAAATTTTTTCCTTAATAAAAATGATTGTATATCTATTCTATGAGTGCTTTATAAGAGTTTAAAAAAAAAACAAAAAACAATGCGATCTAGCTTGCATTAGAACTTAGTATATAAATCTAATTGGTTGAGGACTTCCTTAGAGCTAATAAATGAATACAGTTTCTTAAATCTACTAACATGCAAAACAAAATTTTAAGCTTTTCTCTGTTTTAATCCCTTGTTAAAACATTTTTTTTTTCAAATTGAATAAATAATTCATCAAAAAATGATCCAGCTTCTCTCAAATAGCTAAAGTTTATTCATGGGTGGCAATAATTCAATGCGCTTGATATAACTACTACAAAAAAATAAAATCAAATAAATATGTAATTATGTTGTTACCTGGATCGTGTGGCCGATGCAGTACAAGGTGGGTGCACTGGCAGGGATCTGTAGCAGGGTTTAGCTGAGTTTCAATGTGGCACAATATAATCTTTCCGGAGTCTTGGCATTTATCTGTACCTGTTGGCAAATGTATAACTATCATATCGAATTCCTATATAAAATAGTTAATATATAAAGTCATAAAAAAACTGCAAAATTGTGTGTGAAATCATAGGTTCGACAGCTAAATATTTCTAATTTCCTATTGATTGCTCAGTTTTGATAGGCTTGAAGTTTTCAAAGCAAAGGTAAGCAGCTTATGTAAATAGTCTGACTTGCTGAAATTGTGTCATCTTGGCGCGTTTCCCGTCATATCCCTAGGGTCATTTGCAGCTTAGAAACAGTCAATATTCGTGAAAAAGGTCTAAAAATGTAATATGAAATCTCAAGATCTTATGCGCCACAACAAGTAATAGACAGTATCGTAAGTGGAAGTTATTCCAATTAAGCACAGATTTCTCCGAATAAGATCTTTCAAAAATCACAAAAAAAAAAAAACAAAAAAAAAAACACACCGTATTTGTACTATATGTAAGAAGAATCTCAAGATATATGAGAATATTTTCGAAAATACCAATAAAAATCAACGTTTTTCTAATATTTTCGAGAACAATTATAAACAGATAGATAGATACCTCAAGCTCAATTGCTTGCAAAACGTGATGTCTAGTAACGCAAAAACGTATGTATTTCGATTTTTTTCGCATGACTGTTACCCATTAAAACCACGTGCCGGTAGTCGGATTCTGCTATTTAACAAGCTCGACCTTTAAAATCAAACAAAATATTTATGTACCAAATTTCATTAAAATCGGCCCTTTTTTGAGCCAGCGAGAGTGTCAACACAACAAAATATACATAAATAGAAACATTGATGTTTTCGGGATATATGGGTTCTAAAACATGAAATTCTTTACTTTGCACTACCGGATTGCGTCCCGATAGAGGGAGGGAGGGAAAGCGCACAAGAGCATTGATTGCAACTCCTGCGATTCGGACCATTTACAATTGAATTTAAATGTTGAAGCTAATAGTTGAATGGTCAAACAATTAACTCCTGGCCCTTGTAATGAATGAAATTCTTCTTTGGGAGTTGCTAGTACTACAAGCATTTAGAGACGTTTACTCTACAAGTAGCTGGAATTGAGGTCAGTAAAGTTGTTGTTTACTTCATTGACGGCTGAATCTGTAAAAACTCACGTAGTAAATTGCACCTCGTTAACGTCGGCTATACGAAGCGGCTATATAGTAAATAAACCGTTTGATGACGTCATTAACCTTCATGTGACCTTTGTTTGCGAAACGTCCAAAGTAGGTTAAAATTTGCAGTGGATACATTCCTACTGACCTATTGCTCAATTTTAGTGTGATCGTAAACGGTTAGATGTTTTTAGGGATACTTATATTTATTAATTTATTTAAATTATCTTGTATCTAACCTTGAAATCATTGGTAGGGCTGTACGTCTTTGAATTTCGCAGTAGATTATTCTGTCTTGTTGCTGTATTGTTATTCTGGTGGTATTATATATTCTTGTCTATGAGAGCATTCTCTAAAGTTGGTGGGATTTCGTAAATAGCGCGAAAATAATAAAATATTTGCGTGTCCCGATCAAGTCTTCAATAGTCATTGTACCATAGCATATTTCACCTCTAAATGTTTTTTTTTCGTAAAGACCATTCTATCAAAATTATTTTTCGTTATTTAAAAAATTTAGATTTGCTGGCATACATTTTATTTATTTTTAAAATTTTTTGATCAGGCATAGAGTAATTTGTGTTTAAAACAAAAACATAAATGAAGATTTTACAAACTAAGAAATAAATATTATAAAATAGATATAATATTAAAAAAAAATGTGCGCTAAAACATGAGTTGTTGCAGATTAAATGAATGCAATATACATAAGTCAAAAGTAAATGGGATAGCATAAGGCAGTTTTAATTTATAATAATATTATAAATTAAAACTACCTTATCTATCTTAGGAATATATTATATTGCTTTTGTGTTCTTTCTAGATGTTTGCTGTTGTGTTCTTTTTTTTTTTTTTTTTTTTTCTTTTTTTTTTTTTTCTTTTTTACGGCGCATCGACAAATCTTGGCCATTAGCGCCAACCTCCAGGGTGCAGCCAGGAATTTTCTCAGCGAGCCCTGAGATGAGAAAATTTCCCCCCACCCACCATCTCCCGCTTATGAATCCAGCGAGCTAGCCACTAGATCACGGGAGACCCCTAGCTGTTGTGTTGTTCTCTTTTTAGATGTTGATAGCTATTTTAAATCAATGTAAAATAATTACATAAAATATATTAATATATCTTTAGAAATTTCTCCTCTGAAGATTTTTAAATGAAAATATACTCACGATATATTTTATCATAATTTACACTAATTAGATTTATTTTACTAACTGCTTCACTTGGCTTGGTTATTGTTTTCTTTCGTGTCTATTTGTTTAAACAGTTTTAGGGGGAGCATAGCTTTGAATGTAATATTCGTCAGGAATGCAAGAATTTTTGTCTCATAAAAAATTGAAAATATTTGTTTCTAGATGACCAATAGCTTTGTTATAGTATATATTTTTGGTTTAAAATTCAAAACAGTAGTACATTTTAAAAATATAATAGATATAAAATGTGCGCGAAGTTTTTATTATACGACCATGAGCTTATTAAACTTTTCCAATGGCCGCCTTCGAGAGGAAATACCCTACCAGACTGTATATTCGATACCCTGGTATAGTCTTTCACTTTCTCTTCCATAAAAATTATCCTGGGGCATTGGCGTGACCAAGTAGTAGAATAGCTTTATAAAATTAACTTCTATAGAGATAGGAGGAGGTAAATAAAAAATCACTAAATTATGTGTAATTTTTTGACACTGAAGATTGGCAAATTTTTGACAAAGTGTGACCAATATGCGAAGTTTATTATAGTTGTCTTATTAATGATTTCAAACGATAAAAAAAAAATACAATAATTTATGAGTACTAACTGCACAAAATTTCTTGTCTATTATTTATTTACGGAGCTCCACAACAGGAAGGTGCTTTGCTCCCGCACTAGATTTATTTACGGAGCTCCACAACAGCAAGGTGCTTTGCTAGCATACTAGATTTATTTACGGAGCTCCACAACAGCAAGGTGCTTTGCTAGCATACTAGATTTATTTACGGAGCTCCACAACAGCAAGGTGCTTTGCTAGCTTACTAGATTTATTTACGGAGCTCCACAACAGCAAGGTGCTTTGCTAGCATACTAGAATTATTTACGGAGCTCCACAACAGCAAGGTGCTTTGCTAGCATACTAGATTTATTTACGGAGCTCCATAACAGCAAGGTGCTTTGCTAGCATACTAGATTTATTTACGGAGCTCCACAACAGCAAGGTGCTTTGCTAGCATACTAAATTTATTTACGGAGCTCCACAACAGCAAGGTGCTTTGCTAGCATACTAGAATTATTTACGGAGCTCCACAACAGCAAGGTGCTTTGCTAGCATACTAGATTTATTTACGGAGCTCCATAACAGCAAGGTGCTTTGCTAGCATACTAGATTTATTTACGGAGCTCCACAACAGCAAGGTGCTTTGCTAGCATACTAGAATTATTTACGGAGCTACACAACAGCAAGGTGCTTTGCTAGCATACTAGATTTATTTACGGAGCTCCATAACAGCAAGGTGCTTTGCTAGCATACTAGATTTATTTACGGAGCTCCACAACAGCAAGGTGCTTTGCTAGCATTCTAGATTTGTGTTATTTTGTTACATATATCATGTTTTGTACTTACCAACAACTGCTTTTGTGACTGAGCCAGCTAGGACGATCAGCAGCCATCCTAGTGAGGTCGTCATCTGGAAAATAAATAATCATTTATTATTTTCATTGCTTTATATTCATTTTTTAAATGTCTCAATATTATTTAAACTCTTGTTATTCTCAGGCTGTGCTACAGATTTTATTAGGTGCGACTAAATCCTCAGCTAATGCAGCATTAGAACCTTGTTTGAGGTTGCAATCATGAAAATGTTTTAAAAGATCTCTTCGAAGTTTCATCTATGCCTACCTACTTGATACCGAAAATGGCCCCTTTAAAATTCATACACACATATATATTTGTCTGTTAACACCATGAAAGTTGGTATACAGCATCCCCCCTACCATAAAAGTTCCTTAACCACCATAGTTGGTCCACCTGGAGGGGGTTTACTCAAATTACTAATTTGCCCATACCGGCCCAAAGTTTTGTTATATTGCAACCAAACTCGACGTCGTGGGAATCTGATGTAAAAATGAACTAAATCAGTCCACGTGAAAAAGAGTTTAATCCTGACCCAAATTACTAATTTTCTCATACCGGTCGTAATTTGTGTTGTATAATGTGTGTGTGTTTAATGGCGTATCAAAAATTTGGCTATTAACGCCGGGCTATCAACAGGTTGCCACCCTTTTCTAATGCCAACGGCACGTGGTCGGTCACCCATTCAGGTACTGGCCACGCCCGACGTTGCTTAACTTCGGTGACCTATGGGAACCGGTGCATTCAACGTGGCTATGACCGTTGGCTTGTATTGTAATGAAACTCAGTTTACAACGTGGGTGTCTAAAGGAGAAGATGTGTTGTAAAAATAAACTAAACTAAATTTGAATATTTGAATTAACCCCCAAAACGGGCTCAGGTATTGTTTTTTTTTTTTTTTTTTTTTTTTTGTTTTTGTTTTTTTGCGTTTAACGGCATATCAACTATTTGGCTATTAACGCCGAGCATTTCTTGTTATTTCTACTACTAGGAGGTCTGAACATGGGCCGGGTTTTCGCAGTTCATTGAGTCAGCTGTTTACTATAAATATAAATGGGCAAAAAGATTTTTTTTTAATTTACTTATTATGGTTATTATCTTCTGAAGGAATTTGCGAAATATGATTGCCCTAAAGTATACAGAATTTTAAATGAATTCTAACTGTATTTTATTTTATTGCATGCTAATTCAGTGGGATGTAAATTTGATCCTGATGTAGGTATATACCAACCATCCAAGGAGAACCATAAGATGTGTGAAGGTAGAGATGTAGTCAGCCTTGAAAAGATTAATAACTGTCTCTTGTTAGAAATACTCATTCCAGATCTTCCAGGATCTTCCTGTAATGATCAGGTTATCCTTGTACTCGCTTCGGAAATATTTTAACACTTTCGAATATTTGTTTGTTTTTTTTTTCTTTTTATTAATTGAGGATATAATTTTGTTTCCTAAATAGCAACATCAAAAGCGAAGGTATGAAGGTTTAATATTTTTTTTTATTTTTACCGTATCAACTTCTGGGATATTAGCGTCAGGCTATCTGTAGGTAGCCACTCTTATGCAAACCTCACGTGGTTTTCCCAGGCGGTCACCCATTCAAATACTTGCCACGCCCTACGGTGCTAAATTCAGTGATGTACCTGGCAATAGCCTTTGGCTATGAAAGTTTTATATTGTTACTTACACAAGAGAGGAACTGCTTTATGACCGAATTATAGTAATAAATATGCCAAAAATGGCCTTTTATGTATGGCATTTTTATTACTCACAGATAGAGCTCAATAGATGTAGTTTTGTACGGAGTGAAAAAACACAATTTTTACGTAAATAAAACAAGATATTTATTATGGTTCATGACATTACCCAAGCTAACTCGGGATTTAATGAAACAGCAGAAAAAAAAGAAGACGCAATCTATAGTATGAGATAAATAACTTGTCACTTGGCAGTAGACTGGTAAGGGAAGCTGGGAGCCCCTGGAGCCAATGACAGCCTTGCAAGGTTTCCACTCCTTCCTCTACTAGTCCCGCGCCTAGGCAGAGCGAGGGCTGGGAGGGTTGTAGAACTGGCAACGTCGAGCCCCCTCTACGCTTTCCCGAAATGACAAGTTATATCTCTCAAACTATAGCCAAAAGTAATATACAGCTATAGTCTAGATAATAATAGTAGAGTAAAAATTAAGAAAATATATTTATGGGTTATGGCAATAAATATCCTTAACATTTTTAAACTCTAACTCAAAAATCTATGTTGTGTGTCATGAGCAGTCATTAAAATTTACAAAATAATTATTCAGGAATGCTGCGTACACTATCCACAGCGTACAATTCTCAGGAATGTGGTTAGTTACGCAGCTCCTGTGTGTCGGATATATATTTATATCAAGAAATAATTATTTCCATTACTGAGATTTTTCAATTCAAAAATTTCGGAAACTTATTAATTAACATATCCAGGCTTATTAAAAGCTTTTTATTATTTGTTATCTCAGCGTATATTAGAGGCTCGTTTTTTCTTTTTGGAACAATATACATATAGCTGGTATTTTAATTAAATTTAAACAATGACTGGCACATCTGAAAAGCTAGATGAAATTATTGAAAAGCTAAAGTTACTCGATAGTGTTAATGGAAGACTGGCAAATATTGAAACAAAATTAGGAACAGAATTTGAAGATTTGAAAACTGAGATGAAAACATTTAAGGAAGACTATTTAGAAACTAAAAGGAAGGAAGAGGAAAGGAAAAGGAGAAGTAATATAATAGCTTTTGGTTTAAAAAGCAAAAACCAGTCCTCTGCTATTGAAGAATTCATCCAAATATGTAATTATTTAGAGCTAGAGATTAGGAAATATGATGTTAAGCAAGTGCACTTTCTGAACAAAGTGAACAACGGACCTATACTTTTCTGTTTAACATCAACTATAATAAGGAATGATATACTGAAAAATAAAAGGAGACTTGCCTTAAGTGAAAATTATAAGGAAATAAAGTTCAAAGAAGACCTTCCAATCGAAGTTAGAAAAATAAGGTCTGAACTTTTTCCTTTCCTAAAACTAGCCAAAAAACAAGGAAAAAGGGTTATCATGAAATATGACAAACTACTGATAGAAGGAAAGGCATACAACATAGAAGAACTCACAAACCAGGAAATGCAGAGAAATAAAAGGGAAAGGAGTGAAGAGAAATCACCGGAAATTACTGAATATGACAGAAGTAAAGATAAAGTGCCAGGGCGAAAAACGGTGAAAACAGGCAAAACCCCGAAACATTCGAGCTGCAGAAGTCACAGTTTGGAAAAATATTATACCCCAAAGGTGAAAACAGATGACGAAGACGGTGAGAAAGTCACAAAATCTATTACAAAAGAAGTTGTAGAAGCATCACAAACACCAAATAAAATGTAGCAATCAACAATCACAGGATCTAATACAAAAAAGACAACATTTAAGGTCTCTACACTAAATTTAAGAACTATGTCAACAGAGGAACATTTACATGAATTTGAAGAAGCCCTTGATAATATTAATTGGGATGTTATAGGTTTAGCAGAAATAAGAAGAAATTATTCAGCAATAGAAGAAAGACAAAATGGAAATATCTTTCTCCATACAACGGCGAGTAAAGGTCAATATGGTGTAGGTTTCTATCTTGCAGGCAAACATAAAAATATTATTAAGAATTTTCAAGAAATAAATTGTAGAATAGCTATGTTGTCGCTGGACTGCAGTAAGGGAAGATCCATAGTATTAGTTCAAGTCCATGCACCAACGGCGGAGGCGTCAGAAGAAGACAAGAATAAGTTCTACTTGGAGTTAGAATCCCTTGTATCCAGCATCAAGAGAAAAACAAATATAATTATTGTAATGGGAGATTATAATGGAAGAGTTGGAGGAATTCTTGATGGTGAAGAGCAAATTATGGGAAGACATACTCACGGGAAAAGGAATGAAGGAGGAAATCGATTGATTCAGTTTGCCTTCTCCCAACAACTCCAAATAGGGAATACCTATTTTAAGAAGAGACAAGCTCAGAAATGGACTTGGTGTTCGCCTAAGGGACAAACTTTCGAGATTGACTATATCCTAACGATTAAGATTAATCTTCTAGAGGACGTGCATGTAGTAGCAGGTTTCAACTATAATAGTGATCATAGGATGGTGAGAGGAGTCTTACAAGTTGAGAAGTTTATGAAAGAGAGACCATTTAAAATAACAAGAAACAAGTTATGCTCTTTCCAGGATGAAGCCGATATCTTGCAGTTTCGAGATTATCTTAAAGTGGAACTAACCAATGGCATTGAGAGGCAAGAACACAAAGTACAAGAGAGCTACAACCATTTTATAAACATATTAAATACGTTCTTGGAAAATAATAGTAAGTGTAGGACACGTAGAAGAGACAAACTCTCTGAGGATACTCTTCATCTGCTCAAGGAAAGAAAAAGCAAAAAGGAAAGGCCAAACATTACAGAGCAAGAAAGAGCAGAATTAACTAGCTTGAACAAAGAAATTAGGAAAAGAATCAAGATAGATCTACACAACCATCGGAATAGTTTAATAGACCAATGTCTAGCAAACAACTCAATAAGGCAAATGAGAAAAGAATTATCTCCGGGAAAAAAGTGGATGGTGTCTCTTGAAAATGCAGCTGGTGGGAAGACAACTGACAGGGAAAGTATGATGACCATAGCAACTACATACTTTAAAGAGCTCTACAGGGGTGAAGAAAGAACTGCAGATATGGAAGTGGAATTAGAAGCAAGTGACGAGGAAACACCAACAATAATCCTGTCTGAAGTGACAAAGGCCATAAGTAATTTAAAAAATAATAAGAGTCCGGGGCCAGATGGCATAACTAATGAAATATTAAAAGCAGAAAATTTCGAGTTAGCTAGGGCGATTACAGATATATTTAACCTGATTTTGAATAAAGAAAAGATACCAGAACAATGGAAAACTGCAAAAATTATTTTACTATTCAAAAAAGGTAACAAATCGAGTATGGAAAACCACAGGCCGATCTCTCTCTGTTCAACGATTTCCAAGCTATTTTCCAGCGTGTTGAAAGAACGCCTCACCAACAGGATAATGGAATGCACTCAAGTAGAACAAGCCGGTTTCCGAAAAGGTTTCTCAGTCTCCGACCATATTCAAACCATCAACCAATTAATAGAAAAAGCAAAAGAGTATAATTTCCCAATCTACCTCTGTTTTGTAGACTTTAGAAAGGCGTTTGATAGTGTCTCTCACAGTGTCATAATTAAAGCCTTAAGAAGAATAGGGATAGAACAGAAGTACATCCGACTTATTAAGGAACTTTATACAGACATGAAGGCATTTATTGGAATGGAATGGACGGGACCCTGTTTTCCGGTGGAGAGAGGTGTGAGACAGGGGGACACACTATCGCCACTTCTTTTTATACTTGTGTTGGAGATGGTTTTCTCTAGTCTCAACTGGGAAAATAGAGGAATAAAAGTCAATGGGAGGTATCTGAGTTCTCTACGTTTCGCGGATGACATCGTGATAATTTCGAACAAAAGTGAAGATCTCATCATAATGCTGAATGACTTAGCGGAAGCTTGTGAAGCAGTAGGACTAGTCCCGAACTACTCAAAAACCAAGGCCATGACCAATGCAGAAAGGAACGAAATCCATTTGGCAAACAGCGATGTAGAACTTGAGTACGTGGATGAGTATACTTATCTGGGCCAACTTATCTCTTTCAAGAATAAGTCGAAAAAAGAAGTTGAAAGACGGCTGTCTCTAGGCTGGAAGAAGTACTGGTCTTTGAAACTGATAATGAAGGGAGATTTTTCAGTGGAGATGAAGAAGAGGGTGTTCGAAACCTGCATCCTACCAGTGGCAACCTAAGGAAGCCAGACCTGGTCATTAACCAAAGCTAACACCAATAGACTACTTACCTGGCAGAGATCTATTGAAAGAAGCATGGTAAATGTAAAGAGGAAGGATAGACTCAGAAATACGACAATAAGAAAGAGAACTGGACTGACAGATATCTCTTCATACGTGACTTCGCTGAAGTGGAATTGGGCTGGGCATCTGATGAGAAGGCAAGACAAGAGATGGTCCCAAGAAGTAACAAGGTGGACGCCGTATGAACTCAAAAGAAACAGGGGCAGACAAGCTAAAAGATGGAGAGATGTTTTCAAAGAAAAGGCCGGACCGCAGTGGTGGAGATTGGCGATGGATCGCCAGGCCTGGAAATATAAAGGACTAGAGATCTTAGCGACTTCCGCTTCCCAATAGGCTGGTCACCAGGGAAGTGTAGACTTCTACTCCTGAGAAGGAAGGCCTTCATCAACATTTGTTGTTTGTTTTTTGTATCATCCAATGGTTTTGTTTTATATTATTTTATTATTAATTGTTTGATTTGTAAAATTACTCCAATAACTGTAAATAATTGTAAATATTTGTTGACGAAATAAAAGGCTATTTCATTCATTCATTCATTCATTCATTATTTGTTATAACATTTTTAAATACGAAAATAAAACTCTTTTTCGCTCCGTTAAAAAATAAATAAATAAATAATAAATCTTGGGTGTGGAAAAGATAAAAAAAAATTCTGTGAGGCTCCAGCAGAGTTTTAGTAAGAAAGAGAACAATTCGAATTTTATTATAACTACCTTGAAAAATGAGGTACATTCGTTCAAATATACTTTCACCAACAACTGTTAACAATTGAGAGCCTTATAAGGATTTCTTGCAAGTTCCATTGCCGATTACGTTTCACAAATATGCATTTTATAGCATTAAATGCCCATAAGGGGCGATAGCTCAACATAAAAATGTATTCAATTGCATGTCTTAAAACTAATGCATTACAAGTAGCACTTTTTGTTGAACGAACGGGAAAAACTAACAGCTTCTTCGGTTTATCCTACAGTTAAATGCACTTTCACAACTGCATAATGATTCTGCTTGTCTGACAGTGACATTTATGCAGCTATTTACAAAAAACCATGTTTTTCTCAATTTAATATATATATATATATATATATATATATATATATATATATATATATATATATATATAGAGAGAGAGAGAGAGAGAGAGAGAGAGAGAGAGAGAGAGAGAGAGAGAGAAATTACAAGTCAATCCACAGATTTTTTTATTGGCCACGTAATCAAACTTCTCATTTTATAATACGCAACGGGAAAATGAGATAGCCCCTAATAAACTAATTCGTTTTCTTTACAACACCAACGAAATATTCTATAGAAAGCGTCAAGTAAAGATCAACAATTATCCTAACTTGTCCTTATTATTATACATTGCCATATAATTTACTAACTCAGCCACATATTTTACATTTCATCACTATTTTATGTTTTCCAGCTTCAACTCAAGGTCCTCAAAAAAATATAATTTGGGATGAGTTACATTTTAAACGTACTCAGTTAACAAATTAGCAGCTAATAGTATATGTTTTTCGATGTCATGTATTAATATTTTAGAAGTTTACTGCTTGAATGCATTTTAAAAATTTAGATGCTAAAAAGTAACCACCCTGCTGAGTTATAATTAGAGGGACTTACATAAAATATAACTAAGGGCTAAGATAGTATCATTTAGACGCTCGTTAATTAAGGCTAACCTAGTAATTTAGAAGGCAATGTAAATTTTTAGAGGCGAATACTCTTATTAAAAAGAAGTTTGTTTTATATATATATATATATATATATATATATATATATATATATATATATAGGGGAAGGTGTTGTACCTCTGACCATATTGTACCTTTGACCACCGAGGCTGTGGCGGCATGTAGCAACATTTCATAAATTTTGGTGCAATTAGTGTTTAGCTCCTTCACTAGAGGACTTGTGTAACCTACTTTGGATTATTCGAGTCAAAGAGGATTCTTGCAAAAAATACTTATCCATTTTTATCATAAAAAAGTAAGTTATTTATTGATGACGTTTTGCCTCATAATATTTTTTTTTATTATGTCTTTTTAGATGGAAATCACTTGATAAAGTAGCTATTACAATAAGAAACATGGTGTAGCTTCCGAAATTGATTTATCTTAACCCTATAATTTTTAGCATGCTATTTAATTTGCACTACCAGGGTGTTGTACCTCTGACCACGACTACTTGTTGTTCCTTTGACCAGGTCAAAGACACAACACGCCTGAGTAATTTTTTCATAATTCAATGTTTATGTCCTTCTGTCACATATTTTTTTAAAAAAATACTTAATATTGGTTGCTTCAATTGTTCAAAGAATTTAAAAAATAATAAATGAATAAGTTCAAGCTGACTTTATCAATCCTCAGTGTAGCAGTTCAAACCTATCCTGAAAAGCTAATTATAGAAGGTGAAAAAAAAAAACAAAACCAAAGCACCACCCTAAACGTAAGACACCACATACAAATAAACCCCTTCCAAAAAAACTCCCCGTGCGCTCTGAGATGCTAGTGGAGCTGCTTAAAACGTTTATCGATTGGACTGGATTTTTCAGCATATTAAGCATAACATAATATCAATAATAGCTTTTTTATTATGCTTACATCCTTGTCCTGAATTTATTAAACTTATAATTAATTACAATATTACTGAATACAATTTTTTTTCTGCACTGCTTTGTTCTTTTTAAGTGGTCAGAGGTACAACACCCCATGGTCAAAGGTACAACTAAATGTTGTACCTTTGACCACTGAAAGATTATTTTTTTAAAAAAAATAAGAAAAAATATTAAATGTAAAGCTAGAACCTTGAAAAAATTAAATATGATAAGAAATAGAATCCTAATTACAATGAAATAAAAAAAATGAATTTAGCTTTAATATTCAAGCCAAAAAAAATTCAATTTTGCAAAGTGGTCAAAGGTACAACATCTTCCCCTATATATATATATATATATATATATATATATATATATATATATATATATATATCACAAATTTGAACCATAGTTATTTTCGTCATTTATGGGTTCCGAATAGGGTATTGTGTTAATCGGCTATTCCGGATTGCGTCATCGCGTTAACGTCAGATGGCGCTAACCTACAAAAAAAAAAATTTTGGAATTTTTGTTTGGAAAGAATTAAAAACAGTACCTATTATGAAATTGCATCAGTCAGCCACCGTATAAGATATTAATACAGTAGCGATGGGATTAGGGTCAAGCGACACATGTTTTACGGATAACGATTGGATTAGTTGACATAATCCTTGTGGGCTTAGAAATGTCAAGTGGCAGGATCAAATGACCTTTCATGTCATTATATGTTAGTGACTAGCGTATAGTAGCTGAGAAACACTAAATGAACGTTGGGGCTCAATGTCTAGCATTACTTGAGATCCGGGTTACATTTGAGTATTTTGTCAAATTTACAACGCACTCGTGATAACATCGTAATAGGGTAACGAATATTATGAACATCGGTACCTCCGTCATCTCTACAAGTTGCTGGTTTTATCCCCCTAATTGTCATTTAGAATGTTTGGAAAAGAAAGAGGTATTATTTTGGTTTTATGTTTGGGGAAGAATTAAAAACAAATGCTCTTATCATCTCGAAAAAAGTGGGAAAATGAGTACCAAATCCTAAGCGTAAATTGCTAATTCCTCCACCTTGCGCGTTTTTAAGGGGAACTGTATTATAGAAATGTTTTTTTTTTTTTTTTTTTTTTTTTTTCATTTTTTTTTTGTATTTTCACTGAAATATTTATTTTGCTGCTAACAGCAATTAGAAGCTTAATAAATACTAAGCATTTGACACAAACATAGACGTAATTACATCATTTGCAGTAACAATATATAGGGGTGCCTGTAATTAAAAGTGTACCTAATGACGTGGCGGAAAAATGACCTCGGTATTGGTTGGTCATTTAAAAATGACCTCAGCTGAACTAGTATTGTACCTCTCTGGCCGGCTATCTCCAGCCTCAGCTGGCAATTTCCCAATGCATCTTAAGTTACCATCTAAAAGTCATGGTTCCCGTACATCCGCTTCAGCTAGACCATAGCTCAAGGTGGCAATGGCTCCATTTAAAGGAGTGGGCGTGTTGGCAGCTTGCGCAAATGACATGACTCAGAAAAATGATCCAAGTCCTCTTGAGGTCATTACTCACGGAAAGTACTATTGTTCTCCTAGAACGGTTCTTCTCTGGCCTTCAGACATTCGTCGAGCATTAGAATGTGCGGCAGTATTTACGGAAGTCATTAAATATTTTTTCGGGATAATTGAAGAGTGATATTCTCGGACGCGTAATTTAAGAAATATTCGTGATTCATAAAATGTATTCATATGAAGGCTTACTAAGAGTGTTTATCTTTAGGGGTTCAGAGGACCTAGTGTTGTATAGTGAAATGATAAACTCGAGCCTTCGATTTTATTATCATTTCAGAACTTATACCGGTGCAGGAACTTGATTCTGGAAGGAAATATTGGAGTTCGACTGAGCATTAAGCAGAGAGTAGGCACAATAGAGGGGCTGCAAAAATGTAGAGCAAACAGACTGATACGTATGAACTGTTGGAGAGAAGTCACTGCAAATTGAATGCACCTCATTAGCGTTCCTGGTTCCAATGTACGTGGGTGCTGCGTTACTTTTGTTCAGCCTTGAAAAAAAGTTATATTGCATTTTTATCTAGAGTAGGGTCTACGGCCAACGCCTACTCTTAATGCACCTATGTTGCTTATTTTTTAAAAAATAGTTTTCGAGGTTTTAATGCACATTTCGTTGCGAAAAAAATTATTGTCACATTGATATTTTAGTAAGGACTAGATGTTACCAGGCGTGCTATCCTTCACATAGCTTAAAACAGTTAATAGGTTTGTTGGAACAAAAGAAAAACTGCTTCTAGGAGCAGTGTTGCCCTTTCATCATCAACTGAAATTAAGAAAATTGATGTTGAACTAAATTCCAGTTTATATATACAGAGTGTACCCAAAATAAACGGAAAAATGTCGGGAGTCGATGCAGGATGAAGAAAGAAAGAAAAAAAGCCCATTGATGTTTTTGCTTCGTTTCTGAGAAAAACGCAAGAAACACAGTTGTTAGGCATTCTTTCATAATGCCTATATCATTTAAGAATATTTTTATCTTTCTCTGCTGTAATCTGTTCCCAGGCCCATCAGATGCGTCAGATGAGGTGCTCCCTCATATATATATATATATATATATATATATATATATATATATATATATATATATATATATTGTGTTGCCCCTTCTTGTCATACAACTGGAAACAAGCCACATGTGATAGAATGATATTCCGTTTTGGTGAATATCTAATGTTTCAAAAGTGACGATTTCTGACAATTCGCTCTTTTGTAACTATTCGGGTTTACAGTTTCGAACCCGTGACCTCCGAACTGTGAGTCCTAGACAATTATGATATAGCGTATGGCACCACCCGGATCAAGACCTATTCGTTCGCCAAGTTTGGCCAAAATCGGTCAAACGGTGTGGATTTGTATAAGGAACAGACAGACAGCCAAACAGCCATATATATATATATATATATATATATATATATATATAGAGAGAGAGAGAGAGAGAGAGAAAGAGAGAGAGAGAGAAAGAGAGAGAGAGAGAGAGAGATTAGGTAAACCCACAGTCAATTTTTCTACGAAAGGAAAAACTTCCGCAATGCAGCCACGTATCATTACCATATGATGGTAATATCTAAATTCTTAACGACTGCATTCTTTCAGCGTGTGCTTAAAATGAAACATAATGTTTATCAATTGTTGAAGCTAGCTAAGCTGGAATGCAATTGCCAGAGAACGTTAAATACAAATGTGTTATTAAGTTGCTTAAAGATCCTTGATTTCCTCATAGAGGATGAAGTAAGAATTTTATTATTGGCTCTAAGTTTTATTTACATATTAATCTCTGCGGTTTGTTTTTTTTATTTTATTTTATTAGCAATGAATATAAATAAGTTGATGATTGAAGTGCAGCTTGCTGTCCAGCTGTTTTCTTTACAAAGAAACCTTTTAATTTTGTTCTTGTTGCAAGTATATTTGCATTGAATGGCATATTCATAAATATGTTTCTAATGATGGTAGGTGGGATGCCTGTAGGTGTGGCTATTTCTGAAGGATCCCCACCAGGAAGAAGGTCTTCCAGGCTGCCAATCTGTGGGGTCGGAGGTCGTGAAACATCTTCCATATCCTAGGGAGGATTAAAGCATTATTACACGTATGGTTTTTGAAGGTCAGGCCACAGGAATTCTTATTCAGAGTTTCATTTTAATGAATTCCGAAGTACTATTGGTATTCATGTAATGAATCTATGAAGGAAGTTTGTAAAAATAAATCCTTCCTGTTAGGAGCCAAGAGATCTGAATTCGTTTGAACACATAAAATGTATATCCTCAGTTTTTTTGTTTATGTATTATTGATTAATGTAAACCGCTTACAGCTTCTCTGCTGTTGTTCATAGAGAACAAACAAAGTTTGACTTTTGTATGAAGATTGAAATTAAGTTTACTGTTTGTTCTTTATTTTGAGCCTCTTCCAAGATAAAACACAAGTTTATGATAATGTGCTTTATATTATAACTTGTTTCGACAAATTAAGTAAATAGGTAGGAAATAGTTAAAACTGAAAAACGTTTAAACATCAACTGTAAAAACATTTAGAACAATAATTGTTAAGTAATTTTATTTGCAATAGGTACTAACAGTGCTATTCTCTGTCCTTCTTGTTTTTACAGCTTTGATGAAGGCTTGGATTTCGAGCCGAAACGTTGGCAAACAATAAAACCATTGTCACTTGTAAAATGTAGTTTTATTATGAAATAACGACCGAACCCTGTAACTAGCTCTAGGTAATTACAAGAAACGGTTTATATTTGATATACTGGGTGTCCCGATTTTAAATGGCAAAACTTCAGGAGCGTGTAGGGGACCAAAAAACTAAGACAAAAAGTCCTTTAAAGAGTTGCTCGTTTTTGCTTAGTTTTGGAGAAAATCGCCAAACAAGAAACGAAACAAGTTTTAAAGCATTACCGTTGCAGAAACCGTACACGAAAACTTATCAGCATAAAGGAGTTCAATTTTAGTAATTGGTTTCTTAAAACAGTTTGCAATGACAATGTTTTGCCATTGAAAATTTAAGTAAGTACAAAAATGAAAACTTGTTTCGTTTCTTGTTTTGCGATTTTCTCCGAAACGAAGCAAAAACGAGCAAATCTCTGAAGGACTTTTTGTCTTAGTTTTTCCGTCACCTACACCCTCCTGCAGTTTTGCCATTTAAATTCGGTACACCCTGTAGTTTTAAAATCTCAATCAATGACTATTATATTTACAGGGATATTTTATGTGCTAAAGGAATTTATTTTAGTGACATAATAAATTCTGAAAGATGGCTCCTGGAGAGATATGAAGACACGTGTCGGGGAAACAACAAAAATACTAATAACAAGAAGAAGAGGGGTCTCCCGTGGTCTAATGGCTAGCGCCTTGGATTCATAAGCGGGAGATGGTGGGTTCGATTCCCAACCTCCGGCAGGAATTTTATCATCCCACGGCTCGCTGGTAAAATTCCTCGCTGCACCCTGGATTTCGGCGCTAATGACCTAGATGTAGATGCGCCGTAAAAAAAAAAAAAAAAAAAAAAACAAGAAGAAGATTTCAGACGTTGTATTTGCCTACCCAATATTCAAAACCTTTATAACAAATAATTTTAATGCAGAATACACTATAAATATTATTCAATAGACTTCATTTTTCTATTATTTCATATTATTCAAAATTAGGTGTTATATTTTTTTAACCGTCAGAAATGGAGAAATTTTGTCTATTATGTGGACAGCCCTCTATTGATTGTTCAAAAATAGTTCTATTTAACATTTGCAGTACTTTATGATGCATTCTTGTTCCAGAAATAAAGTATAATAACTCCGAACTATCATTAAGCCATAGGGTGCTGTAAAATATAATTTTCTCAACAACAGAATTACAATAACTTTTTAACAAGTAACCCTTTATCCTGAAATTATAGACCAAACTGCCTTATCCGACGTGCATTCTCTACCCCACAATTTATGTTCGCAACATATAGTAGCACCATAACTTCGAAAATTGCTATAAATCATGTGTTATAAAACCGCCAATCCCATTATAATAGGAAGATATATTTTATTAGATACTGGAGTTATCTTTGTGGGTTCAAGGTCTACAAGTATAGACCAAGTAAAGATGACGCGGCCATTCTATTGAGGCCATTGTGTAGACTGGTCTTTTATTTATCAACATTATTATCAGAGAAAATATTTCGCATTCTATCTTCTATCTCCTATCAATCAATCAATTACTAATCGTGGACCTCTTTAATAAATTAATTTACTATCAATGCTTCAATTGATTAAATGAAATAATTATATGTTGTAGATCCTAAGTTGAAAACTAAGATGTTCTAGGTAGTTGGTAACAGCTTATTAAGTCTTCAATAGCTTTGTATTTTAATTACATTTTTGTCGTGGAAACGTTTCGGCTATAAGCCACTTTCAATCCAATTGTCTGTATGTTTTTATATGTACATTATATCTTCAGGTTATGTGCTTGTAAATTTGATATTATTTAATTTGAGGAGGAAATTTCATTTTTTATAAACTTTTATGGTTCATGTCTCTATTATTTCATGGATGATATTATTATTACCTCAATTATTACATATTATTTTATATATTTGAGTCTGATTCTGTAACGGAGGACTAGATGTGCAAGAACCATACAATAATATAAAAAATGAAATTTCCTCCTCAAATTAAATAATATCAAATTTACAAGCACATAACCTGAAGATATAATGTATATATAAAAAAATAATGCAAAATCATACAGACAATTGGATTGAAAATGGCTTATAGCCGAAACGTTTCCACGACAAAAATGTAATTAAAATACAAAACTATTGAAGACTTAATAAGCTGTTACCAACTACCTGAAATAATTATTGTATTTTGCAATTTTCCATTTGATTAAGGTTGTGGGGTATACAGTTCCACCATGGACTTTTAAATGCTTCACACATTCCGAATTTTTAACATTCCCAGTTAATGTGGACATGAGACTTCTCTACTTTTGACCGACAAGCAAACTTCACTTGCTTTCAGTCAATAGAAAACTGACTTAGAACAAATTAAAAATAAAAAATAAATAAACGGACATTGTAAACTAGAGATGGCCGACTGAATTGATCTTTTAAACGCGATATATCGATATCTGGAATCGATCTCCAAGGGTCAATCTGTTTAATGAATCGATCTCCAAGGGCCGATCTTTCAAAGAATCGATCTATCCAGAATACCGTAAAATAAACCGTTAAAGTACTTAATCTCAACTCTTGTTACACATTTATATTATTTAACTGAAGAAGTAATTTACAGAACAGTGTCCTATGTCCGGTAACAAACTTTTAATACAATAATGATATTATACAACGACTCAATAACTTCCGTTTCTCCAACTAGGGGGAAGAAGGTAATATAATAAAAAAGTCCGTCTCGCAGGACTGCATCATCTTAGCGCGGTTCCGTTCATATCCCTAGTCTAATTTGGAAAGATTAAAATAGAAGCAGTTATTATTTTGGTTCCACCAGTCTTTTTTTTTTAAATTAATTATTATAATGGCGTGTCAACCCTTAAGGTCACTAACGCCATTCCTGTGAGTAGTAAAGTCTTGAAAGGTCATGATTTACAATCTTACCTGGAAGGGTCCGCTACACTAGAAACAGACCCGCTAGTGACAAGGTCTTGGAATCTTGGAAATCTATATTTCTAACAATAAATTGTTTTTGTTATTTTACTTAACAAGTTTTATTGTCAAATACATTATCCAACTATAAGCAATTAAAAAATAACAAGAAATAAAACAGACAAAAAGAACCATTGGAATAAACGAAATCAATTAATTTAAAGCTTTAAGCACTTTTTTCTCCGATTGACATCGCCTAATTAAAACTTTCTTCAGAACCTTTTTTGTAGAGCATTTAGTAAGCTTCCGAATGGTAATCTTCCGCTTCACAAGATTGTCAACGGTTTTCGAGATACTAACGAAATTATACAAAGTTACCAAAACTTTTTTGTCTGTTAATAAAATATTTTATTCTAACCCTTCCTTTACTCTAAACGTAACAAAAGTTTCAACATATTAGTATTGATGAAACTCGAACATGCAGAAAATGTTTCAACTGTATCCCATAATTCTAAGTACCAAAATCAAAGACAAAGAACCCTCCCTAGGAAGGACGCTAGGCAGTTGAAAAGCTATATATCTTGGAAATCCATATCTCTAACATTAAATTGTTTTTCTTATTTTTCTTAACCTGTTTTATTTTCAAATACATTATCCAACAATAAGCAATTAAAAAATAACAAGGAATAAAAAACAGACAAAAAGAACAGTTCGAATAAGCGAAATCAATTACTTTAAAGTTTTAAGCTCTTATTTCTCCGATTGACATCGCCTAATCAAAACTTTTATTAGAAGCTTTTTTTTAGAGCATTTAATAAACTTTCTAATGGTATTCTTCCGTTTACCAAGATTTTCAACCTTTTTCGAGATATTAAGGAAAGTAAACAAAGTTACTAAAACTTTTTATGTCTGTTAATAAAATATTTTATTCTAACCCTTCCTTAACTCCAAACGTAACCAAAATTTTAACATAATAGTTTTGATGAGAGTAGAACATGCAGAAAATGTTTCAACTGAATCCCATGATTCTAAGTACCCAAACCAAAAACTCAAAAAATATTTCAAAAAATATTTTTCCAATTTTCTCGAAAACGGTTAAAGCTATCGCC
Source organism: Gonocerus acuteangulatus (assembly GCA_946811695.1). NCBI lineage: Eukaryota > Metazoa > Arthropoda > Insecta > Hemiptera > Coreidae > Gonocerus > Gonocerus acuteangulatus. The sequence continues at coordinate 32,766,326 of OX328126.1, read as the reverse complement.
GTGAAACTGGTTTCATTCGTTTTCCTAGCCCAGGAATCATATAAAGCGAGTACTTAGAAGCTTATGAACTCAAAAACGTAAGCGTTACGATTTTTTTTGCGCGAATTTCGCCCCAAACGCCATCTTCCAGTAGGCGGATTTTCCTGGTTAACGAACTTGACCTTTCAAATTGGACGAAGGATTTTTGTACCAAATTTCATCAAAATCGGACCATTCGTCTTCTATCTAGAGAGCGAACAGACAATATATATATATATATATATATATATATATATATATATATATATATATATATATATATATATATATAAATAAATAAATATATACATATATATATATATATATATATATATATACAAATTTGAACCACCGTTATTTTCGGTCTCTAGGGGTTCTGAAACGCAAAATTTTCTAGTCGGCACTTCCGGATTGTTTCATTGTATCAACCCTATAAGCGGGGTTCCTCCCTATGGGGGAGGGAGGAACCGCGCTAAAATAAGGCTTCAAACTGTGCTCTTATTTTGTATAAACATTATACTCAATTATTATTATTTTATTCTGTTTTTTTTTCTCTCAGTTTCTAAACATATATATGTAATAATACCCATATATTTTAATATGATTTAATGTAGTTTCATAATATATTATTTGTAATGAAAGAGGTTACAAGATATATTTTTCATATATCAAGTATTCAAATAGAATTATTTAGGTCGATTCGTAGTTGAAGTACAAATTTCTTAGGAATTTTTTTTTTTTTTTTTTTTTTTTTTTTTTTTCTTGTAAACCTGACATCAATACGGAAATTGAAGAACAAACTGACAGACCAATCCTCATTCTTATTGTTATGACTACCTCCTCTCTTCTGTTTTCCCTCGGTAGGGAGAAGCACGCTTCTACAGTGGCTTTAGAGCATGACGGATTGACCAGGTATTTATTCCTGGTTTTGCGGGTTATGGAGCCGTCACACTGGGGTAAATGTTGAAGATGTTGGTTTTGTGCAAAAATATTGTGAGTTTTTGTCAGTGTAAGAACCTCTTTAGGAAGTATTTGTGATGGAGCTTAGACAGTCAATGTCCTTTGAGTGGTTCGAATAAAGATTATTGAATAGAAGTTCATACTCTTTTTCGAAAACACGTGATCATGATTATTCAAATTTTATATTCCTTTTAAAGTTAAATTCACCAACATTAAACCAACAGGTTACTCTAAGCTTGAAATTACACAACCTCCACATTACACAACTTCCATGAATACAAATGCGTACATTTGTAATATACATTATCATAACCTCGATTATATTTGTTGTATCACAAGTTGTAAGAAGAAAAACTACCTACTAAAGAAACAGTCCATTAACAAAATAGATCCATAATTTGGAGATTTCCTTTTAAAGTATGGCGCCTCTCACTTTTAATAGATGTTGAGATTATGAGGAGGATGTAGTTTTATCCAAAGAGAAATGAGGATTGGTAAAAGGTTGTATATGGCCGGGTGAAGGGATAGGAACCGACCAATCAGTTTCAGCAATAGAAAGTCCAGGATAGTTGCTGGAAGAAAGTGGAGATTCCAGTAAATACATTCGAATATGGCCAACGGGTGATAATAATAAAAATAGACTATTGTCAAGATAATTTAATTTGGCTAGGGTCTCCAAATTTGGCGGAAAACTAATTTTGATGGCAAATGAAATACTTAATTTGGAGGGAATTGATTTTTTAATCATTGGTTTAAAAGACAAACCAACATACAGATTTTGTAACGTTTCAATGACAATTAAACATTTACTCAAAAAAATCAAAATACGTGGCAATCTCACTATCAAACTACTTACAGAACATAGCTGGCATAGACACTCTCATAATTTTAATGGCAATTCATAATCATTTTGGGTGCTAATGTTTTTCAAAACATCTTGTTAACTTTCTGAGATGTTTAACCTTTTCAACTAAAATTTTAATTATATTAGTTATTTGAGTTTATCACACAATTCCATTTTTCAGAAATATTTAATTATAAATTTAAAGGTATATAGACGACTACATTATTTCCCAAGGCTCTTTGAGTCCGCGAGCCCAAAAATATTTTTTTTTCTTGCAGAGAAACTAAAAGTTGTAAAAAACATTTATCGCAATATAGTGAATGTATTTCTGACCAATGGATATTTTTATTATTGTTCTTTCTTAATTTTATTGTCAGAGATATGAATAAAAGTGGGAAATGGGGTTCGAAAGCCCACCCTTGGGCATCCAGGGCCCAGAAAGTAAGAAATGGGTAAGCATAAGTACGTGTTTTCCAAGAAAAAAAGAAAGGGAAATCGAATATCATAAATTTTCACATAATTTTATCCATAACTCAATGCTAATAATTTTCAAATATCACAAAAGTAAAAAGTAAATAAATTGGGCAATTATAACCAAAGAGATGATGGGCCCTTCCGGTCTCACTGATCCCATTTTGTCCCCGAAATCGGATCGGTGTGGGATCGGAAATGGACAAACATACTTGTCCTTAACACAAACACCTTTGAGGTCATTAATGACAGAAAAACTATATAGTTTTGCTTCAACTATTATGCCTGTACATCCATTTTTTCGTCTACATCCGTCTTAACCGCCAAAGTCGGTCCACAGGAAGGGGGGGGGGGGTTTACCCCGAACCCAAAACACTAATTTGACTATGTCAGCCGTAATATTATATATTTCAACGAAACTTGGTATTCGTAGTGGTAATATAGAGAGAAAAGTGAGATATAAAAATGAACTAAATCGGTTCATTAGAAGGGGGGGGGTTTACTCCGGACCCACAATACCAATTCGCCACTACTAGCCGTGATTTTTGGTATATTTCGACGAAACTCGGTATTCGTAGTGGTAATCCACAGGTAAATATGTGTTGTAAAAATAAACTAAATCGGTTCATTAGAAGGGGGGGGGGTTTACTCGGGACCCAAATTCCTAATATACTCATACCGGTCGTAATTTCTGCTGTATTGTAACGAAACGCGGTATACGTCGTGGGTAACTCAAGAGAAAGAAGTGTTGTAAAAATGAGCTGAATCGTTCAATCGGAAAGCGGGGGTTTAATTTGTAATATATTTCAATAGAAAAGCCCGCCAGACGTACCTAGGTTCACAAAGCCGCCGCAAGGAGCGCTTTCTACCACTAGAGTGACTGTATCCTGTTCCTGCCTTAGATCAAAATACGATAATATGAGGTTTTTTGTATATATTACGTAGTGCAATAGGGACCATGTGTAAACATATCTCTGGAAGCAAATTAATAATTGATCAGTTACTCATTACAAATTTAAAAGAGAACTATTCATGTTTTTATTTTGTTTATGTAGGATATTTTAAGCAAATTGTTCTGGAAAGCAGTCTACACTACCCAAATTCTGAGGAAAGTGCTTAGTTATGCAGCTCCTGCGTGACGGACTTTTATCTATTAGAATTTACATAAAATACATTGACGTTCATATATCCCGAAGTTAAATAGTATCAAATATTAATTAAAATTCCTCCAAATGAACAGAAAAGAAAATATTAAATAATGTAGCAGTAGATTTTGTATAGTAGTTTGATTAATACCTTGTATTACAAACTGAAAATGTATTAACGCATACATGGGTTATGGTAAAAAATGTAGCAGTAGATTTTGTATAGTAGTTTGATTAATACCTTGTATTACAAACTGAAAATGTATTAACGCATACATGGGTTATGGTCAAAAATGTAGCAGTAGATTTTGTATAGTAGTTTGATTAATACCATGTATTACAAACTGAAAATGTATTAACGCATACATGGGTTATGGTCAAAAATGTAGCAGTAGATTTTGTATAGTAGTTTGATTAATACCTTGTATTACAAACTGAAAATGTATTAACGCATACATGGGTTATGGTAAAAAATGTAGCAATAGATTTTGTATAGTAGTTTGATTAATACCTTGTATTACAAACTGAAAATGTATTAACGCATACATGGGTTATGGTAAAAAATGTAGCAGTAGATTTTGTATAGTAGTTTGATTAATACCTTGTATTACAAACTGAAAATGTATTAACGCATACATGGGTTATGGTAAAAAATGTAGCAGTAGATTTTGTATAGTAGTTTGATTAATACCTTGTATTACAAACTGAAAATGTATTAACGCATACATGGGTTATGGTCAAAAATGTAGCAGTAGATTTTGTATAGTAGTTTGATTAATACCTTGTATTACAAACTGAAAATGTGTTAACGCATACATGGGTTATGGTAAAAAATGTAGCAGTAGATTTTGTATAGTAGTTTGATTAATACCTTGTATTACAAACTGAAAATGTATTAACGCATACATGGGTTATGCTAAAAAATGTAGCAGTAGATTTTGTATAGTAGTTTGATTAATACCTTGTATTACAAACTGAAAATGTATTAACGCATACATGGGTTATGGTAAAAAATGTAGCCGTAGATTTTGTATAGTAGTTTGATTAATACCTTGTATTACAAACTGAAAATGTATTAACGCATACATGGGTTATGGTAAAAAATAAAATATGTATTTAGTTTGTTATTGAGGGGTCAAACACAATAGAGTATTCGGTTTGAATCCGTTTCTGGCAATTGTTAGAGGAGGTACTAATATTTAAATGATAAAAACAATATAAATTGCATATTGTAATAACACAGACGAGTAAAACGATAATAATCATCGCGCTGTTAAATTAAACTACGCTATTAAATAACTTTTGAAAACCCTATTTCGTGTTCACGAAGCTTGCAATTCCATAATCCCGGACCCTTAAAAACTCGGCCGTGGCGGATTCTGAACAGCTCCCAGAATGAGGCAAAGGTTGTTTAAGCTGTTCTGCGTGCCGTCGGAATTTCACAGCTGACTATAAAACATTGGGCCTATAGATGGAACGGAGGATGTGAAATTACTGTAGCAAATCGAGCCTAGAATTAATTTTTGGCTCAGTAACAAGGTATGAAGAAGTTTCATTCGGTTTTCCGCCACTAAATACTAGGCGTATATGCACTAATGCGAAACAGTATTCATTACAATATTTTGCACACCAATTGAAGCTTAAATCGTTTGGAACGTAGTTCGTGCGTTTTTTTTTTCTTTTTAATTTTTACGGCGCATCGACATCTCGGCCATTAGTGCGAACATCCTGGTGCAGCGAGGAATTTTCTCAACGAGCTATGAGATGAGAAAATTCCTGCGCACAGCTGGGACGCGAACCCACTATCTCCCGCATGAGATTCTAAGGCAATAGCCAAATAAAATATGATTAAAAAAAAAACTTATTGATATATTTAACTTAAATTTTCGGATTCTGCCTGAGTAGAAAGACAACAATTTTGGGTTCTAACGTAGATGTTGAGGGTTTGGGTCCCGCTTAAGGCTGGTTGATTGATTTCAGCAATGGTTTCGGTAAAACAATCGCTGAGAACTTCGTTAGTTAACCATATCGCACTAGTTTTATTCAAACTTAAAAAAAAAAAAAAAAAAAAAAAAAAAAAAAAAAAAAAAAAAAAAAAAAAAAAAAAAAAAAAAACGTGTCACTCTCGCATATGTATAGAATCAAGGCAGGAAGGCCTCTGGTGTATAAGCTCTGAAGCTTTGTACTTGCAGTTTTGCTGATTGATAAAGAGATATTTACTATGTCTTTCATAGTCATAATTGAAAAACACCGATTTTTGAGTTAGACTTTAACTCAAAAATCTACTTTAGAAATACTCGTGCGATATAACAGTATAAATGGAAGACGAAGCGAGTTAGACGTCGAAATAAGGTCATTGTTGTAGAATGAAGCCAAAGCATCGATAACCATTATTTATATGTATAATAATAAATACAAGGTGCTAATGACCTTGGCAGTAGAAGCACCTATAATCAATAAAAAAAAAAAAAATAATAAATACATATATTATATCTATCGTGACCATTTATATTACTAAATTACTTAAATGAGACTGAAAGTCAATAATAAAAACACACCGATATTTCTACTCCAAATCCTTTTTTCAGTGTCTTTATTATTGATTCAGCTGCATGGAATGTGTTTAATATTTTACTTATGTCACTGGATACATTTTTAGTTATAAGCTATATAGTTATAAGCTATATAGTTATAAGGAATTCATAAATGGATACGATTGTAATTTATCGTACAGTTGGGTTGGGTCGGCGAAAATTTTAAAATTATTTTTAATAATTTTTCAAGCGTTCAATATGAACACAGCTTTAGACTTATCTTCTTTGTTTCATGGTGAGAGATTTTACAACTGTGGAAGGACAGAACACTCTTTTGATACTATCGGCTCGTTAAATCTTTTAACGATCTTCTAAAAGGGTACGAAGTGATCGTAAACTAGCTAGCAATATTTAATGATGACGCCTACCGGTTTTATTGATATTTGAATTGCAATCAATTGGGGTGTTAACCACCGACAGGTTGTTACCTAAGGGAAGACATTCCGTATAAGTGATCCAGAAATTCACATCAATCATGAGCTTGACCTTTAATGGCTGTTGGTCTTGCGTAACATTCGTATGGAGATGGGAGAATATCCATTCGGAAGAAAGTTGGTATCATTTCACCGGGAGTGGTGAGGCGGAATGTCAGGGAACATGGTCGTGTAATTGTATATATAGGCAAAGCAGGTTTATCAAAGTAGTTTGTTAAAGTAATTTATCAATGAATAAACATTGCAGAAGAACAGAAAAAACGTAATTCCTCAATCTTACGTAGCGGACAAAACTACGTAAAAGCCCTTCTTCATGAGAGCTAAAAGTTTTTCTCACCCTTTAGGTTTATTAAAACCTTTTAATTCAGTAAAAGTCCAACTTGCAGGAACCGCGCAATCTTAGCGAATTTCCTATCTTATCGCTAGCGTCATTTCGATAGCTAAGAAGAGGAACAGTTTACGGTTTGTCTTAATCTTTAGTGAAAAATGTAAGCACATGCAAAAAGCTGAAATGAAATCTCAAAGGGAAGCAAGATCATAGTATCCCAAGCGAAATTAACTCCATTTGATCACCGATGAGGACAAATGCGATCACTCAATCAAAAACCATCAATATATACATATAGGCGACTGTCATTTTTGGTAGGTATTTAGCATTAAATTCGTTTATGATTGGAACTTTAATATACAATTTTTTCCTCTGCTAGAACGTATTTTTGTGAATACTGGGGCGCAAAGAAACAAATATTTAAATATATATAGTTTGGGCAATCAAAAATGAGTAATCCATAATTTCTACACACAAGGTATTTGAAAGTAACAAAACTCCATTTTATATTTTTTGACAAGAGGTAGACAATGCTTCAGCCTATCCCTTAATAAACTACCACTTCATTTGCATAGATTTAATGCTTACTAAATGAAGAGGTTTTCCTGTAAGTAGTGAATCTGTAACCTATTAGGGGCGCGAGAATTCCTCGCGAGTTACATCTGATTCATCGGGAAAAACAGATGTGCGTTATTGGACTTCCAGAAAGTATTTTCAATCAATGGGTTTAGTGAAATATATTACAATTTTCTTGAAAGAATGTTTTTCTACTTTTTGTTGGAATAATTATAATTTAATTATCTCAACATTTTTTAAGCAATCCTTTCTTATTCAATAAAAAAAATGTCTACGTTAAAAAAAAAACAACAGAAAATTGAACATGACTCCTTTTCCCTTCGGAATCGGACAATACTATAAATGGACTTTTTTGTTGGAAATTATGTCCTAAATCACCTCCTGGAGTTTGGCTACTTAAACCTGAATCACGTTGTGTGTGTGTATTTATATATATATAAATATATATATATATATATATATATATATATATATATATATATATATATATATATTGAATGGTTTCTTCATGGCCAAAATGTTATGAGACGTCGATATTTCTCATCTACTTTCGGGATATCAGCATTGGGTCGACGCAAAGGACCGGGTCTCACTCCATTGTTAGGTACAATATAACGCTAAAAACTGACACAGAATAATCTTGTTATTATTTAGTAGTTGCTTTGTATTATATGTAACTGGTGTTGCGAATCTTTTCCTAATTAACAATTATGTTGAACAAGTTGCACACTCCTAGCGAATTTTACAACAATTCCGGTTTGACTGAGTAGGTGGCCTGAGCTGAACCCTAGAATTGGTGCCTACGAAGTGGCTTAAAGTGTTGCTACGTTTTAATCGTTGATAAGCTGTCTGCTTAGCCAGCTTATCTTTCATGTTTTTGGTTTCTTCGCAACGCAATGTTCCACTCTGTAAGCATACTTAAGTAATAACGAAGCAAAATGTGCGGAGTCGACAAACCACGACTTATCATTCTAATTGGCAGACAATGTGTTAAGGATTATGCTCCTTCGTTTTGGCAAACAAGTAACAAGGTTACTCATTACCGATGACCTATGACTGGTCAAATGGCCAAGGGCTTGTCACTATGACCAAGCGAATGGTCAAACCCACCCCTGAGCAAGGTGCGACATTGTACTCTTTGTTCTGACCGCTGTCCAACAGTCTGACCTTCCTTCAGGCCTCACAATAACCTGCCAGTAATTACCCACTCAAGGACCCGAGCAATTAGATCTACGACAAACAGGTTGTTGGTGTCAACAAGTATGCCTAGGAACTAGTTATTCAACTTAGAACGCCTTGCTCCTCACATCGACGACTAAACAGGAAAATGTTACAATTTAAAAAAAGTCCTACTTGCAGAATATGTTTCCATTCCGTATGTTTTTATATAATGTATCAATCCATCCCGTAACAGGCCAAAAGGGCCCATAGGAGGAGATACTATAGAGGTATCAGATTCATGACCATAAGGCACAATAAAGAGATTATGTGGTCAGTACTATGCTTCGGCCGCCTGTTTTCCCCCTTTGTAGGTACCCATTAATGAATTAGTGAAAGGATGGGTTGATCTAGGGAGGGTCAGGTAGGCCGACTAAAAGATAACATTTTTTAGTGCTTGTTCGGGATTTCAAATCAAGTCCAGTGCTCTACCAGTGTTGGGCAAAAATCATTCAGAATAATGAATAATAAATAATGAATAAATCTGTTATTTCAATCTGAATAACGAATCATTTTTCATTCATTAATCAGTAAATTCAATGAATAACGTAACTTTTAGCACTTTCCTCCGAAGGAAAGTAGCTATTGAGGTTGGACTCATGACGGAATTTTTGAAAAATGTCTTCAAATCTTTATCGATCCTACCTAGTAGACACCAAAAATGACCACCGTTAAAATTTATATATATCTATATACATATATATATATATATGTATATATATATATATATATATATATATATATATATATATGTGTGTGTGTGTGTGTGTGTGTCTGTTAACACGATAGTGGCCAGAGTTTTTGTTTTTTTCGTCACGAAACTTGGTATATAGCATTCAATTAGCAAACGATTGAACGAGTTCGTTAACCACCAAAGTCGGTCCACCGGAAGGGGGGGGGGGGTTTACCCCGAACCCAAAACACTAATTTGACCTTGTCAGCCGTAATATTTGTTATATTTCAACGAAACTTGGTATTCGTAGTGGTAATATAGAGAGAAAAATGAGATATAAAAATGAACTAAATCGGTTCATTAGGAGGGGGTTTACTCCGGACCCACAATACCAATTCGCCACTACCAGCCGTGATTTTTGGTACATTTTGACGAAACTCGGTATTCGTAGTGGTAATCCACAGGTAAATATGTGTTGTAAAAATAAACTAAATCGGTTCATTAGGAGAGGAGGTTTACTCCGGACCCACAATACCAATTTGCCACTACCAGCCGTGATTTTTGGTAAAATTCGACGAAACTCGGTATTCGTAGTGGTAATCTACAGGTAAATATGTGTTGTAAAAATAAACTAAATCGGTTGATTAGAAGGGGGGGGTTTACTCCGGACCCAAATTCCTAATATACTCATACCGGTCGTAATTTCTGCTGTATTGAAACGAAACGCGATATACGTCGTGGGTAACTCATGAGAAAGAAGTGTTGTAAAAATTAGCTGAATCGGTCAATCGGAAAGCTGGGGTTTACTTTGTAATATATTTCAATAGAAAAGCCTGCCAGCCGTTGGTTCACCAAGCCGCCGCAAGGAGCTCTTTCTACCACTAGAGGGACTGTATCCTGGTCCTGCGTTAGATCAAAATACGATAATATGAGGTTTTTTGTATTTATTACGTAGTGTAGTAGGTACCATGTGTAAACATAATTCTGGAAGCAAATTAATAATTGATCAGTTACTCATTACAAATTTAAAAAAGAAATATTCTAGTTTTTATTTGATTTATGTAGGATATTTTAAGCAAATTGTTCTGGAAAGCAGTCTACACTACCCAAATTCTGAGGAAAGTGCTTAGTTATGCAGCTCCTGCGTGACAGACTTTTTATTTTTATTCATAATTAAATAACAATGATTTATTGAATGGACATTATTTATTGAATAAATGTAATTTATTTTAATAAAAAAATTGTTTGAATGAAATTGATTTATTTGACTGAAATGTTCCATTAAATACAAGTGATTTATTTTAACAATCTTTTCTAATAAAAAATGACTAAGTATATTAAACATTTTCTTACTTTTAATGAAAATTATTTATTCCAGTGATATTGCTTACTGGCCTTATAAATCCGAGTTTGTTGTTCCACGAACCACATTATTTTAAATGTGTAAAAATAATGAACGAAGAATGAAAAATAATTATTTATTTATTAAATGAAAAAAATCAGTAAAAGAATTACTGATTAAATAAATAAATTCGGAGCCAACTCCGTTATTCATTGAATAAAAAATAAATCAGTGAATGAATAACTTATTCAATGAATAAATTATCGTTAAATAAAAATGTATTTGAATGATTATTGAATAAAAAAAATATTCAATAATGCCCTCCTCTGTGCTCTACCAATGAGCTAACCTCGCCCCCGATAAATGCATACCCCCGGTATTTTTGGAAAAATATCATAACAAACTTATTTAAATTTTCCGCTTTCAGTGGAACAATTCTCAGACCGAGGTCCAAAAGACATTCCTTTCACATTATTTATATTTTTTGGGGAAAATACGGTATGTGCTTATTTTCATGCTACTCAATTCTTGGTTTATTTTGTATGTTTTTATTGTGTTGCTCCATTACTTTATTTATTCTTTTTTAATTATGTCATGTTAAGCCTTCAGGCCATACTTAAGCTTTGTTCACACATAGATTTATTGTGAAAATAGCCACCTCTTCAGCTCTTAAAATAAATAAATAAATATTTCCTAGTTACATACAAAAGATAAAACTTGAAATTAATTTCGTTGAGTCGTGAGGGAGAAGGGAAAAGGTTAATGATAAATAATTATTCGAACTTAATATAAAATTTGTAAAATATATTAGAATAAAAAACAATTTATATGACAGAATTATTTTTATTACGTGGTTCTGAAAAAACAATAAAATGAATATTCCGAGATAAATAGCCATTTATAAAACCCGCCTGGTAATGCCAAGGACTATTTTCGATGAAAATAAAGCAAGACTTCCCGCTGGGACGAGCAGGACGAGTCCCGGAGATCCGGGATGTGATGTCACTAAGGTGTTAGGGTCACCAGTCTCGGATTCTTCATGGTATGTCAAAGGTGCAGAGTGCAGAAGGAATTATTTTAATACGCTCTTCAGAAGAATTCGACCTTGCTATATTTCTAAGAGAATTTATGATTACTAGTATGTCCTTCGACGTTTTTTATTTATATAATATGATCTGCGAACGAACATATCTCGTTGAAAACTGTTTAAGTTATCTCCATGAAACCGTTGGATTTACTTTTTCAATGATCCTAAAAATAGAGTACTTGAAGCCTGGTAATCCAAAATCATGTGCATTTTAAGCCGAGTCTGGTAATTAATGTTTGTTATAGACGAATTATTTTTGTTTTAAATTTAATCATCATAAGTTACAACCTACAGCACTAATCTAAAAGTCTTAAGCTTAAATTTAATCATCATAAGTTACAACCTACAGCACTAATCTAAAAGTCTTAAGCTTAAATTTAATCATCATAAGTTACAACCTACAGCACTAATCTAAAAGTCTTAAGCTTAAATTTAATCATCATAAGTTACAACCTACAGCACTAATCTAAAAGTCTTAAGCTTAAATTTAATCATCATAAGTTACAACCTACAGCACTAATCTAAAAGTCTTAAGCTTAAATTTAATCATCATAAGTTACAACCTACAGCACTAATCTAAAAGTCTTAAGCTTAAATTTAATCATCATAAGTTACAACCTACAGCACTAATCTGAAAGTCTTAAGCTTAAATTTAATCATCATAAGTTACAACCTACAGCACTAATCTAAAAGTCTTAAGCTTAAATTTAATCATCATAAGTTACAACCTACAGCACTAATCTAAAAGTCTTAAGCTTAAATTTAATCATCATAAGTTACAACCTACAGCACTAATCTAAAAGTCTTAAGCTTAAATTTAATCATCATAAGTTACAACCTACAGCACTAATCTAAAAGTCTTAAGCTTAAATTTAATCATCATAAGTTACAACCTACAGCACTAATCTAAAAGTCTTAAGCTTAAATTGATTGGTACAATTAAGCTGAATAAAACTAGGGTGAACACTCTTTATTAGAGAGAACTTTGATCCGATTACATCAATGTAATTACCTAACATGTGTGACATTTCATCGAAGAGTAGGATAAATTTATCGGTATTTATAACTTTCTAATATTAACTAGAATAGATAATTATTTTATTTTTGAATTTATAGATAAACGCGAACATCCAGTTAGTAGCAAGACGTCATGAAGACGTGATTACAAGCTTAAAATATTTACTCATGACAAGAGAACACTGTCATATCGTCGATACAAAAGCAAACTAACGAATATGAAAAAATGCATCTTTCATTGTCAATCTTTACTAACTTCTGCTGGACTTATGTGCGGCAAATTCTTGAATCTGATTTCACTCTATTAAAGGGAAAGTATTCCACTATCAAAAGGTCAAATCTGCCGAATATTTGACCGTCCAAAAAAAAGTTATGAATGAATACTTTTCCACTCTGAAAAGTGGCGATTTTCATATTCGTTAGTTTGCTTTTGTATCGACGATATGACAAGTAACATTCAATTAAAAATTAAACAGAACACGCCAATTAGAGGATATTAACAAACTAGACGAGACATATTTGACATAAAAACAAGCTCGTAAATTTGCTTGAATATATATATATATATATATATATATATATATATATATATATATATATATATATATATATATGTATATATACCTAAATTTTAACGAGGGTCATTATTGGTATCTAGTAGACAGGAAGTATTAAGACGACATTGTCTTTTCAAAAATTCTTTTATGAGTGCAACCTCGATAGCACATTGCCTAGAAATTGCTAAATTCCAAAGCCATCAGCGTACATTAAAAGTGGCCTCTATTACAATGAGTTCAAAACACAATGATTATGTCAGAATTAATCTGAAAAAAATTCCAGAAACATGTTAACCATAATACGAATTATAAATTAGGGTGATCAAAATTTTATCTAAAAACATTTAAAAGACATTGTCAATACCACTGTATACAGTATAAATTTTGAAATTCGTTCTATAAATAAAGAAGAAATAATAAACATACCACCATGTGTAGCCAGAACAGGTTTTAATGATCCCTCACCTGAAAACAACAAAAATATAATAAGGACAATTTAAATAAACCAGACAATAAGAAAACGTTGATAAACATTTGATATTAATATTCTGCTAGTGGAAAAATTTGAACATAAGCAGATAAATATATTAAAACCAGTTTGCTCATTTATATATTGATTTATTATGCAATGTGTAAAAGTATCTAATTAATATAAATGTTAAACATTATGTAAGTTTACAATTACAAAATTTAGATTATATACTATAATTCACAGGGGTATTATTAATATTAAAGTGAATACCAAGTCAGCAATTTAAAAGCTAACTTTAAACTAGGCAAAAATAATAATTTATGATTTGACGTTTAGGAAAAGGCGTAGGAATGTGATATCAAGCATAAGGGAAAGCTGAGAAATATTTTTGTTTGTTTACTTTAATAAGCTTCCTTTTGAATTTCAAAGCTAGCATGTATAATATTAGTGTAGCATGATATTACACATAGATGAAATTTATTTATTTATTAAATTAATAATTAATATCTACCTAGTTTTATTAATGGATATGTATAGCCTCCCCAAAATATGTTATAAAAACACAAACAAGCTAACGAACGGGATCCAAATTTGTATTTTATTTTTACAATAATTTTTTTTAGAGTTCATGTTTTCATTAAGGCCACTTTACTTTATACAATTCAAACATATTAAGGAAAAGTTATTCTTGGATTACCACTTATTTCTTGTCAGCGAAGGGGCTGATGCTGAAACGCTGAAGTCAAGCCGCCTGATCAAACCAGAATCTTAAAACTTGCGGTCATGTGTTATCCTCAACGGATATATACACATGATTCTCAACAAATTGAAGTTGGACACAAAGGTATAGGCTATTTTAAACGCAAAAAAGTTAACAGTCAAAACGGTTTAGCTCTAAACTTAGATCAAGAATTATTCTTTTACAATGAATTTAATGAAAGAATATTCATTAATGTATATATATATATATATATATATATATATATATATATATACATATATATATATATATATATATATATATATATATATATATAAAAGTAAGAAAAAGATTATGTTTTTGATAGGGAGATATGAGTGAAGAATGATTCGTATTTATTCATTTGAAGAGGTGAAGTTAAATACACATGTATAATGTGGTTTTAATAATTTAATGAACGTTCATTAATACTAGAAGCTTCAACTTGGATTGACAAGACCTTGAGGGATGAGTAGTTGATTTAACAAGAATATTTTCCTTGGCCTCTTCTTGTGGAATGAGTAGGTTATTCCATATAAAGCATGTTAGCAATTACAACATTTACTAAGTCATGGGAAGGTACTAACAAGTCTGAATCCTCATCCAACTCAGGATATATGATAGAAAGAAGAAGAAAAACACATTTAATGGCTCGGCTTGAATGTAAGCCTTACACAAATTTAACAAAACATTATAACATTAAGTTAAAATTAATAAAATTTTAAACAATGTATGAAATATTAACTATAACATATAGTTAATAGAGAATCGGCAAATAAAAATTACTATCTCTGTAGTATAGGGTTTAGGGTTTCTTGAGGCAAGCGTGCTTTAAGTCGTCGATTTACTGTAGGATATATAATATATACAATTTTGGTGTCACAGTTTTAGTGTTTATACTCCTCCGAAACGGTTTAACCGAATTTGATGAAATTCAATATGTATATTCAGTAGGTCTGAGAATAGGGTTATAACTAATTTTTATTCCCTTAAGGACGCTCGTCCACTAGAACCGAAAAGCTGCGAAATGAATTCGTCCGAATTCGGACGAATACGCACGAACACTCCAAACACGAGGCTCCATCATGGACCGCGTCCATTGGGTCCGTATCGTTCGTCCGATTTCGGGAGTTCGTCCGAACTGGTCCGAAGTGCGAACCGATCCCATCCTGCTGGGATGTACAGTTGCGAAAAGGTGCGAATAGTCAAGGTTGAAAATGGACTAAGGCCTCTCGTCCACTGGAACCGAAAACCTGCGAAATGAATTCGTCCGAATTCGGACGAATACGCACAAACAATCCAAACACGAGGCTCCATCATGGACCGCGTCCCTTCGGCCAGTATCGTTCGGTCCGCAGTGCGAACCGATCCCATTCTGCTGGGATTTATAGTTGCGAACGAGTGCGAAAAGTCATGGTTGTAAATTGACTTTGAGTACGAGCCATCAAGTCTACTGCGAATTCGGACGAACACTGAGGCAATGGACGAGAGGCGTTCGCACGAATTCGGACGAACGCCGATCGTCCGAATTCGTTGCTTCGCAGTTCGCAGCTTTTCGGTTCCAGTTGGACGAGCGGCCTAAGTGATAAGGGGGGGGCCCACCCCAAAAAAATATTTTTTTATTTTTTGTACAAAATATTTAATTTTTATATGATTTAGCATTCAAAAATACATACAACCCTAAATTTTCAACCTTCTACCACCAATTACCATTTTATATTAACGATATTAGTACTTTAATTATAATAAATAAATTTTAATTATAAAATCTAGTTTTATTCAACATATTAATGATCTTTTCGCAAAGAGAAATATGGCTTCAGATTCTAACCTGTTTCTAAAGTTAATTCTGACATTCAATTCATGTTTCCAAATGACATCGTTCGGAGCAACGGGAATAGTAAAACATAATGTTGCAAACGGTCAAAAATGTAATTCAACATTTAAAATGCAATTTGTGTATCGTATTATTTCATCAGCAGACGAGTAGTTACGTGTATTTAGTTTTTTAAATAGCTTTGAAGAATTTCAGAAATCTTGATAATTATAATCTAATCCTTAGAAACCATAATACATTTTCTATGAAATTGGTTCAGGCTTAATTGACTTCTCTTCTTTTTACGGCATTGTAAATAAGTTAAGAAGTTTGTTGTTTAGTTTAACATTGTAAATAGTTAAATTGTTAACGTAATTATAAATATGAATTATAACCTTGCGTTAACATTGTAAATAGTTAATTGTTAACTTAATTATAAATATGAATTTAACCTTGCGTTAAAACTATATCAGATTTAAAGCTCTATACTGTGTATGTAAAAGTATATTTACAGTCTATTTATGTAAATCCATTTAAGATGATCTATCAGCTATCAATGTGAATCACACCATATGTAAAGCTCTTGACGCCAAAGCTGCGAAGTGTCTCAATAAATATAATAATAATAATAATAATTGACTTTCGGTTAATCTTCATAAAACAGTTCTTGAAGTTTTGGTTTTTCTTGTTTTGTTCAAATGAAGGCAAAATATGAATATTTTCTATATTATGGACTCATAGAAGAAGGCCAGAAATATGCATTACATGGAAACATTCTATAGTGAATTTACTGTTTTAAATATGATTTGTTTATTTCCATTTTACATGGGTCATAAACAAAAAGAGATTTTTGTCAGGGTGGCGCCATGAACATTGCACAATGCCAGACGATTCTGAGCCACAACTTTTTCCTTGAACACTATTGATGATTCTGTCAAAGCGAATGATCCTATCTCTGAATACCATTCAGGATCAAAAAGGCATATTAATTGGTTGAGTTAATTTCTGAATGACACCATTCAGGAACCACTACATAATTTCCTATAATTGGCCTGTCAGTATACCATTCGCTAGAGTAGGGATTTCCAAACTGTTGAGCCATCCCCTATATGTAGGATATCTCTCTGATGATGCAAGAATGTGGAGGCTCGCCGTGAAAGTAACGGCGCTAGATATAGGCAGACCAGCATAGCCTCGTCGACAGCTAGATGGATGTCCCGGCATTAATGTTGGAACGCAGTAATTAGTTGAACGCGACATTCCGCCAGAGATTGGAACAGTTTCTGATGTCGCATTCATTATTAATAATTATCTGAAGTAATGAGAGTAAATTACATAATTCTACCTTCAATACCAAATCTGAAACATTCCTGGATCCAAATTGGAAAAAAAGAAAATATTCTACCATACAAATATACAAACATATTTATACATATCTTTTACCGGAGGTAAATGACACCATGTGCAATTTGTTTTAATAAATTCACCTAACAACATGTTCTTAATGTAGATTCGATCCATATAAAGGTATAGGGCCCTATGTCCTGCTCCCATAGATAAGACAGTGAAAAAGAAAATCAAGTGGAGGACTTGGTTTCGTTTGACTATGATCAATCAAGTTGGCTCTCCTGGACAATTGCAAATATGTGACATGGTGTCCTTTACCTGCTGCAACACACACACACACACACACACACACAACACACACACATACACACAACACACACACATATATATATATATATATATATATATATATATATATATATATATAAAGTCTTCACTACGGGGGTGCTAGCGTTGGAATATCTATATACAAACACATTTTTGATAAAGTCGCTTGACAAATTCCAAGTATTTACTTAAGAATTAACAAGAATTTTCGCTTTTATTTATTGAGTTTGAAGTTATATTATTTTGGATATTTAGACAAGGGGAGTTGAAATCTGAGGTTCGGGTATATCTTTATTAGGATTTTGAGAACAATTGAAAAATAAATCCAAAGGAGCCAGTTATAATTATAATTTTGGATGCTAAAAAACGACGGAGAAATTTAAAAATATTTCCCAGGTGTGATTTGGGAAACTTAAAGACTTCAACGTTTCTAATAATAATAATTGATTTTCAATGAAACGAAAGAAACACAGCACGTAATAATAATAAAACTATTATAAAAAATATAACAAGGTTTACGAAAACTAGGAACGTTCTCATTGTGCAAATTGTGTTTCTTTTAGGAAGTGTCCAAAATGTTTGGCTCCCTCCATATTCACTGACATGTATACTTAGGCCAGCACATTTAATTAATTTTATTTTTTTTGTAATTCATATTTATTTAAAATCTGTACAATTTATAAGTACGGAGGCCCGGTGGCCGTGAGTTTTAAGGAGTGAGCACTTAACACTCCGTGCCAAAGTTCGTGGGTTCGATTCCCACTATGGGGTGGTGGCTTTTTTTTAGAAAAAAGAAAAGACATCAGCCCTATCCCGGCTAGAAAAGGGTGGTAACCTATAGATAACCCGTCCCCCGCATTAGTTAATGATAATGGACGTTAAAATTTTAAAAATAAAATTTATAAGTACAATAATTAATTGTGCTGGCCTAAGTATACACGTCAGTGAATATGGAGGGAGCCACACATTTTGGACACTTCCTAAAAGAAACACAATTTGCACAATGAGAACGTTCCTAGTTTTCGTAAACCTTGTTATATTTTTTATAATAGTTTTATTATTATTACGTGCTGTGTTTCTTCCGTTTAATTGAAAATCAATTATTATTATTAGAAACGTTGAAGTCTTTAAGTTTCTCAAATCACACCTGGGAAAACTGGTTAAATGATCGCTTACAGGTTAACAACACAAAAAATATGAAATATAAAGAAGCACTTTAAGATGGCGGAGTTCATGTGAGTCGGACTTCCTATAATAGTTGCATTTACAATTTTTAAAGTGTATTTTAAAAACTTTTTTCATGACAAGAAAATAAATAGATCGTATTTAGGGGCTCCTATAGATAAAAAATAAAGAAAAAGAAGATAATGAGAAAATTCAATAGAAATCGCCCAGTTGTTTCAGACCTTACGTAACGGAGAAAAAGTAAATTTGTCAGGACGAAGGAAATAAGGATCTCCAAGTCACGAATCCTTCATTAGTCCGAAAGAAAGCAGACCTTCTGGAACACCCTTATTTAGGAGAGCTGGAAGTTCCTGCAGGAAAGGATGGTCCCTCCGGGCTTCTAGGTATTCTTTGATAATTATTTCTTCACAGATCAAAGTGAAAAGATAAGATTAAAAAAAGAAATGGATTCCCGCAGACGCGGAAACAGACGCCTCGTTCTTGATTAACGCTTAGAAATTAAAAGAAAGGAGGTATTTGTCTGTAGTTAGTTATTTTCTTAAGAAGTAATAGTAGCTCCTAGTATATAAGGAAACATAACTAGTTTAGAACGGTTAATTTATATATTTATTTTTATTTTAGAATTCCTTGACGTGGGCAATTAACTCCAGAAGGAAGAATCAGACAGTGCATATATCAATTTGTTTAATTATTAAAGTAAAAAACTGAACAAAAAGGTATAAAATAATAAAAAAGACATCCACGTAGAAGACACTTTTATTGGACAGTACTAAAAAAAAAAAAAAGTAAAGAAAAAGTTATAGTTATACTTTGGAATATTATTAATTCTCTAAAATGACCCCTAAGTTTCCAATGATTTTTATAAAATTGGAAGAACGTCAAATGAAAAAATAAAATACTTTTAAATACTAGGAATTTTTATTAAAATCGCCCTACTTATTTGACGTCCATTTTGATACCTTTTCAAGGAAACTAAGGCTACTAAGCTAAGTATACAGCCTAGCCACAGAGAGCCCAAGTACGTAAAAATCGGATTATCTCAAGGCGAAATATTGAATTTCAAAATTTTCCGCTTACAATTTTTTAGGATTTTCCGGACTGGGAAAAATTTATGATTTTTTGTTTTCGATGATATTTACCACAATAGGGTTTTATGGGGTGCTGATTTTAAATCTGCTATAAATTTTGATGTTAGCTTAATCGAAAGAGTAATTATATTAGCACTTTCCTCCGAAGGAAAGTAGCTATTGAGGTTGGACTCATGACGGAATTTTTGAAAAATTTCTTCAAATCTTTATCGATCCTACCTAGTAGACACCGAAAATGACCCACGTTAAAATTTATAAATATCTATATATATATATATATATATATATATATATATATATATATATATATATATATATGTCTGTTAACACGATAGCGGCCAGAGTTTTTGTTTTTTCGCCACGAAACTTGGTTATAGCATTCAATTAGCAAACGATTGAACAAGTTCGTTAACCACCAAAGTCGGTCCACCGGAAGGGGGGTTTACCCCGAACCCAAAACACTAATTTGACTATGTCAGCCGTAATATTTGTTATATTTCAACGAAACTTGGTATTCGTAGTGGTAATATAGAGAGAAATGTGAGATATAAAAATGAACTAAATCGGTTCATTAGAAGGGGGGGGGGGGGGGGTTTACTCCGGACCCACAATACCAATTCGCCACTACCAGCCGTGATTTTTGGAATATTTCGACGAAACTCGGTATTCGTAGTGGTAATCTACAGGTAAATATGTGTTGCAAAAATAAACTAAATCGGTTCATTAGGAGGGGGGGGGGGTTTACTCCGGACCCACAATACCAATTCGCCACTACCAGCCGTGATTTTTGGTATATTTCGACGAAACTCGGTATTCGTAGTGGTAATCTACAGGTAAATATGTGTTGTAAAAATAAACTAAATCGGTTCATTAGAAGGGGGGATTTACTCCGGACCAAAATTCCTAATATACTCGTACCGGTCGTAATTTCTGCTTATTGTAACGAAACGCGGTATAAGTCGTGGGTAACTCATGAGAAAGAATTGTTGTAAAAATGAGCTGAATCGGTCAATCGGAAAGCGGGGGTTTACTTTGTAATATATTTCAATAGAAAAGCCCACCAGACGTAGGTTCACAAAGCCGCCGCAAGGAGCGCTTTCTACCACTAGAGTGACTGTATTCTGTTCCTGCGTTAGATCAAAATACGATAATATGAAGTTTTTTGTATTTATTACGTAGTTTAGTAGGTACCATGTGTAAACATAACTCTGGAAGCAAATTAATAATTGATCAGTTACTCATTACAAATATAAAAGAGAACTATTCATGTTTTTATTTTATTTATGTAGGATATTTTAAGCAAATTGTTCTGGAAAGCAGTCTACACTACCCAAATTCTGAGGAAAGTGCTTAGTTATCCAGCTTGACGGATTTTTTTTTTCAGTTTACTTGACGAAATTTAAATTATTGTTTAACGATTGTATTTTTCCTTGAATGTCCTCTCGAAAAAAAAAAAAAAAAATGAATTGGCGAAAGGCTCATGTCGATATCATTTTCCAAACTCAATAAATGAAATGAAGTATTTTAAACTTATTTTATTTTATTTCTCAGCTCCTAAAGTCCATTGGACGGAACGCTCGGACACGTCTCGACTATTTTTCGACGCAGAATCACCTGAAAGAAAACATGGACGAGATCGGTGACCTCACCACTAAAATATATTCTGGTTGGTCAAGATAAACAGAATTTAAATCACTATATAAACAGACACAGATTCCTGTTAAACCCTGGACTCGGCGGTTGGCGTGGGTAGGGTGTGGGAGATGGTGAATGTGAAGGCTAAGAGAAAAAACTTTAACCCATCCACGAGATAGAAAAAAATAGAATGAGCTCACAGGACAAGATTACGTAGGTGAACCTGAAGTTTTGTCGTAGCAGGACATCCAAGTTGTAAAATAGAAGGTATTCTATACCTTATAAAATCTGACAAAGTAGAGTTCTTTGAAAAGTTATAGGTTATTCCTGATTTTTCACTAATATCCCGAGGGGAATATAATAGTAATATTTTTTAGGAGTTGTGAATACAATAGGTAGAAGTTCAAAATGACTTGTTCCCTTATGACAGCAAGGAACCCTAGTTTTTTTTCTACTTCTTTGGATTAATTCATGTTTTGTCTCTTAGTCTTCACATTCACCATCTCCAACTCTCCAACCCAATGTAATGACTTGATCTCATATTTTATTTCATTGTTACTTGGGCATAATTTTATTTATAAATAAAAATACAAATTTATTCGTACTTCATATATTTGTGAATACGAATATAAATAAATTCGTACTTCATATATTTGTGAATACGAATATAAATAAATTCGTACTTCATATATTTGTGAATACGAATATAAATAAATTCGTACTTCATATATTTGTGAATACGAATATAAATAAATTTGTACTTCATATATTTGTGAATACGAATATAAATATAAATAAATACGAATTTATTTTTATTCATATATATTAAATATAAAAATACAAATAAAATTTTATTCGCAAATTTTTCTGCGAATAAAAATAAATTCACAGAAAAAATGTGAATATTTACAAAAAATCAAGTGATTAAAAAAAAATCACATTAAAATATACGAATAAAAATTTATTCACATTATAATTTGTGAATAAAAATTTATTCACAATAAAATTCGCAAATAAATTATGAATTTATTTGTATTAAGATGATATTACATACAAATATTCACATTTTTTATGATTATTTACAATTTTTTCTGTGAATTTATTTTTATTCGCAGAAAAATTTGCGAATAAAATTGTATTTGTATTTTTATATTTAATATATGTGAATAAAAATAAATTCGTATTCACACTTATGAATACGAATTTATTTATATTCGTATTCACAAATATATGAAGTACGAATAAATTCGTATTTTTATTTATTTATTTATAAATTATGCCCATCTCTGCTTGGGATTATATCGCCGACACAAATGCAAAGTATGGAATGTGAAAATAGGTTTGGGCCTTATAGATGACTACATAAATTTTATCTTATTATATATTTTAATCAGACTTAATTCAAATTCGTTACTTTGATTTTCTGTTTGTTTATTTATTTTTAATTTTCTAGAGTTTGCCACAATATACATCAGTTCAAGAGCAATCAGTATAGATTGAAAATAAAAAATGCGATTTTTCACTTTCGATACTACGCATTTGTACCGTCAATATATTGATTAAGTTGAGTTTGGTAAAATTCTGTTTTCTTTCAAAGAGATCCCTTTATATTGTTTATTTTTCGCGATATTTTATTTTAAAAAAAAATAAACAAAGTGATTCTGATTCATTCGTGATTTTTTTGGTAACTCGTTGAGCTCACTTGACAATTGAAAAAGAAGAAAATACAAATCATAAACTGTCTTGTGAATTTTTTTTTTTTTTTTTTTTTTTTTTTTTTTTTTTTTTTTTTTTTTTTTTTTTTTAAGGCGTGTCAACCTTAGGGTCATGAACGCCATCGAATGAAACTTTCATTATATTTGGAGGTGAAATTTTTCCCTCATTTCTTTTGAATTTAATAATTTATTGAGTCAGCTTTTGGTTTTTATTGAATTACTTATCATTGTCATTATTTATCATTGATCCTGGCATTTTTTCCTTACTTATATTACTTACAGTATATTTTCCATGCAATATTTATTTTCGTTTCTGCACACAGAACAAATGTAAATAAACGCACTCACACACAAGCGGGCACACACACAGACATATGCACTCACCCATAAACATATACCAACCCATATCCATGCAACCTCACTCACATATTCTCTAACACAGACAGTACACACACACACACACACACACACACACACACACACACACACACACACGCACGCACGCACACACACACACACACACACACACACACACACACACACACACACACACACACACACACTATCCTGCTTATTTAATTAATCTTATGTCTTTAGATTTTATTTATTAATTCTGTTTTGTCTATGAAGTTTAATACCTTTCTAACATTATCAGCATCATCTCCTAGTATTTCATCCATAATGTCTGATAACATTAGCTCTTCTCTAATTGACTGATATATTCGGCATTCTGTAAGTAAATGTTTCACTGATATTTGAACGTTGCATGATTCACAGATTGGGGGTTGTTCTTTAGAAAGAAGGAATGAATGAGTTAATCTTGTATGCCCAATTCGCAATCGACTTAAGGCAACTTCATGTTTTCTATTGATGCTGGGTGGGATCTTCCATGCTTTAACTGTCGATTTTATTTCTCTTAATTTGTTGTTTTCTATTATTTGCCAAGTAGATTGCCAGTTTTGCCAGACTATTTCCTTCAGGTAATTAATGATATCGTTCTTTGGAACCCTATGATAGGGAATGCCTTCGTTTACAGCTCTTTTCGCTAAGGCATCGGCCACCTCATTCTCTTTTATTCCGCAGTGACCGGGTACCCATACGAAAAGAACTGTTTCACTATTTCTTTGAAGATCTGCTATGGTTTCATGAGTGAGTGTGATCAGTGGATGGTTTGAGAATGGATTCCTCAGAGCAAGAAGTGCAGACAAAGAATCCGTAAAAATTACTTTATAGTTAGAGTTAGTTGTTATATTTAAGGCCTTTGTTATGGCCAACAGTTCAGCAGTGAAGATGCTACACATTTTACTGAGGGCGAACATATTGTTCGTGGTGTTGGAGTGTGTTGCAGCACCAACTCCATCGTTGTCCTTAGAACCGTCAGTGAAAATGTGAGTAGCTTGAGGAAATTCGTTTCTTATTTTGAGAAATTCCAGTTGATATATATACGGGCTGGTATCTTTTTTAACGAATTTGGATAATTTGAAGTTGATGTTAGGAAAGGGTAGAGACCACGGTTCCCTGGAGGGCACATCACTATGAAAAATATAAGGTAGGGCGATGTTGAATTTAGATAATAGCTCTGATATCCGGAGAGGGAAAGGCTTTCTTGGAGTTCTTCGTCTAGGGATGTTTACTGGGTCCTGGATGTATACGTTAAGAGGGTGATTATTGGAGGATAATATAGTAATGTAGAAGTTAAGCGTTAATAACTCTCTACGGAGTTCTAAAGGCAGTTGGGCTAGATCGGAATGCTCCGGTTGCTAGTCTGATGCCAGCATGGTGAATACTATCAAGCATTTTGAGAGTTGTGGGTGAAGCTGAACCATAGGCCATGCAGCCATAATCCATCTTGGCTCTCACCAGGCTGCGATATAACATCAACATGCTGACCTTGTCTCCTCCCCATTTAGTACAAGACAACATTTCGAGGATATTTAGTGTCTTGAAGCAATTTGCTCGCGTAATTTTTAAGTGATTTTTCCAATTAAGGTTTTTATCAAAAGTAAGTCCCAGGAATTTAATACTATCTACAAACTTTATGGGAGCTCCACTTACAAACAATGTGGTTGGGTTGTCAACATTCTTTTTAGAGAAAAATATGCATTCAGTTTTAATATTAGATACAGTGAAACCATGATTTTTTAGCCAGTCATTAATTTTGTTTAGAGACAGTTGTATGTTCTCGTGCATATTTTCAATTACTTTTCCGTTACAATAAATGACTATATCATCAGCGTACAGCATTGCCTTGACAGGTTCTTCAATGTGATTAAGTAAATCATTTATTGCAATGGAAAACAGATAGGCACTAATTACACTTCCCTGCGGGACCCCATTTTCTTGTACTGATTCTAATGAGAGCTGAGTACCATTTCGAATACAAAATGTTCTATTCGTCAAAAAATTTTGAATAAAATTAAATATATGACCATTTACTCCCATTTGTATGAGTTTGTCAAGTATAAGCCTCCTCCAGACACAGTCGAATGCATTTTTTATGTCAATAAATACGGCTAAAACCTTTTCATTTGAGTTAAAAGCAGAGTTAATATCTGTCTCTAACCTTACTAGATTATCTCTAGTACTGCGTCCTGGCCTAAATCCACTCTGCCAATTAGTGTAAAGATTATTTTTCTCCATGTACCAATGTAACCTTTTCATTATCATCTTTTCCATTAATTTACAGAGTGAACAGGTCAGGGAGATGATTCGATAACTTGCAGTTTCATATTGTGGTTTGCCAGTTGTCTTGTGAATTAAAAGGAAACATTTACCAAAATAGGAATAAAAAAATGTATCAATTAACCTTACAAGTACTGAAATTTTCCTTAGCTTTGAATCTCTAAGAACATCCCAGCTGTCAGACTGAAGTCACTCTCTTCAGCATGGGCGTGCGCGGGAAAGCTAGTTGTGTCATCTGCGTAAGTTATCTTTTGACGGCTGTTGAGTCGATTAAGGACGACGTAACAGTGTCTAGTTAATCCTTCCTTTAACATTTCCTCCTTGATTGGTGAGTGGTTCAGGAACACTCTGCCGTGAGAACCGGTGGAAATGTTAGGGGTCAGGATCTAGGTGCAGTAGGTGGGGCTAGTCAATTCAAACAGCTCTTCCTTTCACAGTTATTCAATATAATTGAAAAACATGGGCAAAATTATTATTTCGAAAAGGTAAATAATTGTACATGTTATTTGTAGGTAAATTATTAACTGAAATATCTCGGTTTTGGGTTTCCTGTATCATTGACGATTACACAACTAACAGTATACACTGAACCCTTCAATCTAAGAAACCTTTCAATCATGGTATATATATATATATATATATATATATATATATATATATATATATATATATATATATATATCAGTGGTAGATACTATTAATTTTCAATGAGGACATGTTTTAAAGCTGACATTGCATATGCTCATCAAATAAGATGTAGCATGTGCGTATGTAGAAAATAATTTCGGAGGGGCTGGGAAAATTTCGGGGGGGGGGGGCTGAGACCATTTCCTGTGTATGGAATACTAACAATTTAGATCTTGGAAGAGTTTTAACCAACTAAAACGCTATTACACCCAAAATGGAATATTTTCTATGAACTAAATGATCTTATTTAATTTATTTTTAAGGATTTTATGAAATTTTTTCCGATCAACTCAAAATTTCGGGGGGCTGCAGCCCCCTCAGCCCCCCCCCCTTATATACGCCCACAAGATGTAGGGTATTTTGTTCTTGAGGTAGGTTGGCACAGTGTTTATGGAATGGCTCTCATTTTCTAAGGATTTCAATAAATTAAATGAGTATATATAATAATAAAATGAACATTAGTGATTTTAGAGGTTGGGATTTCTTTGATATTAAATTTTGTTTGTTACATGTTCATTGAGATTACATTCTTATCAAAGCGCCGTCATTTAGGAGGCCTTAAAATAAATTAAAACACAAAAAAGCTAAAAAAAAAAATAAATCCATTAGGCTCATTTTAGCTCGAAAAATCTCATTTTACTTGGAGATTACAATACAGGAAGTATTGGTTGAGTTTATAAACATAAGGCTCCAGAAAAAAAAATGGAAGAGATTCGACACCAGGCAAGATGAGGTGGTTTTTGTTGAGAGGAAGAATAAGGCATACTTATCTCACCTATGCGCATTTATTTAAAAATAATCGCTGGTGGGAATGTACAAGTTTATTTATTTATGTAGATTTTAACAACAACCTTGCTCCGCTCACAGCACTACAAGGTATAAATAATTCTTCAAAATTATACAGTTTGACTTTATTATTATATAAGTGTATAAAGAAATTACGGATAGTCAGTTATGTACAAGTAATAGGGGTCTCCCGTGGTCTAATGGCTAGCGCCTTGGATTCATAAGCGGGAGATGATGGGTTCGATTCCCAACCTCCGGCAGGAATTTTACATCCCACGGCTCGCTGGTAAAATTCCTCGCTGCACCCTGGATGTCGGCGCTAATGACCTAGATGTAGATGCGCCTTAAAAAAAAAAAAAAAAAAAAAAAAAAAAAAAAAAAAAAAAAAAAAAAAAAAAAAAAAAAAAAAAAAAAAAAAAAAAAAAAAAAAAGGATGGACACTAGGAGACGACCACGAATTGAGTTAGTTTTAGTTTTTTTGAGAGTTACAGATTTTTATTATAAAATAGAACTAACATAATTAAAGGGGGAAATATACAAATATTAAATATAAGATATATTACGTTCTTTTTTTAAGATTTTCTTTCTGTTTATTTTTGTTTTTTATTATTATGAATATTTTATTACCACAGCTTTCCTTTTATTTCCACAGATTAATTGATATTCTTTTTCATTATTTTTTGCAATATTATTTCTGGTTATTAATATTTACGAATAAAATAGGCAACAATGACCCTCGTGGTCCTGAATTTCCTTAGATAACAAAATTGGAAGCAAAATATTGAACGTTTCAATGCTAATCATTGTGAAATATTCTTAGGCTAACCATTATGTTTACATTCCTTCTAGTCGGACTTATTAATGCTCTTGGTGGTTTTATGAAGTCATTTTCTTAAGATGGACAGAATTCATTTTCTTAAAATGGGCATAAATAACAGAATTCCGGATTGATGTTTACCATTTCTTTGAGCAAACTGTATATTAGATCTTCAATCATTCTTACTGATGGATTCGTTATTGAATGTTCAATCCAGTCCACACGGTAATTAATCAGCTCATTGTTAATTACCAAACGATGTTACGACACGGTTCAATACAAACAACATGCAGCCGAGATAATTAAGCTTACTCTGTCGCAAGTAATCGAACTAACACTCAGCCAATCGAGACCACACCCTTGTACTTCTGTAAGTCGCCCCGGGACGATAAAGGTGTCGGAGATGGAATATATAGACCAGGAGACCGTATTACGGAAGATAGGGACCAGGTTTCTCTGAACGCCTCCGTGGAGAGGATGTAACGTATCGTAACCTCAACTGCCCACCGCTGTCTGCTAGTTACATAATCAGACGAGTCACCGACACCCACTCGACATTGTCAGTTCGACCTTATACAATTATCGCTTCCTTCGAGAGGAAATAACTGTTTGCGATTTCAACTTTACTCACAGAAAAAAAATCCCACTCGCAGAAAATGGGTCATTTTCGCGCCTATCCTGATTAGGAAATGTGGTGACCTAAAGATAACCCGTCCTAAAATTCATGGTTGATAATAAATAGACGTTTAAATCGAAAAAAAAAAATCAATATTTCAAGCAACACAAACTTGCTTCTCATTTAATGTATCCTTATTTATTGACAGATACATTCTAAACATATTATCAATCTCGAAAATAACAAGTCAAAGAAAACTAAGGGTAATTAATAAAAAGAATCGTTCAAATAACCTATACCAACAATTTCAAAGGTTTAGCACTTATTTCTCTGAATGTGACCATCTCATCGAAAATTAGTTCAAAGACAGTTTTGTAGAAATGTTTTGTTAAGCCTTCGTATGTTTTTTGTCCATTCACCTCGATTTCCCGTATATTTTAGAGATGTTTTTTTTTAAGAAAATTTACGAAAATCCTAAAAATGCTCCTGTGTGGTAATAAAAATAGTTTTTTTGTTGTGTGTTACATCCTTTGAATACTTCCTTAACTCTAAATGTAACCAAAATATATAGATCTTAGTTTGGATGAATTTCAAACATGTAGAAAACATGCCAACTGAATCCAACGATTCTAAGAACCCAAACCGAACATTAGTTAGGAAAACTAGTTTTATGCACTCTTTTCGAAGAGGGTTACAGATATCGATTTGGAAATGGCTTAATTCGTTTCCCTACTGTTAACCTGTAAAAAGTGCACTTGGAAGCCAACAAACGAATAGGCGTAAGCGCAACGACTTATTTCGCGCGAATTTCTCCAATAATACAGCGTTCAGGTAAGCGGATTCTGCTGGCTAACAGACATTACGTTTTAAATTATACTACGAATTTTTCTACCGAATTTCATCAAAATCGGAATATTTTTGAGGCTGTGAGGGAGCAAACAAACAACAATGCCAGTGTTTGCCCTTTTACAGATGATAAGGCAAACACTGGTATTATATTCTTGCAAAATCAATGGGCGTGTATAAGGGGTGAACTAAGGGGACTTCAACCCCCCGAAACTTTGATTGAATCGGTAAAAGTGTGTCATAAAAACTTTAAAAATTAATTCAACTAATTCCGAAAAAATATTGTTTGGGAATTGAATAGCGTTTTAATTGGCTAACTATTCCATGTTCTAGATTGTTACTATTCTATAGCCCCTAATGCTCCTAGACCTCCCCCCCCCCAAATTATTTCCTATATAGGCCCCTGGCAACATCTCAGACCCTCCTAATATCATGCCATACGATAAGAATGTTTGATACGCTAATTATCTCACGTATGATAAAAATATTTCCCAAGAAAGATTGGATGTAGTTTTGTAAGATCCTTCCTTGTGAATAGGGTAAACAGTGCTAATAGGATTATCGAAGGATGGATGGTTAGGCTTGTGAAAGATATCCTAAGGGATGCGAAAAGAGGCTGATCGCTTCAAAGGAAATCCCATTTCACGGTATTATCTTTAGAAGGATCTCGGCAAGGTAATAGATCACCTTTGAAATCTTCGGGGTTTTTTTTTGCGGGGTTTTGTAATGAAATTGTGGTATGAAAAGTACATTAGCCTCTGTGACACATTATTCTGGGGTACTGTGTAATGCAGATGCTTGTCAGAAAAAAAAAAAAAAATGTTTTATAGTTCAAACACTTGCCTTGATCAAAACAGTTTACTTCAGGCCTACTTTCGCCAAGTCATTGGTCCCAGATCTCGGAGGCATTGATAACAATAATTTCGGAATACGTCGTATTAAAAATTAGTTATACTTGTGGATTTCGACGTAATATATTTCAATCAACCTTTGTAAAAAATTACCATAGGGATGTTAACTTGGAGCGCAAATAAAATAAATCAAAATATTATTTTTGAGTGTCATATATATATATATATATATATATATATATATATATATATATATATATATATATATATATATATATATACTTCAAACGAATTATAAGAAATTAAAATTATCAAAATCTATGCTCTAATGTTCCTGTTTCATATATATCACTTTTTTTTCTTGTTTTCCATAATACAGTACCCCTGCAATGTGGGAATTTATTCTTTACCTATTATTTCTTTTTAACTAATATTAGTTAAAAATGAACAATTTAAGGATGAGGAAATATAAGTCCGACATATATAATACTAAAAACTAATAAATGCAATAGAAAGAAGTAATATTTTGCAAAAATATATGAAAGAATAACAGTCATGAGTATAAGAGAACATTCAAACTTCTGTATGGAAAAAATTAAAAATAAAGCAATGAAATATTGCAGCTTTAATTTTAAAGCTTTTCTTACTCTATTTTAGGAATAAATTTATCAAATTCATCAATGAATTTTATCGGAATCTTCCTCTTAGAAACTGGCCAGTTTCTTTTTTTTTAAAGTAGATAGACCCTTCAGTAGATTTCATAGATTTGACCCCCACGTCAAGTAGTCTGATGTGAAATATAAGATTCTGTACAAGAGTACATCATCACGCTTGATCGCAGATAAGACTTGTCAAGGAGGATAGCTCATTTTAATTTTAGAATTAAATATAAAACATTACCAGGTGTTCATGTTTTTATAAATTTATTTACAAGTGGGTGTCGGAGTCTATGTGGCATTTTGAGATTATCATGTTTTGAAATAACCTTGGTATTACTCATATGGACAACTAGTAGATTCTATAGGGAAAAATCAATCAAAGAATCACATACAAATCATTTACACAAATGAAGCTAACATAAAAGTTAAACGAAATATCACGACAACTAAAGATACAATACGATATTTATTTTGATCAATCTTGAAATATGAATTGATTGAACCGCTGACCTACCTGTTGAGTGATGACAGAGCAGTGGCAAACTCATCGTGACTGGCTTGAAATTATGCATCGATGATTGAGATTACCACAACCCACATTCTAATCAGGCCTTACTCAATATCAAAGATCAAGTTGTATATTGATTTATTGCAATGTTATTTTTGGTTCGACAAAGGCGTTCAAATCTGTAAAGAACGCAAGGCATTCTTCATTGTATATTTTTAAATAATTTTCACACTAAATAAAGGTAGGTCAGCGGTTCAATCAATTCATATTTCATATTGATCAAAATAAATATCATATTGTATCTTTAGTTTTAACTTTTATGTTACCTTCATTTGTGTAAATAATACTTGCTTGATTCTTTGATTGAATATTTGTCTATATAGTCCACTAGTTGTCAACATGAGTAATATCAAGAGTATGTCAAAACAACGATAATCTCAAAATGCCACATAGACTCCGACGCCCACTTGTAAATAAATTCAGAAAAATATGACAACCTGATAATGTTTTATATTTAATTTTAAATCGAGCTATCCTGTTTGGCCAGTTCAGTATCCTCTGCCCAACATTGCTGGATCCTCAAGCGATCTCAACAGTACCCTAAAACTGACTTTGGTGTGAGCTTTTGAAAATCCGATCGCAATACTTTATAAAAGCTATCCCCAACAACGAAATTTTTCTTTTATAAACGAGCCAGAAAAAAGTTCTCAATTTGCTACTCAAAAACCTATCTTCTCTGAGATCATTTGTGATGCAAATGTTATCGTACAGAATCTTATATTTGACTGCAGACAACTTGACATGAAAAGGTTCAAGTCTATGAAATATATTACTTTAAAAAGAGCAAAACTTGCATATTTCTTTCGGTTATTCATATCAATGTATTTAGGTAATAGATTGATAAATGTATGATTCAGTTTAGCCAATTTCAGGAGGTAATGTAGGAAATTATGTTTAGCATATAATGTGGATCTAACAATTTTAGCAGGTGATGCGGATTTGTCATTTTCAGCGGGTGTTATGTTTTTGTCAATTCGACAAATTTCGCAGATGACAAAGTTTTGTCATTTTGACCAGGAAATGAATGTTGACCCATTATAATGTGAAATTTGTCTCACCAGATTTCTTGGGAAATGCCTGCTTGCCACTTTCAGCAGACGATGAGTACTAGTCAATTCACATAGGATAATTATAGGATGTAATCTGGTTTGACAAATTTAGCGACAAGGGGTTACTTATTTCTATGTCTGACGCGATTTTGCCAAATCAAAACGTTGGTGTGGGTTTTTCAACTGACGGATATCATGCTATTAAATAGTATGTCATTAGTGTTAATCTAAAATTAATTCTTTCTTTTTCTTAGCGATAGATTTCATTTACGTATCCCAAGACCATATTTCACTGAATCTCTTCGTAATAGAGCCCCAGGAACTTCCCTGTAAGTGATAGGCTTGTTAGTTTTGGAGGAGAAAGGGAAAGGCGTGCATGTTTTAATGGGACTAAGCTAATTCCTGGCTTGTAGAAAGTAGAATTCTTCGGTCCATTGTCCAAAGGACTCGGCGACTGCTTATCGACAGGGTACTTATCTCGATGACGTGTTGTTGAATAAGTTAAGGCAATGTTTCTCCGTGGGGAGGTTTTTCATAAATCATTTTGCAAGGCAGGCATTTTCTGGTGTTTTTTTAATGGGTTCAACACCGATGAAGCGGAAAGCTGTCTAAATTGAGAACATTTTTGGGTCAGGGTACGTTTATGCAGTACCTCTTTTAGAGTACCCTAGAAGGAGTGTAACTTTCACTCCGGCATCAAGGGTAGACCATCTCTTAAGTATGTTCCTTTTCCAGACTGACAATAACAGTACAACCAGCTGGCCTACACTGTTCTTGTGTCAGTGGATTAACGTACGGCGCAATGTTCTAAGTGAAATCTAGTGAATGGACATTCTTGCCATTAGGTGGATATTGGACGTATTATTATTACTGCATTTAAAAAGGTCTCTTATGAAATAAAATACACCATAAAAAGACATTTTCAAATTGAAATTACTAAAAAGAAAAAAAAAGAGGAAAATTAGAAATACTTATTGAGATGAAAACTAATCTGATCAATAGTACGGGAGGGGTGGAGTACCCCAAGGCTGGATTCTGAGTCCACTCCTGTTCTTCATATGATTAAGTAACCTGGCTGTATGTTTAAAACCGTAGCATTTGCATCAGAAATGTAATGTATAACTAAACTATTTGAAATATTTGATTTAATGTTTTCTTTCAGCGTCTTGAGGCAAATATTTTATTTGGTAGTTCTAATAGATTTATTTAGAAAACCTATCTTGGACTAATAAGAGTAATATTTGTTTAACAATAAGATGTAACTATGTATATAATTTTATTCACAATGAGTCCATCATTTTCAAAGTTATTTTTCTTCTTTTTTTTTTTTGGAAAACAGTTTCGGGGACTTTGGCGCAATTTCAATGTCCATGCACTGGGCTTTATCCAAACGAGCCATTCTCCTAGTTTAGAAATGAGCCAAAGTATGAGGGAGAACGGTGCTAAGTCCCAAAAAAAAACGTTTTGGCAAAACAAAAATAGAATTACAGTGTGGAAATTCAGCACTTTTTTAATGAAATCAGATATAAGTAAACAAGTCATATTTTAATACAAATATTGCTGAGTTGCATATATAGAATATGAATTGACAGATATAGCTTACAATAATTATTTAATGAATTTTGACATATATATCAATCGGGCTTCAAACACACACACACACACACATGTATATATTTATGGAAAATTATTAAGCTAGTCTGAAAAAAATAAGTTTCCGAGAACAATATAAGGTATTACAAATTACAGAAAGTTTACAACAGACGTTCATAAGGTTATTCGACGCTCAACAAGAATATAAAAGACCCATTTTTAACAACTGTTGAAGGCGAAGAACAAAAGATACAGTTTGTTCGGAAAAATTGATAATTTGGCCCAATGTAAGCCCTCTGGCTTCAGAAAAACGAATATTACGTCTCCGAGAGGATAAAATATTTTTATCTTTTTTAAAAATACAATATTTTTATAAATTCTTAAATGAATGTGAGCTAGAAAGTAATTTGCGATACATATGCTATAATATTGGGAGATTTATGCACACAATTATGAAACCAAATGTCGAATAAGTCTTCATTAATTAGTTTAAGTTAGATATGGTTTGTTGTAGGCTAATAGCTGACAGGCATCTAATTTCGTATCTGACATATGCCATATATTATCTTTGGTTGATGGTATTAGCTATAATGAAGCTATCTACTCGTCGGTATGTAGATAGAGATCTACTCCATGTCAAATACTGATTGATGCCATCTACAGAACCTGGCATATGCAACCTGTGTACGGGGGCCATCAACCTTTGGCCCACGGGCCTAATGCCATCATTATTGATTCGGGCAGGACCGTCATTTTCTCTTAAAAATATATCTATCTATTTTGAATATTTTTTTTTATCTTAAGGTAAACAAATAGTAAAATTCATTCAAAACCAGGGCAGAAAATGTAATTTCAAACCTAAACTTGTAATTATTGGATGGATAATATATGTATGTATACTGCGAGATATATAAAACTTCCACGGGACGGGAGTCCGCAAATAACTATCATAATAACATATATATACCCCACAACGTTATAAAATAGTAATGCAGTCAGAATTCGGGGTTTGCTGGTGCAGAAGGGTGACGTTCGAGAGAAATTAAAATTCTCGTCCTCAGATCTGCGATAAAACAAATAGGCAATTTTCATTTATCTTCCAGAAAATATTATAATATGATACTAATAAAATAAAAACTCCATACTAGCTGTATCATTAGATTTAGAGAAAGCCTACGACAGAGTATGGAGGAGACTAATACTGGCCAGGCTACTAAAATGGGGTGTACAAGACAGACTCTGGAACAGGGGCAGCTGCCATTATACAAGACAATACTTACCAAATCAAATTACCAGAACAGACGACTATATATACTGCAGAACTCTATGGGATACTTTTAGCACTGACTAACGTTCAAGAAACAGAAACTGACACGATCACCGTTTGCACCGATTCCTTAAGTTCCTTAATGTCCTTACAAAACATTTACAGCACTCATCCAATTATCATAAACATATTTACACAAATAAACACTCTACAATGTAAAGACAAAAATATTACACTCCTTTAGCTACCTGGACACGAAGACATTCCTATGAGTACAGCTGTTGACTTGCAGGCAAAACTGGCTACAAGCCGATCAATACCCGATGTAAACACCTTGACAACTTTCGACTTGAACAAAACTTTACGTACTAACACATTGTGCGAATGGGAACAAAATTGGTTGAGAAGTACTTCCAAACTAAGGGAAATTAAGAATACGACCAAAGCGTGGGTAAAAGAACAATTCTCTCGACGAGACGAAGTTATTTTATCCAGCCTTCGGATAGGACACACCCTACTTACCCATTCGTACTTACTAGACAGAAAAGAAATACCCACTTGTCGAATATGCTAACCGTCAAACATATACTAACTGACTGTAGACAACGTAGCAAACTAACCATTCCTTACGACTTGCATGACTTACTGACGGAAGGTAGCCCGTACACACAAACAGTACTAACACATTTAAAGCATGAAAACATCTATTCAAAAATATAACCTACGTTTTAGGCAAATATTCTTTTTTCCTTTTTGTTTTTATTCTATATAATGATTTTGATTAATAATTTTTGTTAGTTTACATATTTTTAGAACAACGATCGTTTTTTTTTTTGTTTTTTATTTTATTATTATTTTTTTTTTTTTTTTGTTTTTTAGGACAACTGACCATTCTTAGATTTGACCAAAACTAACTGCCTTTGATTCTGTCGTTTTAATGAGCTCGTCGCCTCCGCTGCGATACTCACAATAAATAAATAAAATAAAAAATAAATTATAATATGACACACAAATCACTAGATTAATTCATCGCCAATACTTGTTAACCCACAGTAATTTATTTGTTTCATAGAAAATTATTATTATTAATATTCGAAGGGGTCTCCCGTAGTCTAGTGGCTAGCGCGCTGGATTCATAAGCGGGAGATGGTGGGTTCGATTCCCACCTCCGGCAGGAATTTTCTCATCTCAAGGCTCGCTGGGAAAATTCCTCGCTGCACCCTGGATGTCGGCGCTAATGACCTAGAAGTAGATGCGCCGTAAAAAAAAAAAAAAAAAAAAAAAAAAAAAAAAAAAAAAAAAAAAAAAAAAAAAAAAAAAAATTAATATTCGAAGAAATTAGAAAATTATTTTTTGAGGTATTACTTAATGTTTATTTTTTCCTTAATATTTAAGTTGTTCTAATAATCAGGAACAATTTACAACTACAATTATCGTTTCATTTTTTTAATGACCACCATTTCTCTAAAAATGCTCTCGTAAATAAAAAAAAAGATCGTTGACCATAGAATCGGCCCGATTTCTTTATTTGTTGGTGCTTCGATTATTAGGGCTATTGGCAATATTAAAAAATGTTCAAATTTTAACGTATTATGGGGCCATAGACCTGAAACTAATTCTGAACTCTACACTTCATAGATTCTTGTACAAAATTTGTTGGTGCCTTTTAGCACGGGTCCTTCCCCCTTGTGAGAAAACCCGCTTACGAGTTTCATAATGCACTTTCGAAAATGAGAGTGGTTCAAATTTGTGTGTGTGTATACACACACACACACACACACACACACACACACACACACATATATATATATATATATTTATATATATACATAGATATACCGGATCTTACTTTAAACCAAGATCTAAGCATAAAATGCCTAACATGTAATTGCATGACAATTACATTTAAAACACTTATACAGTAAATTGTATTGTAAATATACACAGTCTTTTAAAATTGTAAGGTATATTAAATACCCAATCATTTTTTTTCACAGGCTTCTTTTTTTGACAACTGGTGCTTAGGGACATTTGGAAGTTAGTTTGCCGGGCTCTGTACTAACATATGACTAACATCGAGAATGCCGCCGAAAATGTTGGTCTGGGAAGTGTCTCCAAAACCCGAAAGACAGGCATCATCTTATACAAAATTACAAAACTGTCCTTTTGGAACATTTTTCCCCCTATTATTCAGCCTGTTACACAATTCGTTTCATTTTCAGTCGGAAGCAACATCCAAGATACCGAAAACGAATGTGTGCCACTGGAGATTGTCGTCCAGTTCTTCGGATCAAGGGCAGACGTAACAAGACTTCGACATAGAGACCGGTCAGACCTGTTACACCACCGAGGTTGCTGATATACGCAATTCCCCATCTAGGGCGACATGTCACGTACGGGTTTTCGATAATTATTAACATATTTCCTTAAAAAAAATATATCATCTGGTATATTTTCTTAATGAATTTTCCGCTCGAATGTAAAAAATGTACAGAGGCGAGCCGGTTACTCGTAAAGTAAATGGAACAAGGAACACACTAGTTCATGTTCAGTGGCCTTTAAAAATAAAAAAAAAGGAGGGAAAAAAGTGTCTAGACTAGTTGTAATCGTTCATTACCAAGAAATCTCTTATGAAATTCGCCTTAAGGTCGTCTGACCAATCATGAAGGGCTATGAAATAAGTTACTGAAATGTAGTTTAGTTTTCTCGGGAAACTTAACTCATCGAACTTGAATTTAATTTTCATTTTTTTAAATTTAATCGAGCTAGAATTTGTTCTTCACGCTCAGGCGTATTGGAACTTGCCGATCTTTATACCACAGCATGTCAAATTAATTCATCCGAAGGAACCAAAATCTTGCAAAATCGGACCAGAGAAAGAACACTTTTACCGGGAAAATGTAACGTTTTAAATTAATTAAATTCTAATTTTTAACTGTAATTTTTTATGGCTATAGCCCGTTCAGATAGATGGATAGATGAAATTGATTTTGTCTCCTTTAGAATCAGTGAAAGCTTTAAGAGGTGAGGCAGGACAAAATCGTTTAACAATGTTTATCAATAACTAGCTGTTACCCGGCGTGCACACCTACTTTATATTATATATAAAATAATAAATGACGAAAATAAATATTAAAACTGTTAAAACTTTTTGGAAGAAAAAATAAAATGGTTTCTAGGAGTAGTTTTGCTGAACTCCACTCAGTGTTGCCCCTCCTTCTTCAATTAAGAAAGTTGATCTTAAAGCATGGAGTTTATGTATATATATATATATATATATATATATATATATATATATAAAATCAGTCCCGTAACAGGCCACAAAGGCCCAGAGGGGCAGATACTGTAGAGGTATCTGATTATTCACCGTACGGCACACTAGGGAGAGAGTGTGGTCAACACTATGCTCCGGCCGCCTGATTTTCCCCTTGGCTGCTTCGACTCCTAGAGTCATTAGTACCCAAGGTACTCATTATTAATTAAATCAATTAAAGGCTGGGTCAGCCTAGGGACGATCTGGGACCCCAAAGCCAACCCTCGAACGGCAGCACTTATAGAAAAAAATCTTTAGTGCGCGCTCGGGTTTTGAACCTGGTCCTCCAATTCATTAGTCGAGTGCTCTACCACTGAGCTAACCTCGCCCCATATATATATATATATATATATATATATATATATATATATATGTAGAGAGAGAGAGAGAGAGAGAGAGAGAGAGAGAGAGAGAGAGAGAGAGAGAGAGAGAGAGAGAGAGAGAGAGAGAGAGAGAGAGAGAGAGAGAGAGAGATTAGCCAAAGCTAAGGCGTTAAGCAATTTAAACCTCCTATTGATAAAGTTACAAAAGAGAAATTTTACGCATCGGTAATATAGGCGGTTTATTCTTCAAATTGTATTCAGGTTTAACTTTGGCTAAGTATTGATAAACATTAAACGCTTTTTGCCTTGTCTGAACTCTCAAAGCTTTTCTTGTTCTTAAACGAGACATAATCAGTTCTTATAGTTTTTTTCCCGTAATGTTTAGTTCATTAAACAGCTTTACAAATGGCCGAACAGAACAGAATATTTCTCTCAGACGTTTGCACATAAGTAATTCAACTTTTCAATCTATGTGATAGGGGATTTAATTAAGTTATTAAAAAATGGATACTCGTAAACTATGAATTAATTAATTATTTGTGAGCAAAATTATTCTTATAAATTTTAATATGTTGTTGTTTTACCTAGAAAACCTGACTGGTATAATAAATTAAAAGATGTATCTTCTATTAAAGAGGTAATCATTAAATGTTGCGAATTCTCAAATAAATAAACGCAGCATCAATAACCGTTAAATATTTGTTTCAGAACAATATGAGCAATCGTTTTCTAGATGACTAATAATCAAGTAATCTTTTATTCAAATATCTGTTGAATATTATCAATATTGAATAATACT
The DNA here is from genome assembly GCA_946811695.1 of Gonocerus acuteangulatus. Taxonomy (NCBI): domain Eukaryota; kingdom Metazoa; phylum Arthropoda; class Insecta; order Hemiptera; family Coreidae; genus Gonocerus; species Gonocerus acuteangulatus. The sequence continues at coordinate 32,725,882 of OX328126.1, read as the reverse complement.
AATCATATATTTTCTAATAATAATGAGGCATTGTAAAATCCGCGTAGGCAGAGGAGGCGATCGAAATACAGATCGTGCAGAATTTTAAAGACCAAAACCTCTCGAAGTATTTGCATAGTCTCGATCCGTTTCACAGGTCACCAAGTCCTAGATACAAACATTATCTTTCTTACAATGACGGATGGTGTCCGCTTACAGACTGAGCGCTAAGCAAAAACAAGAACGATAGAGGCTTACGAAACGCCCTATTTCATTCAGATATAGACATCAGACCACTCCACTCCATGGTAAAACCTCTGGTGCAAGAAATCGCAGAGAAGGCCAAGATTTAGCTATACAATTATTACAAGTAGGTAGTTAATAAATTAATGTAAATTTAATTAATATTTCGTCGAATTTTGAGATTAGAGAATACTTTGGAATTCTGAATGTCATCCCTAACTATTACAATATAGTTCAGCGAAAATACAATATATTGGAATATATAAGTTTTTCACAATCCGATTGAATGTAACAACTGAAAATGAAGTCAATTCAAATGAAGTGGTGCAAAGGTGGTTGCTTGACCATTTTAGAAAAAAATGAAATTTTTACCATCAATTACTCTTGGAATCAGTAGTTCAAAACAATGTTTAACATTTTTTTAAAGTCAACCGTTTGAAAATGGCAGCCATGCTCGATTTTTATATTTTTGTATAAATCTGTATCTGTTGTACTTTAAAAAAAAAGAGCAGTCGCCGTCATTGCGAATCTCTTAAAATAAATTTATATATATATATATATATATATATATATATATATATATATATATATATATATATATTTAAATATATACATATATATATATGTATATATATATATATATATATATATATATATATATATATCTTCTTCACTATTTAAATATATTTTGAAGTTCAATACCTGAAAACTGGCATTGAAAACAACTGTTTAAATTGCTCAAAATGCCATTTGCGAGGGCAATTTTTAGTCATAAGGGGATGTATATCAAATTTTTGGCACTATGATAAACCTATCTAAGTAGTGTGTATTAAAAGTAATCATAACCCTGATATTCGTTACCTTATTTTTTTTTGTAATTTTTTAATCTTCACATTTTTGTAATTTTTTATATTATATATATATATATATATATATATATATATATATATATATATATATATATATATATATATACCTGTGTGTGTGTGTCAACACGTTATGACCACAATTTTTCTTATTTAGCAACGAAATTCGACATGCAACCAGGTAAACCGGTCCAGTAGGAATGTTGTTTTACCATAAACACTCCAGCCCAGACTAACTTATATATGTCCCTGCGCAGATGTAATTTTCGTCTTCACGCAGCCTAAAATGCAATTGCTCGCAAATAACACTGGATCCAATTATTAATTTGCCCGAACAGATCGTAATTGTTCCTCTATGACTTCTACAGTTGTTCAAATTTGGGACATTTATATTCCTATTGAGAGTATAATAACCCCATCTATGCGTTCTTCCCAAAATTCCCCGAAAAATCACCTTACTCTTGAAAATTGACTATAATATCTCCTGAGAAGAAGGAACTACATTATACTGAGAAGTGTTTCCCCATTCATCGAGATAACTACCAAGACGATTATCCAGCTAAGAGAACATTATAGTACTCGAGAAGGCAATTGGTCTATAAGTGGCGTTTCTAGGGAGGTCGCTCACCTGTACCCATAGCTCCATCTCTCACAATGCCTTCGGAATATTTCTATTTTCAAGTGTCGTTCAAAGATATATTCCTTAATGTTTATTTATCATTGAATTAATGTCAGGAGGAAATATATATATAGTACTGCAAAAACTTAGGAAAATGTCTAAGGAAATGGTAATATACCTACTCAGGCATAAATTGCGAAGGGGTACTTACAGAGTAGAGCATAGAGAGAGAAACGAGGACGAGCAAAGAGCATAGAAATAAAACGCGTGAGGTTATAGGGAAGAAACAGAGTGGACCAGGTGGCAAAGCAGAGAGCATAGCAACGATATCAACTCGGTTAGTTTAGGAACGTTTAACGCTTTGCTCTTTGCTCTCTCTACTTCCTACTAAGTAAACACCCTCTATAAGTGTGTGAGATAGGGCAGCTTAGGTTAAATGTACTCTTTGGTATTTTATTGTACAATACTGATTATCAAATATGAATCGATCTCTTAAATCGATTCGAATCGAAATGAAAAGATTGGGCCACAAAAAAGATCGACGAGCTCAGATCGATTCAAATGATCGATCTTCAAGGCTCAGAAGATCGTTTTACGATATAGATCGATCTTCGAAATGGATCATTTCACGATTAATTACAATTACCTACGAAATTCGTATTTAATCTCTATTCCAATCGATTCTCATTCGAGAATCGCCAATCACTACTACGAATCGACCTAAGAAATTTTGAATACTTAATAGTATGAAAAATATATCTGTTACCTAAGAGCAGAAATATTTCAGACTATTTGTCATAAAAATAATATGTAATGAAATTACTACTCTTACATCATTTTGAAATATATGGGTATTATTACATATTCGTGAATGTTTATCAAATTAGAACTAAATGTAATAAAATAATAATAATAACAAAAAAATCAGTCCCACGACAGGCCACGAGGGCCCTGAGAAGCAGATACTATAGTGGTATCTGATTTATGACCATACGGCACAGTAGGCGAGATAATGTGGTCATTACTATGCTCCGGCCGCCTGATTTTCCCCTTCGACAGCTAGGGTCATTAGCACCAAGGACCTATTATTAAATTAATTAAAGGTTGGGTTGGCCTAGGGAAGGTCAGGGAGGCCGAATTCAACCCTTGAACGAAGACACCAGAAGAAAAAATCTTTAATGCTTGCTCGGGATTTGAAAGCAGGTCCTACAGCATATGAGTCCAGTGCTCTACCACTGAGCTAACCCCGCCCCCAATAAAATAATAATTATAATAGAAAAATATTATACAAATTAAGAGAACAGTTTAAACCTTATTTTTGATATATTGTCTTCAAGTTGAAGAAACGGGTGGTATTGAGTCATTGTGTAATGTTATTTTTTAATTAAAATTCTTTTACTGTAACTAACTACTTTGCTGAGCGATCCTTCATTTACGTAGATCCTGCAGAATTTCTTTATAATTCCTATATCATTTTATATGTTGAAATGGTTAATGAAGCAGTATTGGTATCATAAGCATCCCTTTCACGCATCTAGCAAGACTATTGCTTAACTCTGATGATCCAATTGCAGAACTAAGTATATTTAATGTTGTACCATTTACTAATAGTGGAGCTTTAAGTATAATCTCGACGTATAATTGTACAAACCAATGACGTGTACCTAAAGCAATCTCTAACGGTACCACTTACTCGCTCTAAGGCAATTCCATTTAGATTTGAACTTTAGATACATTTTTACAGAGGGATCGAAAATGTATACTCGGTTAGGAAAGGCTTAGTCATAGTTCGGAATAGATGGTTTTGGCAATCCCTGAAGGTCACTTTTTTCCGGAAAAAATGCTTTCCTAGTGTTCTTAAAACTCTTTACTTAAATTATTTTAATTCATATGAATACATATATTGACGGTTGCGTTTTTGTGTATTAGTTGTACTTGTATTATAAAGCAAGTCATAGTTCTGAGAACGCTTAGTATGATTTTGGGATGACTACGTCAGGCTAGATTTTATTGCCGGTTGCAACTTAGCAGTGACGTAGGTAAAATGTATGCTCCTCTCTAAATACTTCATAGATTTTAAAAAAAAATTACCAATCAAGCAGGAAAACCTTATCATAGATAAAACGTACCTCTAAGTAAAGTATTACATTTTTTGAAAAAACAAATCTCCCCGGTGCTTACACTATATTTTGAGAATACTCTATATTCTCATTAGATAAATCAGGGTTCGAGTCCGCCAGTGGAAGGTTGACTTTTTTCATCGGTGGGCGCGCCGAAAAAAAATCCTGTTAGGAAGTGAGTGTTTATAAAGTTTGGAAACCTGTAGATAGCCCGACGATAATGTCTTAGAACCAGATGCACGGTAAAAATAAAGAAGCAAAAAATGAGGAATAATTTTCGAATACTATTCTTCAAATTAGGATATGTATGATACGCTGATTACCTGCTTATAGTGTGGACAAGAAGATGGACTACCCCATTCAGCACTGCTCTCGCACTGGTGCGGGCTGACAAAGACGCTACACCCGCACTGGAGCGGGCCGATAATGACTCTATGTTTTCTCATAAAACTGATTTCTCGTACTATCTAGGCGCTTTTTCTTGTAATTCCTTGTTTACCTCTAGATAGTTGTTCCTGTCTTTTCTATTGGGACCAAGTTCACTAATGAGTAAAGGGGCGAGGAGAAATACGAAATCAGCTCCGTGGGAGGTGTGCACCACTGGCCAAATAAATTCCGCGTGACCCGCAGAACGCCCCTTTATCGAACGTAGCGGCCAAAAGGTTAAGTGAAAACAAATTGAACTGTTATCAAGTCTTTTCACTCCAAATGAGGTTAAGATAAAAAGCTTCTCAAGACAAGAAGCGTCTTGTCTGAATGAAAGCAAACGTTCTAACCGAAAATCGAGAATAAGTCATTAAATATATCGATTCTTTGATAAGTTCATTTAATCCCAAACTTTGCCAACCTCTATTTCTAATCCCTCAGATACCCTAAAGCCGGGTAACGAGGTAAGCCGCCCTTAAAGATAAAGAACTTCTGGTCTGAATGGTCCCACTGAAAGTTCGAGTAGGTGAATGTTGCAAGAACTGAAGCCTGATTTGGAAATGGTTTAGACGTCGACTCGCTAATGAGATGTCTGGCAATGAAACTCATTGGGCACAGCTCTGATTGGTCCTCTATACCGTCAGAGGTTAGGTTCGTTAAGCTCTAATCAATGGATATTATGATATTGCTTGTTAAATATATTAATTATTGTTTTGGGCTTTAATTGTGACCGTCTGACCTGATTTGTGTCTTGTTTTGAAATGAATGTGTCATTAAAAGAAAAAAAAAAACCATGCGGCAGGTGCTGCATAAGTTGAATAAGGCCATTATAAGGAATATGCGGGAAGGCCACAACTGCATTAATTGAGAATGCACGAGGTTTTCGTTGATTTGGTGTCAATCTAAGACTATAGCTTAGAATTGATGCATTTACTGAGGAATTGAGTGCTGTAATAGTCGAAGACGCATCTGTTATGAGTTGGACTTTGAGTGGGGACACGCTATTTTATGCGGGAATATCTTCGGAGCGACTAAAATAATCATAATTGATGTATGAGTAATTCGTAAAATTCCTGGGACATATTTTCTTTAAATATAAACAGACCAAAGAAAATTGCCTGAGATTTTCGCAAGGTGTCATAGGTTTGTATAAAATAAAATTTCCTATAATTCCCTATTGCTTAGAAATGTTTAAAATGTATTCGCTCCTTTGCAAAACAGCAAAAAAAAAAAAAAATTTGAAAAGGGTAAAAATAGATATTTTTATATACTTTTTTCGGTTTGACCTGCACCTTCACCTGCCAGTTGATTTTTTTTTAAATAAAAAATGGTGATTTCAAATTAAAATAACAGATCTGCCACCAAAAAAAACCCTCCCATGGATTTTTTCACTCTGAAAACAATACTACAAAAATTGCATCTAGATTTTTTTAATTCCTATCGTTATTATTGTTATGCAACGTTAAACCTCAAATTTGGAGGTCACTGCCAGGTTGCCAATCTTATTAATTGTCTAGGTAATGAAAGAGTGGCGGTCGAGTGTAAGAGTGGGATAGTATTGAAGAAGAAGAGGTGTAAGGAAACCATAAAAAGTCTTCAATGAATTCGTTAAGCTTTTTGAGTTTTTTAGTGTTTAGTTTTTGCTATACATAATAAAAATGATTTTTCTACATTTTTGTGGGTGGCTTTATGTTCCCACGCTTCTTGCGTGAAAAATGTATGTGATTATTAAAAATGACGGAAATGTTTGGATTCAGCACACCAAAAAGCATAAAATTCATCTAAAAGAGTCCATACAGCTGACCAAGAAAGTTTCTTTTGCAGACCTGTGTAACTAAAGCGAAAAATATATTATTACCATAAATTGATCCACACGATTATCCATCTTCGAATTCTTTCCAAAATCACTACACCTCCTTCTAATGAACCTAAGTTCGACTTAATAACCCGTTCCACACGATCGACTCCTCTGATATTCGAATTATAAACACTGAACATAAGGCGAAAAAAAAATCTCCTTTAGGGAAGTGTTCATTGTCGGCAAGAGGAAGAGCACTAACACTGGACAGGTGTTAACTTCCGTGCTACGGTAACACTAATCACTCCTTACGTCACAGCTATTATAATGTCGGCACGTCACCCCTTCCAGAATCACGGTAGTTAATATCAGACGCCATTTAGTAAAACGACACCTCTATCAGTAGTTACATTTTTTCATCTTACTTTTTCTTTTTGTAATTATTCCTAGTTACAGCAATGGTTACTGACGTTATAAAAATATCAATTCTATATCTCCTTTATTGATATTTACAATCTGTACAAATATGTACAATAAGTAAATTTGAACTTACAATGGCAACACACTGGATGAGTTGAGGGGAGAAGGCAGACATTACTGCTACTCCCAATAAAATTGGTTGAACTATGTACACTATTTACAATATTTACACAATTTCTTGCAATAAGTTGTCTCGTGGCCAATGGCGGTGGAGGCGGCGAGGAGGATTATCAGGAATAACATTGGAAGAGAGGGATCTGCCAAGAGGATTGGGGTGGGCTGGGAGTTTAGAGAAAAAGGTCAGGAAACGGGATTTGGCTAAATCATGGACAAAGGGTATATCAGTGTCTCGGTGGATGGTTAGGTTTGAAACGTAGAAAGGAGCGTTAAGGATTTTACGGAGGACTTTGGATTGAAAACGTTGGATAATGTTTATATTTGATGGCATAAAAATATAATCGTGCAAAATTATGCCTGTATATTTTTCGAAGAAAGGATTATGTAGTTTTTTAACGCATCGAGATTATTGCAACATTTAAGTAGACTTCTATCAACGCTTAATTCATAATTATTACCTTGAAATAAAAAGAAAGTTAGTACAAATTGAAAATATTATCCAACAGTACAAGACATAATATAGCAAACATGTAAAGAATTCTTTAAACAAAATAGCATGTTTTTATGATTATATTTCAATAAATATTTAAATGTAGAGCCCTTAAATAATTCTAAAATTAATATTTGCATAATTATAATTACTTAGGAGAAGAAACCTTTTCCAAAACAAAAATATTTTTTTAATCTGTATGTTTATTATTATTATTTTATTTCTTCGACGCTCCGCATCATTGGTTAATTGCTGCTAATAGTGATATTTGTAATTGAAAATACAAACCTAAGTAAAATATTGAAAAAAAAAATATGTAAAAAAAAAAAAGAAATGAAATTACAGATATAAAAAAGAATCTATTGAAAACACAACAAATTAATTGAAATTAAACATTACATAAACTAGCTGATAATTCATTAAATTTTGAAATAAAAGGAGTTGCGGATGCTCCCAAATGTTTTCGTATATTTTTATATCTTTTAAGTGTGTAATAATTATATTACACACTTAAAAAATATAAACATAATTTATAATTATATAACTTTACTGGTAAGGAATCAAATTTGAATTCATTTTTATTTCAAAATCTATGATTTTGAAAATAGGAAGCAGTGGGTAATAAAGACTATACAACTATTTCAAGAAATTAAAACTAAACTTTATGCTCATAAGCTCTGTGATACTGTTAATGTAGGAACGGCTAATGTGATACTGTTAATGTAGGAACGGTTAATGTGATACTGTTAATGTAGGAACGGTTACCGTTGTTCATATTGTTTTGGATTTATTTATAGGGTACTTGATAAAGCGCTTTATAAACGTACTCATGATAACTAATGTCACATAAGTTTTGTATGGTCTAAGCTAATTGTATTCATGTTAATGCAAAAAGTGCACCAGATGTTCTTGCTTAGACCACAAACATGACCCATGTGGCATTGCTTCTAAATAAGGCATGCCCCTCTTCTCCAAGGCTCTTTGATTGATTTGATTCATGCTTAGCTTGAGTATGCAAGGATGGGAAAGGAGTTTGGACAATTATACCGCGAAATATTACCAAAAGTATGATAGTAGCCGTCCTTCAGTCAATGGAACATATGGGTATTGGAAATTTGAAAGGATTTGGCAATTTGCATTAGAACATAATTTTTCCGGTAAAATGTATTTTCTTTTTTAGCATAATGGAAGATTTGACTTAATTTCTTTATACTTTTTTTTATAGCTATCAGTGCCATTAAAGTTTACCACTCATTTCTATGCCATTGGCATGCGGTTACTTCACTGTCCATGCATCCAAATAGTAACCAAGCTCGACATTGCTCGAGTTAAAACGGGAACCGATGGATACTATGTGACATGACCGTTAAGTGGACCGACAATCTGGATTTAAAAAATTACAACAATAAAATCAAACTTTTATAGATCGGCTGGACTCATACAAGAAGACAGTAAGCGTTTCGGAATCGAATGCTTTGTAGAAGTCATATACAAGTAAAATATCGATTGCCAAAAATAAAATAAATGTAAACAAAAAAAAAAACAGCAACAAAAAACCGACTCATCAGGAATTCCTAAATAGAAATTACAGATAAAAAAAAAAAAAAAGGTAGTAATTGTGAACATTAAGGGCCTCCTCACCGATTTTTTTTTTTTTTTAATTTTGCACTACAATGTATTTTGATGCTTTAAATTCGTTAAAAAAAAAATCGCTCTCAGCTAGGAAAAAAGTTATTAAGCACTGAAGCTCACTGTTAGGCAGGTTAGAAAAGCAAGGGTAAACAACAATATTTGTTAACATGCGCATCCGCAGGGATGTAAAGTTGGGAAATAAGTAACTTTCATTTGAAATGTTGTTAATTTATTTATTGAGAACGTTTTTTTACACGAATGAATGCACTACCAGAAAAATATCAAATCAAATTACATGATAGAATTTTATTAATTTTAGCGAATGGTTTTGACAAGAGATTAGATATCTTCTTGAGCGAACGAAGCGAGCGGAAACGCATAGGACGTGTGCCCATAATGCAACAGGTTACGACGGGTAAGGTGGCCCTTAAACTTAAGAATTACCAATTTTTTTTTCATTATTATTATTAAACACACTTATTCGACTAATAACACTTTATGATATCGTTGTACTTTCCCGCAATTTTACATCAGAGCGCGGTAATTGTGAGGGCATTAGATAATTATTAAGGCATTTATTTCATAAAATACTTTTCAACAGCGAAACAAAAAAAAGGGGGGGGGGGAGAATGCTTGATTATTTAAAAAAAAATTCTGAATAAATAATTGATGGTAAATTTAAATTAGACTTCTTTATTACCCTGGCTTTCCTAACCTGTATAACAGTGAACTTTAGTGCTTAGTAAGTTTTTTCCTAGTTGAGAGCGTCTTTTTTTTTGTTGACGGATTTGTTTTTAGTGCATCAAAATACGCTATAATGCAAAAATCTGTGAGGAGGCCCTTAAACTTCACAATTACACAAAAAGTTAACAAAAGAACAGTGAGGAGAACTGGAAATTCTAAGAGTCCCACTATAAGACACAGACCCCGTTAACAGTTTACTGAAATTCTCAAAATTATTAATAGAACGTACAGAATACAGTTTTAACATTATATAAATTAAAAGGACTATTCGAAAATGTGAAGGGAGGAGAAATTATTGGAAATTATAAATTTCAAAGCATAAAAGATACAATATATTAAAATACTTGGAATCGAAAATATTCCTGTTTTTTGTTGTTCTTTAGAAAAAAAGGTTAAATGTTTTTTATTCCAGAATTTTAAATACTTATAATTGGAAACATTTATAAAAATATTTGCAAATCTAAGTGAAAAGATATAAATTAAATTATTAAAAACAAATTCTATTCGTAAATTAGATGTACTTAAACTAATTAACGTAACAGAAATTCAAGGATAGCAGCATCAAATGCGGAGTAGCTATAATTTCCAATTCCTTCGAAATTACCAACACACCTATTTCAAATATCAAGGTCATTTGAAGGAAGAATAAAACCATCCGGGATAATTATAAACCTAAATTTAATTCATAAAAACTTAGTGAGAGATAGACCTTCTGTTTTATTATTGAAATTTAATGACACACCTGTCAGTAATGGGGGTATACAGAAAACTGTTGACACTTATTTTTAGAATTGGGTATGTCCAATCTGTGGATGAGGAAGAAAACGTTTTCAGTCCTGACGTGGGAAATCGGCACAAATAACTTTAAGTGCGATTTCGGATGTACGAAAACAACAGAGGGAGTTCAAAATATGCCGGGATTCTCGAACTTTACGCAAAATACGATATATAAATTTTGATGGTGTAAAGAAAACAGGATGTCTTATAAAATCGAAATATAGACCAAAACCACCATCTTTATTCCACTGAGTGATTTCAGTCTAAAATTCAGTAGCTAACGTCGTCAAAAATAACAGTAGCTGCTATTCTGTAATATGCAATGATTAAAAATCAATTGCCCGCCATGACGTCAGTTTGGTGGTAGCTAGTGAGCGAACAAGTAATTTCCAGTTTTCAGGCGCTATAGATCTCGAAAATATCGATAGTTCAAATTTGTATGTGTATATATATATATATACATCGGTATTTTTGACATCTGTAGTTCCTAAAACTTATAAATTACCCACCGGCACCTCAGGATTGTGTCATAAGTGGGTGTCTTTCCTCCGACAGAATACGAATTAATTAACAATTGAGTCAGCTGTTCAATTAAAATACCAAATCTATTCATGGAGGCCCGGTGGCCGTGTGTTTTAAGGCTTTAACACTTAACGCTCCGTGCCTAGGGGGAGGGTGGGTTCGATTCCCAATAGGGCTAGTGTGGCTTTTCTTTGGGAAAAGGCATCAGCCCTATCCAGGCTAGAAAAGGGTGGTGACCCATGGATAACCCGTCCTAAAATTCTTAGTTAATTATAATGAGCGTTAAAATTTGAATAAACAAATAAAACTATTCATGTTCAAACTTGTAGGTTATTTTAAGAATATTTTTAGGAATGCGAGTTACATTACCCATCTTAATGAAGAATTTAGTTGGCCAGCTCTTGCGAGACGAACTTTTTTATATTTTATTACGCTGCCAAAATATGGCCTAACACCGGACATAAGTCATGCTTACTATAATATATTACGGGTCCATTGAAGATTTGTGATACTCCTTCGACTCGAGGTAGAAACTAGTTCTCTGCTTAAACAACTTAGATTTCCAAATACCACAGCCATATACCCTAATCTATACGCCGAATGGAGATTAGTTATCGTCTCTATTCTTCATAAATAATGCCTAATTGCAGTTGTGATGATATGAATTATTTTTCGAAAACTAGATTTATAAATATATATTTTTTTAAAAATAATTTATTGAATTGAATATATATTGCATTAATTTATGATTTAGTATGTCTCGATAAATTAGGTTAATCAGAACGCCAAAACAGCTAAAATAAATTATTCAGCATTTACAAGTGTTTTTTTTTTTTTGGTTTGATGTTGTTTTCGAATCTTCCATGAAACAAAACGAATGAGTTTGAGGCCCAACGAATTTGGCCCTGGAGCTGGACCTAGAACTCGCCTTATTCTACCTTAGGTACTAAAAGGGATTATATACAGAACAGGGGGGTCCAAGCCAAAGAGTAATGTACAAAATTTGGGGATATAGAGGGGTATAGGAAGAGACCAATCAGGCTGTACAAAAGTTTATAACAATTACTATTAATATTAAACAACTATTTAATTTTGGTATAATTTAAGTACATATATGATTAGGTCAATTCTACAAAGCAAGTTTTGTTGTGAAAGTAGAAATTTTACATACTTAATTTCACTATTTTTATTGTGATTTTTAATATTACTTATTTGGCGAGAATACGGTCTTGGGGGATATTAAAAGAAACCTAAATATTTCATAAGAAAAAGTATTCTTCTGATTTATATCCAGAAAAAAATATAGAAATGCCAAGAAGAAGGCTTCAATTTGAAGCCGAAACGTCGACAAAAGAAATCTCATACTCTTATCAGAGATGTAGATGTACCTTGACCAAACTCTGACTAGAAGTACCTTCGCAATCTGAAAGTAGTTACTAATTTATTACTATTTATAAAAAGGTTATAAAAAACTGTTGTCCAGTTAATAGTTATTATTTTTTTTTTATTAGAATTAAGGCGTGACAACGTTTCAGGTCATTAATGCCATTGTATTAACTTTGGCTAGATTGTGTGCGTTTTTTTTTTTGTTTTGCGGTTTCCTTGAAGCTCTACTTAACATAAGGTTAATATTAAAAACATAATAAATATTTTTTTTTTCTCGAAAAAGCTGTAGTTTTTTGGCCCCTTAACAGGGGCGAATATAGGAAATAATTTCAGGGGGGGAGTGGTAGCATTACCACTCCCCAATTTCAGGGGGTTTGAGGGTTATGGAATACTATCAACCTAGAATTTGGAATAGTTAGCTATTACACTAAAAAAAAAAATAAAATAAAATAAAATAAAAAATCCGAACTAAGTAATCTAATTTAATTTATTTTTGAGGTTTTTATGACACATTTTTACCGATTAAATCAAACTTTCGGGGGGGGGGGATGCAGCTCACACTCTATATTTGCCCATGCCCCTTACAAAGCTATATCAGGACGTTTTTGCATAATGTATAATTCATCATTAAGCGGCCGATGTACTTTTGTATATGTTATATATAAAATGTATCACTGATACAGTTATGACTGCTAAGACCGAAATAGTATGACATCTAAAAATGAATGGAGGATCCATCTTCTGGATTATAGCTTCTGAAGATGTGCCTCCAAATATGAAATGCCACCGGCTTAAGAATGCGATGACAAGATATAATTATAAATGCTGTCGGCACACTTGAATCATTTCTCAGAGAAGGCTACCAATTGTCGACCTGACAATCACCAAGTGCAATCGATGTCAGTCGAAATGTGTGTCAGCGGTCGTATTGTGAAACGTCTCAAGATGATCAATGCTTATTCTTTTGTTACCATTGGGTAATCCTTTCTTTAGGCCTTGGTGTAGCCGGTAAGCAGCGCGGCCGGTGAACGTGTCAATTAGAAATTCGCGGGTATCCGAACATCGAAAATTCCGTCACGCTGGAGTTGTGTAAACTACGCGAATTCCTCAACAGAGCAACGAAAGTAACGAATACGAAACAATTATATTCTAGATAGCTGACCTAATATAGGTTTTTAGGAGTTTTCTCGTTCCCTAAAGAGAGGTAACTCGATTACTACGTCGACTCTATGACCTAAATCCGGAAATGCTGACCGTAACATGTTCACGTTGCATTACACAAAGGTCACGATATTGAAAAATCGCTAAGGACCAAATTTGTCAAAAGTCGGCGTTTTATCTTTACCCCACATTTTTGGAAACTAATATAAAGTGTGTGTTAAGGCTTTAACACTTAACGCTCCGTGCCTAGGGGAAGGGTGGGTTCGATTCCCAATAGGGCTAGTGTGGCTTTTCTTTGGAAAAAGGCATCAGCCCTATCCAGGCTAGAAAAGGGTGGTGACCCATAGATAACCCGTCCTAAAATTCTTAGTTAATTATTATGGGCGTTAAAATTTGAATAAATAAATAAATCTGTTCATGTTCAAACTTGTAGGTTATTTTAAGAATATTTTTAGGAATGCGAGTTACATTACCCATCTTAATGAAGAATTTAGTTAGCCAGCTCTTGCGAGAATAACTTTTTTATATTTTATTACGCTGCCAAAATATGGCCTATCACCGGACATAAGTCATGCTTACTATAATATATTACGGGTCCATTGAAGATTTGTGATACTCCTTCGACTAGAAGTAGAAACTAGTTCTCTGCTTACACAACTTAAATTTCCACATACCACAGCCATATACCCTAATCTATACACCGAATCGAGATTAGTTATCGTCATTATACGTCATAAATAATGCATAATTGCAGTTGTGATGATATGAATTATTTTTCGAAAACTAGATTTATAAATATATATATATTTTTTTTTAAAATAATTTATTGAATTGAATATATATTGCATTAATTTATGATTTAGTAAGTCTAATTCATAATTTAAGTAATTAAATTCTAGATAGCTGACCTAATATAGGTTTTTAGGAGTTTTCTCGTTCCCTAAAGAGAGGTAACTCGATTACTACGTCGACTCTATGACCTAAATCCGGAAATGCTGACCGTAACATGTTCACGTTGCATTACACAAAGGTCACGATATTGAAAAATCGCTAAGGACCAAATTTGTCAAAAGTCGGCGTTTTCTCTTTACCCCACATTTTTGGAAACTAATATAAAATGAAAAAAAAACAAAAACAAAAAAAAAATGTATTTTTGTTGCGCTTCATATTCAGCAATGAAATGTCGGCCAAAGTAGTACCTATTTGCAATAATACAAGTGGAGATTTGTGGTCTATCATCCTCAAATAAAGTAAAATAACTGTAGTTTTATCCACAGATTGAATATCAAATATTTTAACCTAAAATTTAGAAAATAAAATAAAGTAATTCTAATAGAAAAAGTGTAAATGCGTAGCCAAACAATGGAAGCATACACAGCAGGATAGAAAGATAGATATTGCACAAAACTGGAGGTGTGTGGAAAATAGATAGATAATAGAACATAATCGTAGAAATGGTGACATTTTGTAAAACAGAAACCAAAATAAAATTAAAAGAAGAATGATAGAAAAAACTGGACATGTGCAACTATATAAGTAACAGCGGGGTGCAAATTATAGAAAACTGCACTTATACTGTGTAAAAGCATATTTGAAGGCCTATAAGTAAATATCAATAATTTGGAAAGACATTTCATTCGCGACTGGTGATGAGGCTATGACCTGAAGATTGGGAATCGTTACCTACAAAAGCTCTTTTTTTTTTTTTGTTACCACCCTCCAATTTTATTAAATACTGCCAAAAGAGCGCCAAGCCCAACGGGTTCGGAGGTGATTCCAGTGCTGGGATTAATACTACACCTTTTTCAATACTTACAGGGACAATAATATAAAATGGGGCCCTAAGTCTGCTTGTATGTAGTACTAATTGTCCAGGGCGCATCTGTGCTGGATCTTGAGAGGGGACAAGATAATTTTTGCTAAACTATCTTTCTGAAAAATGATAATTATTTGATTGCAATAATAATAATAATAATTGCAATTTTTCAACTTACGGAAACCTCAATTCCTAGAAATATGAAAACAAATACTTTTTTTAGTACTTCTTTTGCTCATAACTCTGAAAGTATTCACCCTAGAGATTGTCCCAAGGCATGAAAAAATTCATAATGAATGTACTTAAAATGTCCTTTTATTTAAAATGTACTTAAAATGAACTTCATTCGCAGCTTCGAGAAAGAAAAATAAGCCAGAAAAAAGGTTCAAAAATAAGCATTCCTGATATAATGTTTTCGGCAACTTAAAATGAACTTAGGACCTTTATTTTTCTGGAAAGAAATGATAATTGTATAGTATAAACAACCTATAAAATTTCGTTTTTATCGGTTTAATATTTTTTGCAAACTAGTAATTTTGCAATTGTGATTGCAAAATCCAAACATCACGATGAACATATCAGAGATATTTGTTTAAAAAAAAACCAAGACATTCAACCTTTTAAAAACATTGATTGAAATTCAGCAAATAAGGAAGGGTTGAGAATACTTTTTTTACACATGCACCCTGATCTATAATTCTAGGCGGAGACACTGATATTTAGGCAGGAATTGAACAAGGACGACAAAATAAGAAGTTTCATGAGACCAAACGCCATCAATAGAGAAGTGAAGTAGACCATTCGAATTCTCGCATTTAATAAATTACTCCTTCGATCCGAACAAGTATCAGTTATCCAATCGGTATTTCATACTCCCAATACACGGGGATATAAATAACAATCCCCTCCTCTGGAGTAATGAGATCCAGGGAGGAAGGAAGAGTTGCCCATAGAGGAATGAAAGTTGTGCTTGGGCGTGGCACAACCAGATGGCAGTGTATTGCATAAGGTTGCTACGATACTCGACTCACCTTTGACCGATGACGTAGGCTTCACCTGTAGACGTAAGTATCTCTTCTTCTTAAGGCGCTATACGTGCGACCTTCAGGACAACATTACCCGAACGCTCACAACTAGTAAACTATTTGGAACACCCAAATGACCTGAAAAGAAAACCAAATAATTTGTTAGGTTATTACTACTGATATAAATTCATTCTTATATGTTATCCTCAGATAAAATACATAATATTACGCCTTTTAATTAATTAAATAATAATGATTGATCGAAATCAGGTGAAAAGATGTCAGTGAATACCAAATAGAAGAAAATCAAATTAATCATATCTGTAATATTTTTTCATCTCAACTCTATGGCATCCTCCCCAGTTGGAAAACTATTTAGGTACTGGCTAACACAAATTCAGATGAAGTCACAGACCCTAAACAGAAACAGTACTATTACTGTCTAACATTACTACGATTGGCTATTTGGCCAATAAGAGCTCCGGAAAAGTATATTTACTCATTACATGAGTAAAGGATACTTGTTACAAACAACGAATTACTGATAATGACTTAGGAAAAATTCACAGTAAAACAAAATTAAAAATTCACATGAATGAAGATAATGGTCAATTAAGCCAACGTCCATAGCCACGTTGAATTCACCGGTTCCCGTAGTTCATCGAAGTTAAGCAACGTCGGGCGTGGTCAGTACCTGAACGGGTGGCCGATCACGTGCTGTTGGCATTATTACAGGGTGGCAACCTGTAGATAGTCCGGCGCTAATAGCCAAATAGTAGATGGGCTGTTAAAAGCGGAAAAAAGTATTCAATTAAGTTCAAATAAAAAAATGGAATGGCCGTCTAGTCATCGGGGAAGTTGGTCTCGCTCGACTGTTCATTGGACATACTCGACTAACACACTAATTCCTTATGACAAGACGACATAAACCTGTACGTCACAGGGGAGAGAATTCGTGAAGCACTTCACCCCATCTCACTCGATATTCCTCATTTGGAGTTAGTGTATGGTATATACCCTCAGAAAACTAGTTTTGAGAATATTTTCGAGAATATACCCTATCTTTGGCGAAGGTGTAAAAATACCACCTCTCTAACGAAAGCTATTTGTATAATGTGACAGACAGAAGAGAATGATGTATTTTGTAAACCATAGAAATTACATTGAAGAGAAACATTTCCTGAAAACATAAATTGAAGTATGTTCATTTTCAATAACGTTAGTACCCTAACAGGACTATGTTAATGAATCCACATGACGTTTTTATCCAACCTAGGCTTATGACTTGTACCCAATCAAACGAGCAATACGCCTTCCTAAATCTAAATAAAAATCATTCAAATGTCATATTTTGTCAATTTTCATATGGAACATTTCAATTTAATGATACGAGCACAAAAACCGAACATTCGTAATTCAAATAGATACATAGGACTGTTAGTTATTCTAAAAAAAAAGATATGAAAATGAGATCACTCTGAGTACACCGCCCTATGCAGGGGTCTCCCGTGGTCTAGTGGCTAGTGCCTCGGATTCATAAGCGGGAGATAGTGGGTTCGATCCCCACAGGTGGAAGGAATTTTCTCATCCCGCGGCTCGTTGGAAAAATTCCTCGCTGTAATTTTTGTGACCCTGGATGTCGGCGCTAATGGCCCAGATTTGTCGAAGCGCCGTAAAAAAAAACAACAACCAAAAACATCCTATGCTTTATGCTGTGTTTTAATAAATTTAAATCCTAGCAGTGACAAATACTCCAGAGCCTTTTATGAAATGAAGTTTTGAAGCTCTGGCTGTTACGGATAAATTTATGTTAACACATTCTAATATAAACCTTGAAAGCGAAATTGACAACCCAACCGATTGTAAAACTGAGGTTCTGAGTTCACGTTACCGCCTGGTAAGTTACTTTTCATGAAAATATATATTTAAAAAATAAATGCAACGCTTAATAAAATACACTTTGAGGAATAATTTTACAGTTTACAAAGGAATATTAACTGTCCGCTATAATAAGCAATATTTACCTAATAATCAATTATAAATCCAAATAATTTTAAATACAGTTAATTTAGATAACGATTTTTTTTAATAACAAACCTGTAACAGGTAACATCAAGGTAAACTACTCTTATTACGTTATCCTTCAAGGCGTGTTCGCTTACATGGTGAGCTCTCTGTGCAGGAAATTCGTCATGTGAGGAATATTTTATATTAATGCATGCCGTTAATAAACTTATAAGGCGTTGCATAATCTATTATGATGTCTGTATGTTTTTTTATAGTTTCCAGATAGCACGAACGTAGCAAAAATCATGGGATTGAGCACAAAAAATCGGAGATGTCTTCCACAATTAGAAATTATAGAAATTTGTATAAAGAATAATAGTTTAGATTGCTTTTTTTTTCATACAAATATTTGTTGCACTGTTTTTCAAAATGTGTAATGAACTCTGAATCAACTTAATTTCAATACAATTTTTGAGTTATTTATTAAAATATACGAAATTTACGGAACTATTTATTCACATTTAATGTTTTTTTGTTAATAATCTCTCTTCAACTGAAGGATACGTAAAGCTCAATTTTATCACAGGAATGCAGAAGGCATAAACAAAATGTTCAAGTTAGTCGAGTGTTTTTGAGTTCTCAGAACCACACACATGCCTTTAACTCGTGTCAAAAATCAATACGACTTATTTCATGATTGCCCGTAAAGGTTCAAGAGCAATACCTTAGCAATTATTTTAAAATCAAAATCAAATTTTTGAAACATTATTTTTTTCTAAATTTCATAAAAACTGGAATACACTTGTCGATAATTCTTTTCGAATATATCTATCTATCTATCTCTCTCTCTCTCTCTCTCTCTCTCTCTATATATATATATATGTATATATATATACATATATATATATATATATATATATATATATATATATATACAATAATAAGCCACGAGGGTCCAGGGGGCAGGTACTGTTCAGGTATCTCAGTTATGACCATACGGTACGCTAGGGAGATAGATAGATTTTTCCCTTCGCAGTTACCCATTAAATTATTTGAAGCTCCTAAGTTTTGAACTCAGATCCTTCATATCAACCACTATATATATACATATATATATATATATATATATATATATATATATATATAGTGGTTGATATGAAGGATCTGAGTATATATGCCTTTAACTCGTGTCAAAAATCAATACGACTTATTTCATGATTGCCCGTAAAGGTTCAAGAGCAATACCTTAGCAATTATTTTAAAATCAAAATCAAATTTTTGAAACATTATTTTTTTCTAAATTTCATAAAAACTGGAATACACTTGTCGATAATTCTTTTCGAATATATCTATCTATCTATCTCTCTCTCTCTCTCTCTCTCTCTCTCTATATATATATATATGTATATATATATACATATATATATATATATATATATATATATATATATATACAATAATAAGCCACGAGGGTCCAGGGGGCAGGTACTGTTCAGGTATCTCAGTTATGACCATACGGTACGCTAGGGAGATAGATAGATTTTTCCCTTCGCAGTTACCCATTAAATTATTTGAAGCTCCTAAGTTTTGAACTCAGATCCTTCATATCAACCACTATATATATACATATATATATATATATATATATATATATATATATATATAGTGGTTGATATGAAGGATCTGAGTATATATGCCTTTAACTCGTGTCAAAAATCAATACGACTTATTTCATGATTACCCGTAAAGGTTCAAGAGCAATACCTTAGCAATTATTTTAAAATCAAAATCAAATTTTTGAAAAATTATTTTTTTCTAAATTTCATAAAAACTGGAATACACTTGTCGATAATTCTTTTCGAATATCTCTCTCTCTCTCTCTCTCTCTCTCTCTATATATATATATATATATATATATATATATATATATATGTATATATATATATATATATATGTATATATATATATATATATATATATATGTATATATATATATATATATATATATATATATATGTACACAATAATAAGCCACGAGGGTCCAGGGGGCAGGTACTGTTCAGGTATCTCAGTTATGACCATACGGTACGCTAGGGAGATAGATAGATTTTTCCCTTCGCAGTTACCCATTAAATTATTTGAAGCTCCTAAGTTTTGAACTCAGATCCTTCATATCAACCACTATATATATATATATATATATATATATATATATATATATATATATATATATATATATATATATATATACTCTCGTAACTTGACCTCTTCCACATGTATTTTTCCTCCAAAATAGGGCTTGACCTATAAGGCCTAATTAAAAGAAGAGGATATATATATATATATATATATATATATATATATATATATATATATTGCAAGAAACTCGCGAAAGACTTGGTGTCTAAATGTGCAATCGATTGAGTCCTGCATATCGCAGATTTGTAAGATATTTGCAGAAAAAAAAACAGCTTCTTCGATTTTTTTCCCCCTTGGTATTTCCATTTCTGGAGAATAGATTCCGTTAGTCAACCCTGAATTGTGCAAGGAATATTTTTAAGCAGAGGGATTTCAATAGTCCATTCAAGCCCTTTCCGTTTCATAACTGTTATATTTCATTCCTTGAAGAAAGAACATTATTTACAGAGAGTCAATATTTATTTGTAGTGATAATTGGGAATAATATTAACAATTTTGTTTCTATATACAGTAAATATTGGACACCTGTCAAAAATACCTGACAGAGATTTAGGAAATACCGCAAAATAATGTTTATGTCAGTTCTATAATGGCCCTATGTCGTTGAATATGGAATTAAAAATTCAGCAGCTAACATGAATGTAAATATGACACTTTGAAAAGAATACACCAAAAAAAAAAAAAATACTTTTTTAGTTAAGAATTTTCCGTATGTGTATCTACAGAAAAAAATAGCACTTTCAACTTATAGAATGCCTTCTGATTTCATTTTTATCACATAAAATATTAAGATTTGTGGTTGCTCAAAAATGTTTTCAATATTTTGTTGAGAAAATGATGACGTAAAATAAAATAATTAAAATTGCTATAGATTTAAACATAAAAAACTGATAAACATTAGCAGAATGAATATGATTTATTATATATTTCTTTCATAAAATACTTATGAGAAAAGCAGAACTTTTGCATATGTTTGATATATTTGTATTCCTGTTTCAATTATTTCACTATTCCTTTTAGAAAATCTAAGTTACATAATGAATATTGTTAGTAGTTAATGTTATATACATTAGTACAATAATTTTATTACATTATAAAATTATACAATTTATTATCAGTATTAGGGGGCGAGGTTAGCTCAGTGGTAGAGCACTGAACTAATAAGCTGGAGGCCTGAGTTCAAATCCCGAGCAAGCACTAAAGATTTTTTCTTCTATTGTCTTCGTTCACTGGTTGAATTCGGCCTCCCTGACCGTCCCTAGGCCGACTCAGCCTTTAATTAATTTAATAACGTGTACCTTGGTTGGTGCTCATGACTCTAGCAGTCGAAGCTGCCAAGGGGAAAATCAGGCGGCCGGAGCATAGTACTGACCACACTATCTCCCTAGTGTGCCGTATGGTCATGAATCAGATACCTCTATAGTATCTGCCCCTCAGGGCCCTCGTGGCCTGTTACGGGACTGATATATATATATATATATATATATATATATATATATATATATATATATATTTTTTTTTCTTTTTTTATTATCAGTATTGATCCCTATCTTTTCAGGTGAGCTTTTATTAGTGTGACTATAATAATTTTCGATTTTACTTAAATAAAATATTATAAGAAAAAATCATTTGAAGGTAAGATAAAAATGTATTATTCTCTAAAGAAGTGTTTTGGCATTTATTATGACGTGTTAGTTTTATCTCTTTTATTATATAGGTACACAATTAAAATTAATAAATGAAAGAACGTTTTAGATATTTCTGAAATATTTATATGTTAAATTTTAGAGAATTTTTTAGTTTTGTTTAATTTGAATGCTACTTTTAATTACGAAGGCAAGCGACTTATTTAACAACATTTATTCAAGGATATATATTATTTCTTCATTATTTTTTCAATTTTATATATAGTATATTTATACATATATTTTTTTCTTTTTTCACATTCTTTTTGTTATAGAAGGATCTTCAATTTAAATAAAATTTAGTATGTAAACATATTAATTTGGTGCTTTACTCTTTAAACTCCATCAGATTTTTGGAATGTTTTTTTTTTTTTTTTTTTTTTTTTAGTGTATAATTCCTAATTACTTAAATTATAATTTATCTGTTTAATGGTTGATGTTCACAAAAAGGAGAACTGGGGTCCTCTTCTGAATTTAACGAGCTCTTCTCTGTCCAGATTTACTATTGGTGTTACGAGAAGCCGTTTCGAATTTGTCTACGCGTCGCTATTTTGACCGATTGCCTCTGTTTAGCTTTTAGTATTTTCATACCTAGTTGACAGCAAGCTAATGCATTAAGAAGTTGATGATAAATTAATGAAAAATTAAAAATATTAGAATATAACATTAATTACGTGCAATCATGATAATATATCGACAAAAGAAAGTATATATAAGACTGTTAATTTTTATATTTTGGCAAAAATTGAGATTTTGGAAATATTCACTTTTTACAATGAATAGTATTGATAGAATAGCTTCGACTGATTGGAATGACTTTAATGCTGAAATCTAAAGAGACTTTAACGCAACGGCTTCTGTGTAAATGTGACTTTCCAGGTATTCGTATTTTTTTCATTATTTGGTGAAAAAAGGTGATTTTATTTGTCAATATTTTAGTAATGATCATTAACTATTCCTGCGCGTTTGTGAATATATGTTGAAATCTACTGGTTATTAACATTAACGTGACAACAGTATTTCTTTTTAACTGTCTTCAAATTTTTTTAATCAAAATTCTCTTCCCATTCGTGACGTTTTACTATGTAAAAAATAACTTAAGTCATTATTTATTTATTTATTAAATTTTAACGTCCATTTATTATTAACTACGAATTTTAGTACGGGTTATCTATAGGTTACCACCATTTTCTAGCCAGGATAGGGCTGATGCCTAATCTTTTCTCTAAAGAAATGTCACCACCCTTAGTGGGAATCGAACCCACGACCCTTTGGCACGGAGTGTTAAGTGTTCACGCCTGTGTGTTAAGTGTTTAAATGCCATGCTTAAAAAGTAACGTACCTAGTACTAATTATTTTAAATTATTTAAAAAAAAAATAATGTAAATCTATATTTTACAAGTATCATAGAAATTTCTGGATTAAGTTTAGAGGTGGTTGCCGAATGAGCATTTAGAACACCCATTAATAATATATGTGTCTATACATATATTGATATAATCTAATTCATATGTTTATATATATATATAAATATATATATATATATATATATATATATATATATATATATTTTTTAAGCGAAAATTTGTTAATTTAAGTTTCTTTCTACTTTTTTATATTTTAACAAAATAGATCGTGAATTGAGGTAATAAATCTTTTTTAATTTAGCCGGTTAGCCTGGGAAATAATTAAGGCAAAGTAATACAATATTTCACAAAGAAATACAAACAATACTTACTAATTATTCGAAGTGCCTATGTTAGTAATCCATTATACAGGTAGTAAATGATATATTATACGTATCCTGAGATGGTTAGTGAACAAATACACCTCTAGATTTAGTGTACCTGTATTTTACGTATTGTATTGTGGTTAGTGTATTAGTAGTTGGACGAGTAGATAGCGAGAGTACTGACCGTGAGTGCGTGTTGTGTCGGTACGTGCGAAAGTGAATCTGATCTGGTTAGTCCGGGAGGCTGGGCCGGTGTCTCCCCTCCACCACTTCTTGGCATAACCCTTTTACCCCCACGGGGGTCCTTTCAGTGGACGGCCTTTCCTTTTGGACAGTTTTTTTTTTTTTTAAATGTTATTAATAGCAATTTTCGTACGTTTTTAGCGAGTTTCCTCCGTCCGCGGAAGGATGCGCCATGTAAAGATTTCCGTATATATCCGAGGATTTATCGCTGTTTGGTAGCGAACTCGTGCCGCGAGCAATAAGCACGACAAAGAGCAATTGATAAAAACGTTACATTTTTACTTGAGTTTTTACGAAAGATTAAACAAACATTATTTGTTTATTTAAATTATTCTCCCCTACCCATGAGGGTCATTGGTGGTACGTTTAGGCTTTATATTTCGTTGTATATTTTGGTGTCCTTCAGAAATTTAATTTTTGGTCGGCAGATAGATCATCTTGTAGAGATTGCTGTAGAGTTCATGGAATGTTATGAAGAGCTATGGGTTATTGCACAGTGGCCTATTCGCAGAGGTGCCAAAACAACTTTATCTCTTTGCGTTTGACCTGCATCCCATGGCCTTTGACACGTTTTTCTCTCAGTACTCCTTCATGTTCTTTCCATTTTTTAAGATATTATTTTTGACGAATCAGTTTACGTCCTGCAAATTTGCTTCATCGACGTACTGCACATCCGTGTCATTGTGAGATCAAGCACGGTTTGCTTCAAGGTCTGCTAGTTTATTGTACTTGATGCAACAGTGAGATGTTATCCACATAAACGCATGTGCATTTAGTATTACGGATTCTCTGAATGAATCCAATAGAGGAATCCTCTGTAGTAAAGGCCTTTATTGCACTCAGAGAGCTTGTTATTATTGGTATATTGTTATGGAAATATTATTGTGTACACATTAATGCTTGTAATAGGGCATAAAGCTATCCGGAGAATATTGAATTAGGCTCATGCAGAATGCATTAAACAAACGTTAACAGTTTTTATTCTAAGATTAGCAAACTACAATAGGGCTAAGAACAGAAACGCGCTAATATGACGCAGTTCCTTTGAGTTGGACTTTATTATGTGCGACAAACTAAGATAAAGTCTCAAAATAATAATTTGTTACGAAAATATGTTACACCGCAGAGACCATATCGCACAAGTATTTCTAAAGTGGCCAAACTCAAAAATCTGTGTTTTTCAGTTATAACTATGAAAGACATGGTAAATATCTCTTTATCAACCATCAACAGTGTATGTACCTAGCTACAGAGCTTGTAGACCAGAGGGCAGTTTTGTCACTCTTCATGTCTTAATGCTATTCCCCCTACATTGGCAAGAGTGACACATTTTCAGTTGAGTTTTTTCTTATTAGTTGTGTCACTTTAGAAATACTAATGCGATATGGCACATCCCGACATGAGATCTTCATTCTGACCATATAGAATATACATTACTAATGCAATAGAACATTTGAGAAAATAGAATACGTGACCAGCTCATTACCATTCATATATCTCTTAAACGGTTAATTTACATTTAATTTCAACTTGGACCTCCAAAAGCCCTGGATTTGTTTATTTCTTGAGGGAAACTTTTGGATGGAGGAAAAGCCGAAATCTAATCCAGCTTTATTGACTACTCGTGGCGCATAATAGATCGATTTGATTTTGACACGCCTTATCAAAAAGATTGATTCGAATAATTATGTAGACAAGTTTTGTCCATTACTTCAACAGTAGTATCGACCAATTTTATTGAGTTCATAACTTAAAGGATATAATTCAATTTTAAATTACATAACAAAGTATCGTCAATTACTTCCATCTGTTGCTTTAAACAAAATACACATTGAAAGTGCGTACTGTGTTCTTCAATTTCGTAGTTCGTAGTTGGATAAGAGTTCATAAAACTACATTTTAAAAAATATAAAAATGGGGGTAAAAATGAAGTTTCACGCCCTCAAAACCGATTTAATTCAAATGTTGTACAATAACGTATTTTGCTGCGCTAATGACCAAGTTGTAGATGCGCCGTAAAAAAAACAAAAAAAAAAAAAAAAAAAACAAACACGTATTTTGATGCACTAAACACGAATAAGCTAAAAAAAAAACCTTCGCATTTAACTACGAAAGAAGTTATTAAGCACTAAAGTTCACTGTTATGCGGGTTATGAGAGCTAATGTTAACAACTAAATTTGTGACGACTTTAAGGCATAAATAACGACTTTAAGGCATACATGCTATGCGTTTCCGCTCGCTACGCTCGCTCAAGAAAACAACTAATCCCCAGTCAATCCAACTCGCTAAAATTAATAGAATTCTAATAGAATATAATATTAAGCACTATAGTTCACTGTTAGGAAGGTTATAAAACTAGGCGTCAACAGCGTATTTGTAAACACGCGCATGCGCAGATATGTAACATTGGGAAACAGAGAACTCTCATTTGAAATGTTCAGAAACCATTTATTCAAAAATATTGTTAATTTTAAGGGCATCCTCACCCGTCGTCACCTGTCGCTTAAGGGCATACACGCTATGCGTTTCCGCTCGCTCAAGAAGATGACAAAACCCCAGTCAATCGAACTCGCTAAAATTAATAGAATTCTATTAATTATTCTATTAACTTTAGTGCTTAATAACTTCTGTCGTAGTTAAATGCGAAGGTTTTTTTTTTTTTAAACGTATTCGAGTTTAGGGCATCAAAATACGTTATTGTACAAAATTTGAAAGAAATCGGTTTTGAGGGCGTGAAACTTCATTTTTACCAAAATGGGTTATATTTCCAACGTTTCGGCTCGAGTTTCAAGGTTTCATCAGGTCTAAGAGAAGTGTGAGTAAGGGGACATGTAACGACTTCTATTCAGGTCAGTTATTTTTCTTTTCATACCTCTGATAAAACTAAAAACTTAAGCCGAAACGTTGGCAGATATAATTCCTTTTATATATATTAAATAATATAGTTTTATGAACTGTTATCAATAATCATCTTCGAAATCTCTACGGTATCATTCTTATATTATTACATTATCTCAAATTATTGCTGTTTTATGAACTGTTATCAATTATCATCTTCGAAATCTCTACGGTATCATTCTTATATTATTACATTATCTCAAATTATTGCTGTTTTATGAACTGTTATCAATAATCATCTTCGAAATCTCTACGGTATCTTTCTTATATTATTACATTATCTCAAATTATTGCTGTTTTATGAACTGTTATCAATAATCATCTTCGAAATCTCTACGGTATCTTTCTTATATTATTACATTATCTCAAATTATTGCTGTTTTATGAACTGTTATCAATTATCATCTTCGAAATCTCTACGGTATCATTCTTATATTATTACATTATCTCAAATTATTGCTGTTTTATGAACTGTTATCAATAATCATCTTCGAAATCTCTACGGTATCTTCCTTATATTATTACATTATCTCAAATTATTTCTGTTTTATGAACTGTTATCAATAATCATCTTCGAAATCTCTACGGTATCTTTCTTATATTATTACATTATCTCAAATTATTGCTGTTTTATGAACTGTTATCAATAATCATCTTCGAAATCTCTACGGTATCATTCTTATATTATTACATTATCTCAAATTATTGCTGTTTTATGAACTGTTATCAATAATCATCTTCGAAATCTCTACGGTATCTTTCTTATATTATTACATTATCTCAAATTATTTCTGTTTTATGAACTGTTATCAATAATCATCTTCGAAATCTCTACGGTATCTTTCTTATATTATTACATTATCTCAAATTATTTCTGTTTTATGAACTGTTATCAATAATCATCTTCGAAATCTCTACGGTATCTTTCTTATATTATTACATTATCTCAAATTATTTCTGTTTTATGAACTGTTATCAATAATCATCTTCGAAATCTCTACGGTATCTTTCTTATATTATTACATTATCTCAAATTATTGCTGTTTTATGAACTGTTATCAATAATCATCTTCGAAATCTCTACGGTATCTTTCTTATATTATTACATTATCTCAAATTATTGCTGTTTTATGAACTGTTATCAATAATCATCTTCGAAATCTCTACGGTATCTTTCTTATATTATTACATTATCTCAAATTATTTCTGTTTTATGAACTGTTATCAATAATCATCTTCGAAATCTCTACGGTATCTTTCTTATATTATTACATTATCTCAAATTATTGCTGTTTTATGAACTGTTATCAATTATCATCTTCGAAATCTCTACGGTATCTTTCTTATATTATTACATTATCTCAAATTATTTCTGTTTTATGAACTGTTATCAATAATCATCTTCGAAATCTCTACGGTATCTTTCTTATATTATTACATTATCTCAAATTATTTCTGTTTTATGAACTGTTATCAATAATCATCTTCGAAATCTCTACGGTATCTTTCTTATATTATTACATTATCTCAAATTATTGCTGTTTTATGAACTGTTATCAATAATCATCTTCGAAATCTCTACGGTATCATTCTTATATTATTACATTATCTCAAATTATTGCTGTTTTATGAACTGTTATCAATTATCATCTTCGAAATCTCTACGGTATCTTTCTTATATTATTACATTATCTCAAATTATTTCTGTTTTATGAACTGTTATCAATAATCATCTTCGAAATCTCTACGGTATCTTTCTTATATTATTACATTATCTCAAATTATTTCTGTTTTATGAACTGTTATCAATAATCATCTTCGAAATCTCTACGGTATCTTTCTTATATTATTACATTATCTCAAATTATTGCTGTTTTATGAACTGTTATCAATTATCATCTTCGAAATCTCTACGGTATCTTTCTTATATTATTACATTATCTCAAATTATTTCTGTTTTATGAACTGTTATCAATTATCATCTTCGAAATCTCTACGGTATCTTTCTTATATTATTACATTATCTCAAATTATTTCTGTTTTATGAACTGTTATCAATAATCATCTTCGAAATCTCTACGGTATCTTTCTTATATTATTACATTATCTCAAATTATTGCTGTTTTATGAACTGTTATCAATAATCATCTTCGAAATCTCTACGGTATCTTTCTTATATTATTACATTATCTCAAATTATTTCTGTTTTATGAACTGTTATCAATAATCATCTTCGAAATCTCTACGGTATCTTTCTTATATTATTACATTATCTCAAATTATTGCTGTTTTATGAACTGTTATCAATTATCATCTTCGAAATCTCTACGGTATCTTTCTTATATTATTACATTATCTCAAATTATTTCTGTTTTATGAACTGTTATCAATAATCATCTTCGAAATCTCTACGGTATCTTTCTTATATTA
Organism: Gonocerus acuteangulatus; assembly: GCA_946811695.1. Lineage (NCBI taxonomy): Eukaryota > Metazoa > Arthropoda > Insecta > Hemiptera > Coreidae > Gonocerus > Gonocerus acuteangulatus. The sequence continues at coordinate 32,696,486 of OX328126.1, read as the reverse complement.
TTACATTATCTCAAATTATTTCTGTTTTATGAACTGTTATCAATAATCATCTTCGAAATCTCTACGGTATCTTTCTTATATTATTACATTATCTCAAATTATTGCTGTTTTATGAACTGTTATCAATAATCATCTTCGAAATCTCTACGGTATCATTCTTATATTATTACATTATCTCAAATTATTGCTGTTTTATGAACTGTTATCAATTATCATCTTCGAAATCTCTACGGTATCTTTCTTATATTATTACATTATCTCAAATTATTTCTGTTTTATGAACTGTTATCAATAATCATCTTCGAAATCTCTACGGTATCTTTCTTATATTATTACATTATCTCAAATTATTTCTGTTTTATGAACTGTTATCAATAATCATCTTCGAAATCTCTACGGTATCTTTCTTATATTATTACATTATCTCAAATTATTGCTGTTTTATGAACTGTTATCAATTATCATCTTCGAAATCTCTACGGTATCTTTCTTATATTATTACATTATCTCAAATTATTTCTGTTTTATGAACTGTTATCAATTATCATCTTCGAAATCTCTACGGTATCTTTCTTATATTATTACATTATCTCAAATTATTTCTGTTTTATGAACTGTTATCAATAATCATCTTCGAAATCTCTACGGTATCTTTCTTATATTATTACATTATCTCAAATTATTGCTGTTTTATGAACTGTTATCAATAATCATCTTCGAAATCTCTACGGCATCTTTCTTATATTATTACATTATCTCAAATTATTGCTCTTTTTTAGTTTTGTTGTGTATTTTTATTAATTTATTATATATTTTATTTTTTTAATGTGCATCTGTTTCATTGGGCATTGACGCCTATCTAGCTACAGGCGTTCACGGTGAGTGAAAAAACTCAACCTACCACAAGGGGAAGAAGGAAAAATAAACCTTACAGCCGTTCAATCATTTCTCCTTTCTTTTTTTTTCAATCATTCATCGGGGTTTAAAAAAAAGAAATAAAACCCCGATGAATGATTGAATCTCAATCTGAAACGCCCGAAAAAGAATAACTCTTATATAAAGAATGTAGATCAGTTAACCACACGACCGAACTCCGCCAATATCTACTTTCCACGAATATTTTCGTATGAATGAGCATTTTTATATTTTATTTTTTGGCATTTTGGTCAAATTACTGCATTCAAATGGTTTATCCTAGCTTGATTAATATGTTTATTTTTTTTTTAAATTAATATGAACCCTTCTTAGAAAAAACACAGTAATTTATTCTTGGATTAAAGAGTGACTAATACAGGGAAGGTTTCTTCGAAATGCATCTTGTGAAGGTCTTTTAATTTGCTGTGAAGTACTTTCGATAGTTCAGCCTCATACAAGGATAACAAAAACCGTTATTAAAGTTATTCTTTTAATCTTTAAATTATATAATGAAATATGGAGCTGTTTAATTAGGTAAATAGTGTAAACGATGTAAAAAAACAAAATTCTGACAATCCCTCGACGTACATATGAGGTTTTTATATCTGTGCAATCGTATTTATTTTTTTTCAAATGCAATATAGTATTTATTGCAATATTAGAAATACAACTCTGTCCTAAAAATATAGGGTTGGCAAATAAGTCCTTTCGGTTTTTTAAGTTGAAAGAAAACTATTGTATATTTTGAACATAATTTTTATTTTAATCTACAATGTAATGTCCATTATTTTCTATTACTTTACCCCATCTCTCCGTCAGCTGAATAATCCCATGCTCATAGAATGTCTGTGGTTTATTAGCGAAAAAATGATCAAGGTGCTCCCTGACACCCTGTTCGTTTTCAAACCGTTTTCCACCTAAGGAATTTTGTAGAGACCGGAATAAGTGGTAGTCACTAGGAGCAAGGTCCGGTGAATAGGGAGGGTGGGGCAAAAGATCCCATCCAAGGGCTAACAATTTGTTGCGGGTGACTAACGAAGTGTGGGGCCTGGCATTATCATGATGGAAGACGACACCCTTTCGATTTGCCAGTTCTGGGCGTTTTCGTTGAATTGATTTATTCAATTTTGTTAATTGTGAGCAGTATAGAGTGGAATCGATTGATTTACCTTGTGGCAGCAGGTCATAAAAAATCACACCCTTGAAATCCCACCATACAGAAAGCATTATCTTCTTTGGGTGCAATCCCGCTTTAGATGTGGTTCCAGGTGGTTCGTTGCTAGGTCTCCAAGATTTTTTTCGCACCACATTATCGTAGACAATCCACTTTTCATCCCCTGTCACAAGTCTTTTAAGAAATGGATCGTTTTCTTGACGTTTTCGAAGGGAATCGCAAATGGAAATGCGTTTTGCCAAGTTGGCTTCGGTCAGAGAGTGGGGGACCCAAACATCCAGCCTAGAAACGTAGCCGAGCTTCCGCAAATAGGATAAACAATCCTCTGTTGGGATTAATTGCATCAGATGTGACATATTGTAAACAAAACATGAATACAAAAACCGAAAGGACTTATTTGCCAACCCTATACAATATTCCAAACCCTATTCAACCTGTCATTACAATAGCTTTGAGAAGCTTACGGTTACAGGCATCTACTAATAATACAATATAATTATATCAGAGTTCAATTTTTAATAACTATCATAATAGTTTAATTTAATTTTTTTATAGTAAAATACTGTCAACTTATAAATATGTTTACAACTAACTATTGCAATAACTATTAGAATTGAAGTATTTAATGAAAATTTGTACATTATTATTATTTTTAAACGAACTCCCGGAGACGGACAGATTGTCAGTGTGTTTCTTGTATATATTTATTCTTAAAATATATTGTTGGTAAATAAAACTCTCCCAAAACTAACAAAAAAAAAAAACAACACAAATCGCTTGGCAGACATTGGTTCACGATTACTGAACATTTTATCGCTATTCGATCCTTTTAGTTAATCGAACTAGCACCAAAGGTCGCATTCCTTCTCTCCGCCACATTCGTCTGTTCTTCGTTCATGTCAAAGATCTACTCGGCTGCTGTAAACCAGGATTGCCATTTGAGTACGGCACTAAGGATGAACACTACTTTTTTTTTTCTTCATTGATGCACGGTATTGTTACAAATGCTACCAGAAATATAATAATCAACATTTCCGTCAGAGGCCAGCTTTCATATAGATACAGAACCGAACAGAAAACGGATTGGTAAAAGGTGAGTTGAAGCTAGTTAAATGAAGACAATGTCCACACTGGAAAACTTTATATGGGACAGGAAAATGGTTTATAGCCTTCTCAGATGGACTGGAACGTCCATTTCCGCATGAGCGAAATTTTGAGGGATATATTCCAGACGGTTACACAATTTGCACTTTAAGGAACACCCACTTTAAGGAACAAAACGATACGTGAAACATTATAAAAACTGATTATGTCTCGTTTAAGTCGCGGAAAGGCTTTGAGAGACCTGACAGAGGAAATAGTGTCTAATATTAATCAATTCTTAGTCAAAGCTAAGACTAAAAACATTTTAAAATTTCCAGTGATGAGGTTATAACAGAGAGAATTTTTACCGCCAATTTCTTGCACAGGGAATATAGGACACACCCTTTTCCCTCCAACTTGTGTTTGCCTTAGCTTCGGCTAAGTATTGATAATATATTAACTGCGAATTTTAGGACGGGTTATCTATAGGTTACCACCCTTTTCTAGCCAGCATAGAGGTGTTGCCTTTTTTTTTTTTTTTTTTTTTTTTTTTTTTTTTTTTTTTTTTTTTTTTTTTTTTTTTTTTTTTAAAGCAACCACGTCTACTGGGAATCGAACCTACAACCTTAGGCACGGAGTGCATATGCCTTTGCACTAACAGCCACTGGGCCTCCAGGGGGTAGTAGTTTAAAGAAGTTTGTTGTCCATTGTAATAGAAATGCAAATGGCGGAATCGTCGGGAATATTTCTCTCAGAACTTCGCGCATGCTGGTTTAGAACTATTCCATGTAACGGAACAATGATAATGGCTTAAACCGAAACTTATAAGATGTGAAGAAAATTTAAGGTTGAGCTGATCAAATAAATGTTGTTTTGCACATACCACTATGATATTTTATAATGCTATCTATTTGTGAGTATGCGTTTTCACATATTAAAGTTTACATTTCAGTTCTGTACCCTAAACCACAAAATCCCTAAAAATGATGGTCCATCTACTGCCATTTTTGAGTAAGTAATTCATTGTTATGGTGTTTTCTAAAAAAACGATCACACATTGACGGATCTTCATCATGCCCGTTTTGGCTATTGTTCGACTGAATCTAAGGCAATAATTAATCGACTTCTTCGCTGGTCAGGTCCTTGATATTTAGTAAAAGTAAATACGCTGTAAATAACCTTTCCTCCGGCGATGAAGGAAACCAATTATCTATCCGGCTGATTGCCTCCATCAAAAGGTGATACATCAAAGCCGAGCCGACCTTGCTTGGACTATTCGGGCAGTCAGCTGACTAATCTCTATCATTTAGGCGGGAGAAGAATCCCTTACAGGATCCCAAATGGAATATGGCCATAAATTCCTTGGCAAGTATGGAATGATCCTTCGATAATCTTAGAGGTTACAGCCAGGCATCCCACATAACATGGTTAGATGAAACCATCAAGCAGTGTTATTAGGACGTTTTTTCCCCAGGTCTGTAGGAATTTGGTGGACCTCATGCCACAATCCAGAATTCTTGAATAGAAAATGTCATATTTGCTTCAATTTCGATGTATAACATTCGTAAATAGTCGTATAATGATATAAAACCATCATACTGGACGACTGGCAAAACGAATGGAGTAAATCTTGGAGTAAAGAATGGAGTTGAACGAATATCTCACAAGACGGGAAGAAGAAGTGTTAACCAGGCTTACAATTGGACACTGCTTACTGACTCAAGGATATCTCATGCTAAAGACAGGCCAAGACGCAGGCTGTTAACTGAGAGATAAATTGCAAATTCCCCACAGCATACTTGACATATTATCCCCAGGAAGTCCTTCTATGAACCTTACACTATTCCTACAATTATTTGATGGCGGGTTGTCTATAGGCTACCACCCTTTTCTAGCCAGGATAGGGCTAATGCCTTTTATGTTTTTGATAGAAAAGCCACCAACCCTAGTAGAAATCGAACCTTAGGCACGGAGTGCATTCGTCTTAGAACTCACGGCCATCGGGCATCCACTCCCACATTTAAAGACACTCATAAACATATGTTTTCTATTATTTGATCGATAATAAATTTTGTTTGCTTAGTTTTTTATTTATTTATTTATTTTTATTATTTTATATTTATCAATTTCTTTTTCGGGCTGGGACTGATATTCTATGTAATATAACTCTTAAAAGTGACCATCACCAAAGTTGATTTAGCTGTATTTAAATTTTATAGATTTCATTAAAATATGAGTGTATGGTGAGTGAATCCAACATTTAAATACACTCAACAAACACTCCATATTTTATTGAAATCTATAAAATTTAAATATACCTAAGTTATAATTAATGATATACACGAAGAATGAAATTATAGATTGACATTAATCCAGTAGAAAAGCAAAATAATTATTTGTATTATTTTAATCTGAACTATCTATTTTTTCAATCCAATATTTTTCAGGCGGAAGGTCAATAAAAGAGAATTAACAAAGTTAATTCATTTTATTTGTACTTGCTCTACATGTTTCACACCTCTGGTGCCTCTTCAGGAGCTAAAAAAACTCAATAAACTAAAACTTACACGCTATAAGTAGATAATAGTAACCTCATAATGGACGTGGCCATTGTACAGGAAAGTTCGCTTTAATACAATTAGGCTGTACGTTTTAGTTTATTGAGGTTTTTGGCTCCTGAAGAGGCACCTAAGGTGTGAAACATGTAGTGAAAGTACAAATAAAATGAATTGACTTTGTTAATTCTCTTTTATTGACCTTCCGCCTGAATAATATTGGATTGAAGAAGATTGTGTCACTATAAAATATAAATATCTATTTTTTATGTTTTGTAGGTATGTAATTACTTTCTATTATTTTATTTTTAATTTTTCTGTATTTATTTTTGTTGTATTTTTCGGGCTGGGACTGATTTTCTATGCCATATAACTCTTAAAAGAGACCATCACCAAAGTTGCGTGACTCTAAAAAATAGTAGTATATATTAATATTAAATTATTTTACAATATATTATTTTTTAAAAAGTATAACTACATAGCCCTACATTCCATATTCAGTCTTTACAAGGAAATTTACTTTCTTCCTTGAAGATCAATCCGTACCATTGTCTCCTTACTAGGCAATATCGACTAGGTATGTTTACTAGTTGCATTGTCTCGACATTAATAGTACAGCCCACCCAGATGTCAATGGGTGTTGCTAAACCTCCGGGCGTGGTCCAATTAGTTCTTCATAAGGCTTAGCAACAGACCAATACTTTCGACGACCCACTCATAGGGAAGTTGGCGAGGTGTATTCGTTGCAGGAAATCATAATTTGCTTCGCATGACACACTTTCTTCGGGCTTATAGGCAACAATTTAGGACGAAATATGAGACAATAAATTGTAAGGTGTCAAAAGAAGTTTGAAAGGAAATGGCCTCTAGCTGCCGAGGTGTAAGAGAAGAAATAAATATGTTTCGTGATTGGACTTAACTTGAGTTACGATTTATATTCATGGTGAAAATATTTATGAATAAAAGGCCGTTTAAATGTCTCAGCTAGCAGTGACCAATATAAACATTTTTCTATTTTACAAATGGTATAAATAGTGGGTTTAATTATTAAAAAAAAATACTTACTAAAACATTTTTTTAAACACTTACTCGACTAGCATTTGGACCACATAAACTAGTCACCGGTGCATCCGCCTTACACCAAAGCTAAAATAATGCAAGTCTCCAGTCTGTCATATAACCAAAAAAACTCCACCCCCAGCTTTCACTAGGCCAAGATTAATATCTAATTGTAGAAGACCATAAATATATTTTTTTTTCTTTTCATGTTTATTTAAAATCTGTACAATTATAAGTACAATAATTAATTGTGCTGGCCTAAGTATACATGTCAATGAATAGTATATGGAAGGAGCCAAACATTATCGGCACTTCCTAATATATTAAAACAATCTGTGCTGTTTTAGAATGCTGTCATTGTAGCTGGTCACGGGGCCAAAGTCTCTTAAGCCTCCTGGGAAGGTCTTTAGGGTGGGTCTGAGTGGAAAGGGATTGACCTCTAGGATTTGGGTGGGATGACAATTTGGAATGAAACGTCAGGAAGCGGGATTGGGCGAGGTCGGACCATAAATATAAAACATATATACGGGATATTTTACAGGGAATAAGAAAATAAAATATTCTGCGATAAAATCAACGGCTTTCGACAAAATCTTAAAAAACTGACAACTTCCACTGGGAACTTTATGAATCTTCAGAACAGGGACAGTAATTTCGGGGGAAGGGGGCACTGGGAGAATATGGAATTCGGGGAATATGGAATACTAACAATCTGGAACTTTGAATAGTTAGCCAACTAAAACACTATTGCACCCCCAAAAAATTATTTTTTCTCAACTAAGTGATCTTATTTAAATTTTCTTAAAGGTTTTTGTGACACATTGCTACCGATTAAATCAAAATGTGGGGGGGGGGGGAGGGGTGCAGCCCCCTCCCTCGTCTATACTCCCATGCTTCAGAGTATGTTTTCAATGGGGTGATAATTATGAACTAACATTATAATTATACATGTAAATGTGTCTTAACAACTTAAAAATTTCATTTTTATAGCATGTATATGTGTACTATGCCACAATGTTCACAAAACAATTTTCCCGTCAACAACTTATTGATAAACTTTTATTTGTCACACAGTAATAATGGAACTCATTCTTAGAAATAAATTACTGTTTTAACCCCTACTAGGAATGCTAAATAGTGAATTTCATAGCAGTAAAACAAACTTCACGCTCGGGGGGTTGGTTAGCCCTGCACACCTAATAAACCAATATCGCTTTTATTATTGTGGTTAACATACAAAAACGATCATAAAAAAAAAGTTATAAAAATCTGTTACGTCTGCATGTAGAGTCCATATGATAAATGATGGTCTAGAATATATTTTTTCTGATAATTGCCTATTTTATCCATTAATTTTAAAAATAATTATAAAAATGATTTAGGAATTTGAACTTCCAAGAAATATTCTCAAAATTAATTATTAAAAGTATTTGATATCCTAAAATTCTGAATGACCTAATATTTTATGCAGTTATTTTATGCAGTTATGAGGAGGGATTGTTTTCTTATTGTCTTATTTTGTCACTCTCTTTTACATGACCGTCCCTTTCGTCTAACATAAATTAAAATTTGTCGAAATAATCGATGTATTATATCTATTCTTCAAAAAAACTTTAACTTTATGGCTAAAATATTTCCACCTGACCACAAAGAAAAAAGTCCGTCACGCAGGAGCTGCATAACTAAGCACTTTCCTCAGAATTTGGGTAGTGTAGATTGCTTTCCAGAACAATTTGCTTAAAATATCCTACATAAATAAAATAAAAACATGTTAAATAAATGTTAACATGTCTTTTAAATTTGTAATGAGTAACTGATCAATTAATAATTTGCTTCCAGAGTTATGTTTACACATGGTACCTATTACACTACGTAATAAATACAAAAAACCTCATATTATCGTATTTTGATCTAACGCAGGAACAGGATACAGTCACTCTAGTGGTAGAAAGCGCTCCTTGCGGCGGCTTTGTGAACCTACGTCTGACGGGCTTTTCTATTGAAATATATTACAAATTAAACCCCCGCTTTCCGATTGACCGATTCAGCTCATTTTTACAACACTTCTTTCTCATGAGTTACCCACGACGTATACCGCGTTTCGTTACAATACAGCAGAAATTACGACCGGTATGAGTATATTAAGAATTTGGGTCAGGAGTAAACCCCCCCTTCTAATGAACCGATTTAGTTTATTTTTACAACACATATTTACCTGTAGATTACCACTACGAATACCGAGTTTCGTCGAAATATACCAAAAATCACGGCTGGTAGTGGCGAATTGGTATTGTGGGTCAGGAGTAAACCCCCCCCCCCCCCCCCCCTCCTAATGAACCGATTTAGTTTATTTTTACAACAGTTATTTACCTGTGGATTACCACTACGAATACCGAGTTTCATCGAAATATACCAAAAATCACGGCTGGTAGTGGCGAATTGGTATTGTGGGTCCGGAGTAAACCCCCCCTTCTAATGAACCGATTTAGTTCATTTTTATATCTCACTTTTCTCTCTATATTACCACTACGAATACCAAGTTTCGTTGAAATATAAAAAATATTACGGCTGACATAGTCAAATTAGTGTTTTGGGTTCGGGGTAAACCCCCCCTTCCGGTGGACCGACGTTGGTGGTTAACGAACTCGTTCAATCGTTTGCTAATTGAATGCTATATACCAAGTTTCGTGACGAAAAAACCAAAACTCTGGCCGCTATCGTGTTAACAGACACACACACACACATATATATATATATATATATATATATATATATATATATATATATATATATAGATATATAAATTTTAACGGGGGTCATTTTCGGTGTCTACTAGGTAGGATCGATAAAGATTTGAAGAAAATTTTCAAAAATTCCGTCATGAGTCCAACCTCAATAGCTACTTTCCTTCGGAGGAAAGTGCTAAAAAACACAAAGCACAATAAATAACATGTTCAATATTATATTGGCGAAAAGACTATGTATCTGTAGCATATGGCAAATACTTGTCTAATCGGAGCAGCTGTAGGACTGTCTCTATAATTATAGTACGGCCATTATGCATCAGATTTGCACAATGTTTTGTAAGAGCTAAATTTCTCGAAGGCCTACTTTCTACTTGGGCATCGAATCATTGATATTACTTCTCAGCAGCCACCTTGACTACCATCCTAGCCAGCAGTCGGAGGTGTATTAATGCAGCCTTGACTTACTAGTGGCGTTCTGTGACTCGTGTATGACTCATATTGGGGGATTTGTAGAACATTTCGGTGGAAATTAGCAATTGAGGTTGGACTCAATAAAGCATTTTTTTAAATATTTCCTTAAATCACACTCATATGTGGCCTGGTGAGCCCCCCGCACACAGTGGTGCCAAACGCCCGATTTTTGGAAAACAACCTGTAGGCACATAAATCTTTCGGATTTCGGTATCATCTTTTATATATTTTTTTTTGCGCTCGGTTGAATGAGAACCCTGCCAATTCGATAGAATAATTATTTTAGATCATACACCGGTCTTATATCAACGGGTGGAAAGATGTATAATTCAAAATGAATTTTTGAATGCTTAATCTAATAAATTAACAACCATCGTAATACTGTTAACTGTTCTCGACGTATTCTTCGTTCTTAAACTTTGCCTTTATAACGAATAAATTAAACAGTTTCACATGATGTAGTATATGGATCTCATTGTTAATTTTTAGTTACTTGCAAGAACAAAATGTTCAAGAACTCTCTGCAGAAAATAATAATGGTAAGAAGACAGGTATAGTTGGGATTCGGCTAGGAGAAAAACGTCAGACTTTCAAAAAGAAATCTGTATTTTGGACGTTTCGACTGCAACAATGGCAGCCTTCTTCAGCACTAGAGAATGCCTAGGGGGGAGGGAGGAAGACCTCGAGGACAACTTAGGTAACCATGGTAGAAGTATGAAAGGTATAGCCGAATCCCAACTATACCTGTCTTCGTATCTCTACAGCGGCTAACTATCTCCATCTACACTAATAATGGTAATGTCGTTTCGTTAAATAATCGCATCGCTGCTAATTGACACTTTCCATTTTATTAGACGGTGCACAGCCTAATAAAATGATGAAATTTATAAGAGAGCAACTTGAAAACATGTACTTTTAGGTAAAACAAAGAGGATAGGATATCTAAGAACCGCTTTTTTTCGACAGCAAATGAACTAAGGACAATTGAGTTTCATTACAGATACCTTTACAACCTAAAGGCGCCAAGTTTGTAGTACATTTTCGCAAAAAATAGAATTCGTTTAAAAGCTACATATACACATGAGACTTCCTGGGTAATTCAATTGTATCGGGAATAGAATAAGTGGTCTAAAATATTGTTTTACTATCTGCTAAAAACTGTGAGATTTTTACTCGCTGAGAAAACGGTCATCAAAAAGGTGTTTTGTGATCAGAACTATTAATTTAATGGAAAAGCAATATTAGAGCAATATTAGAGCAATATTCTACAACTACTTAGGTATAAGAAAATGTTCAAACGCGATTGAGGACCTTCGGGTTTTTAGGGGCTTTCCCTACCGGCATCACTGTGTGGCGTTTTAATGTGAAATGAATCACATTTCCGTGTGAGTGAGTATATCCTGGGTATGCTTAGCAATTACTAAACCTGCTGGAATGGGGTAGTTCCACTGCAGTTATTCACTGCCAGGGGGCAGAAAGCTCCAGATTGCAGATACAGCTCCTTAAAGCCTACGTATACTTTCTAAACCAATCGGAGAGCTTAGAATTCTGGTTCTGTTGGAGTAGTATTTTTGGTTAATTAATCGAATATAAACTATTTTATATTCATTAAAGAAGGAATTTTTAAATTTTTTGATTTGAGCATTATTTAAATATGTACTCTAAAGTAGGGCGGTTAAAAATTTCATATATTTCTATTGAAAATCTTTTGGAAGTAAATCCAAAACGACTGCGGATTAGCTTTTTAAGTTGTATATTGCACTTAATGTCCAACGCCACATTCCTCAGTGACACGTTGTTACAAATTGCCCGAAGATCTAAATTGCTGCCGAGCTTTCACGATCAATCACGCTGAGCCTTCAAATGCCTGTTGCGTTCTTTCGGATCATAAGTCCTTGAAAAGGGTACTTCATGATTGTATTCAGCTTGTTTTGGATGGAACATAAAATTAACGTTCAATGTTTTTAGCGCGTTTCTCCCTCTACAGGAAGGAACCCCGTTTACGTAGTTGACTTCATGACGCAATCCGACAATATCGGAATATCACAAGGCGGGATATCAAATTTCAGAACGTCACGTTACTTTTTCGCTTACAAATTTTTAGTCTCTTCCGGACTGGGAAAAATTATTATTTTTTGTTTTCGATGATATTTACCTCATTAGGGTTTCTTGGGGTGCTGATTTTAAATCTGCTATTATTGTTGGTCTAAAAAAATGTATAGTACTAGTTAACTTGAAAACGTGAGCATATTTTTGAATTGATTTGATGAAATAGTTATTTTCATCACTAGTACCAACTTAAAGATACAGTAAAAGAAATTAAATTGACACCTTTTTTTTATTTGAAAAAAAAAACATCTGTTTATTAACCTATAATAGAAGAAAAGTACTTATACATTTACATTAATATTTATAGTACAGTTCTGATTATTCATTATATTAAAACCTTTGTTTGGCATTGCCTTTTGGAATACATATAACTTTTGATTAAAAGAATTATTTTCCAGTTCTGGCTCATCTCTAAAAAGGTCGTCAACAGTCCAAACAAATATTAGAATGAATCACAGTATCTAAAAGTAACCTCCTTCAAACACATGTTTATTAGTAGCAGGTAAGGTTAGCGCACAAAAAGATTTTTCGGGCCTAGGCCCGAAAAGTACTATTTTACGTACTCAAACCGAGTATTGAAAACACATGTTTTTTGATGCAGTATAATGAAAAATAAATTATTGTTTAACGATTGTAATTTACTCTATAAAACAAATGAATCGGTGAGAGAATCGTGTCGATATCATTTTCTAATCACGATGTATAAAATAAAGCATTTTTAACCTATTTTATTTTATTTCTCTGCTCCTAAGGCGCATTGCACAGAATGCTCGGACACAGGTCGACTATTTTTCAATGCAGAACCACCAGAAAAAAAAAATGTGCCAAATCGGTTAACCCACCACTGTATACTCCCCTGGTAAGTGACATTTTATTAAAAAAATGAGTTAGATACAGGAATGGGTAACCACCAGATCCAATCTGGCGCTATAGAGTTCCAAGTGATTTTCTCGACAGTTACTGCTAGCTTGTGTTCTCTTGAATATTGTCGCCTTTGGAATATTAAGTCCAGAGGGAAATTAAGGGGACAATACTTTTGCTTATTAATCATAAACCGGATAATGTACCTATTATGTATTATAGATAACAAACAGCTAAGGGCCTGAGGATTCGTCTAGTATGACCGGAACTGTCAAAATCTAGCATTTGCTATTACCACGTACAGTATGTTCAACTTCGACTCAATTTTCCTTATAACTTTGGGTTTGTTACTAAGGCCCCTTGACCTGTGGAGTCCCCATATGTAATATAAATTAGTAAGACTTTGTATCCTTATAATGGGGTGGGTTTTAGGAATTTGTTCGGTTTATATTGTGCAATGTGGAGGCAGCTTGTCTGGACTGGACTAATAAAATGTAAAAAATTATATGATTGCATAAAAGTAAAATAGCAAAAACAAAATTTGATACAATTAATATGTGAACGCTGAAATGTTATAATTAAAAATTGCTCACTTAAAGAATAAATCACTTACACTTCTTTGGTTACAAAATAGCTTTAGGAAATTAAATTCATTCTGACCTCATATCTTCTTATGGACCAGAGATAACATTTTCCATTCTAAATTCCTAAATGCGAGCATTAACATTGTTTCGAGAATCGCGTGTGGGATATCTCAGAATAATGTTCAGTAAAACACTATCCCACCGCCGAGTGTCCATTAACATCTCGGGTAAATAACGATCTCTCTCACTCCTAGGTTGGTAAGTTGCAAGAGGATATCCACACATGGACAGCATTACCCTAAGACACACCTTCGCAGCTAATGTATGTATCTAGGGACAGTTCAGGAGGCAGATAATGCAGGAGTCGGGCGGCTTGCGAGATATGAGTTAGCCATGTCCAGTTCGTTTCGTAAGCTAAGAATTGTGAATGCGAGTTATCAATCACGTAGAACCAAAATTCATAATTTTACAATGTCCTAGGACATGTTATAAATAATCTCTCACTCTCCCTCCCTCTCTCTCTCACTCTCTCTCTCTCTCTCTCTCTCTCTCTCTCTCTCTCTCTCTCTCACACACTCTCTCTATCTCTCTTTCTTTCTATCTCTCTCTCTCTCACTCTCCCCCAAGCATAATGTTCCCCAATGGTCAGCGCACCCCAAACGTCAATACATTTCAAACATAAATATTTTCCAAGCAGTAAATAGTGTACCAAATGAAGCAATGCACCCCAGACTCAACATCTTCAAGCGTATATGCTTTTAAATCAGGTGTCTTCCCAAGCTTCTACGCACGTTAAACATAAATCCTCCTCAAGAATCAGCGCACCACAATCTTCAATAAACCTTAAATACCAATGCTTTCCAAGCTGCGCACATCTTAGGCTTCAAAGCAAAAAAATAAGCAATTCAACCCCAGCTCAATCGAACCAAGAATGTGTGCTTCCAAAGCAGCTAATTTCCCAAACATGGATACTTCCCAAGTATCAATGCTCTCCAAGGTGCAAAGATCTCAGGCTTCCAAGCACCAAAAAAAAGCAATGACACCCGAGCTGAACCTCTCCATGTATTTATGCTTCCAATGCTGCTAAATTCCCAAACATGAATACTTTCTAAGCATCAATGCTTTCCAAGTTGCAAAGATCTCAGGCATCAAAGCACCAAAAAAATCAATGCAACCCAATCACTACCCTCCCAAGCGTTTACGCTTCCCAAATATAAATACTTTCCAATGATCAATACTTTCCAAACATCACTGCTCCTGAGTCATCAATGCACCTTATTTTCTCGTCTAATTCTAATCAGCATGATTTGTCTTTTCTCGCCAATTCGCTTAGGGAAAAAACTAGTTTCCAGGACAGTAAAACGACCTTTCCAGAAAACCAAACATCAGGCCTTTATCGTCATAACTTCATTGAACAACAATACCGGAGATGTCCACACTGGCAACAAATCGCACAACTATTCCTCAGCTTGCGTTCCCCTCGGTCTACTGGCTAACGCCTTAGATTCACACTCGCGCGGGTTCGAGTCCCGCCAGCATGTTGTGTTTTTCATCTATGAAAGAATTCTATGCTCCACTATAGATGTTTACGATGGGTGACAACCTATAGATAGCCCGGTGCCTTAATGCAGATGCTGTTCCTAGGCAATAAATTATTTTTTAGATAGGTACCTAGATTTTTAAAGATATTCTTTTTGTCAATATGAAATATTAATAGTTGGAAAAATGAAAATATTGAAATCCAAGACAAACTGCGTGGGGATGGGAACGAGCCTAGACTCTATTGCTGTCAGTGGTCATACTAAAAAAAATATAAATTGCAATTTAATTGTAGTTTGCCCTGGAAGGAAGAGGGATTGAAAGATTGCTAGTACGTGTTCCTTCTTAAATGCCGAGCGACATAAAACTCTCTTTAGTACAAAAGTTTTCCTTTTTGTCGGCTTAACCTTTATAAGAACACCCATTGCTGAGGAGAGGATCCATTGTTCAAGAAGGAGCTTATCTTTTTGCAGTCGTGATCTTACCAATAGGAATTTTAGGAAGAACACAACTCGGATCTTAAAAATCCTTAGTCTTTTGCAAACAGGCAACGACGGAGTAATGATCATCCGAAGTCTTCCCGCTTTGAATATTGTAGACAAAAAATCAACAAACATTCTTATATTTGTGGAGAGAAGATGCAATTTTTTAGTTTTGATGTTTTCTTTGCTGTTTAGTGTTCTTTAAGTGCATGTTTCAGACTTCCAACATCATCTTTTTATTATTTTATTATGTTGTGCTTAAAATACAATATTTCTTTGCTATTCATTATAAATATTTTTATCCCAGTAAATCTTATTTTAAGTAAGCATGTTTATTTAATTTTTTTCATTATTCATTATACGAAGAAATTACTTTGCTGCTAGGAAATTCAACAAATTAAGTATATGAATTGAAATATAGTTTTCTTTTGTTTTTTTTTTTCAGAATCAGACAGACACCACTTGGACCGCATGGAAAGGACTGACTCAATCTAGAAAAAAATTACATCTTGAGTGTAAATATTGTGAGATCTCCAAGGAAAACTTGTTTCGAAAGCTGGGGAACTGCACGGACACGAAGGTTCTCTTTAAGTTCCGAAGTTTGTACTTGTCATTTTCTAAGAATATCTCATTGAATCTAATGATGCTTGATAAAGAATTTTCTTTAAAATAATGTCTACTTTATTTATAAAAATAAATAATTTTGAGAGCAGCAATGTAGTATCTATTGATTATTTTATAGGATGGAAGAAATTTCCATACCATAACCTATATATGTTTACCTGCATTTATATCTTTTAACATGATAATGTAAAACGTTTTTGTTCTTTGTTTGCTCAAAATCCTATTAGCGGGTACCACCTTTAACCATTTTCAAAGCAATATCTTAGGGTGCGTTTACACCTGACACTTCTCGCAGGAAATATATCTCAGGTGCCGGATAGGTAATCTCTTGAATGTTTACATACTGACAGAAGTAGCTAGACATTTGTGTCGTGGATATGTATACGACAGTTCTGGATTTGTTAAAATTTGCGATAAATCTACGGCCCGATTATACAAATACATTTGTGTCCTGTGTCGTACATTATCAGTGTTTACGTCTGTTGCTACTGGAGTGTCGACAATATAGCTAGTAGCCAAGATATTTATCACTGACATCAAATTCTTCTCTTTATAATCAGTGTTTACACCTGATGGCATAGAAGTGTCGACACTTATAGCTTGTGATAGAAATATATATATCAGACATAAATTGTTCGCAGTTTACATTAGTCAAAATGTCTTTCTGACACAAATATCCTGCAATAACTATCAGATGTAAACGCGTCCTTAAACAATTATCGAGGAAAGTGCAAGAAACTATAAAATGTTTGTTTCTTGAATTCTCAAAAAAAAAATATGACCACAGTTATGATTTTACAATGGCCCGTTTTGTAGGGATGGGCGATAGTAGATAGTTACTAACGATATATCGATAGTTCGTGACTATCAATAGTACCTATCGATAGTCATGAACTATCGATAGAGTTTTTACTTTTTTAGCGCGGTTCCTCCCTCCCCCATAGGGAGGAACCCCGCTTATAGGGTTGATATAATGAAACAATCCGGAAGTGCCGACTAGAAAATTTCGCGTTTCAGAACCCCTAGAGACCGAAAATAACGGTGGATCAAATTTGTATATATATATATATATATATGTATATATTTATTTATATATATACATATATATATATATATATATATATATATATATATATATTTGTCTGTTCGCTCTCTAGCTAGAAGACGAATGGTCCGATTTTGATGAAATTTGGTACAAAAATCCTTCGTCCAATTTGAAAGGTCAAGTTCGTTAACCAGCAAAATCCGCCTACTGGAAGATGGCGTTTGGGGCGAAATTCGCGCAAAAAAAAATCGTAACGCTTACGTTTTTGAGTTCATAAGCTTCTAAGTACTCGTTTTATATGATTCCTGGGCTAGGAAAACGAATGAAACCATTTTCAAGGCGATAGCTTTAACCGTTGTCGAGAAAATTGGAAAAATATTTTTTGAATACCGTTTTTGGTTTGGGTACTTAGAATCATGGGATTCAGTTGAAACATTTTCTGCATGTTCTACTTTCATCAAAACTAATATGTTGAAATTTTGGTTACGTTTAGAGTTAAGGAAGGGTTAGAATAAAATATTTTATTAACAGACTTAAAAAGTTTTGGTAACTTTGTATATTTTCCTTAATATCTCGAAAAAGGTTGAGAATCTTGGTAAACGAAAGAATACCATTAGAAAGCTTACTAAATGCTCTACAAAAAAGGTTCTGATGAAAGTTTTGATTAGGCGATGTCAATCGGAGAAATAAGTGCTTAAAACATTAAAGTAATTGATTTTGCTTATACGAACTGTTCTTTTTGTCTGTTTTTATTCCTTGTTATTTTTTAATTGCTTATAGTTGGATAATGTATTTTACAATAAAACAGATTAGGCAAAATAAGAAAAACAGTTCATTGTTAGAAATATAGCTTGCCAAGAGAAAAAGATTCGTTGACGTCTTTTGAATATTTTGAATTGCCTTTATGCTGTTGGTTTTTTTATTTTATTTTTTAATTGATTTTATCTGTAGAATTATTACTATAGTAAAGGAACACAGGAATGTGTGAAAATATTTGATATTTTCCAATTCATTGAAACGTATGAAATGAAGTATCGGTAGAAGAGGATTCTAGGGTCTTGCGGACCTGACCCCAGGTATAAACCCTTTGAACAAAGGCCGAGGAAAATATTATCTGTTTCTATTCTATGCTTTTCAAATGAGAATAGGGATATGAACAGGAACCGGGGTCTCCCGTGGTCTAATGGCTAGCGCCTTGGATCCATAAGCGGGAGATGGTGGGTTCGATTCCCAACCTCCGGCAGGAATTTTATCATCCCACGGCTCGCTGGTGAAATTCCTCGCTACACCCTGGATGTCGGCGCTAATGACCTAGATGTAGATGTGCCGTAAAAAAAAAAAAAAAAAAAAAAAAAAAAAAAAAAAAAAAAAAAAAAAAAAAAAAAAAAAAAAAAAAAAAAAAAAAACTGGAACCGCGCTAAGATGACGCAGTTCCTGCGAGTCGGACTTTTTTCTAGAATTGAAGTTCCGAGCATCTGGAGGGCCGTGGTACTAAATACTGACACGTCCGGTGAATTAAATACTGAAAAGTAACCGTCTGGTTACTTTTACCAACTACCAAATGTAGTTACCAACTACATAATACCTTTGTGTTCCAGGCTCGTCAGTGGCCTCAGAACGTGTATTTTCAGCCGCCGGAAAAATCATTTCTGAGCAGCGGAACAGACTAGGCCAAAGAAAAGCGGAAATGTTGGTTTTCCTTTCTGGTAATATGCGGCTCAAGGAACACTACTAAATCAGTTTGAAATAATTGCACTTTTTTGTGTCTCTTGATATTTTTTTCTTTGGAAATGCTTTTTATAAATTTAGATAAATTCGTTTTTCGTTTTAAACCTTTGTTTAGTCTTATAAATATACCTAATCCTGCAAGTAAAAGGTAATTCAACTCAATAACATTAAATTCTTCATTGGACAGGTACGTAAGGAATAGGGGAAGACACTATCGAATAACTATCGATAGTATCGATATTTTTTAACCGATAGTATCGGCCTATCGATAGTACTGAACTATCGACTATCGCCCATCCCTACCGTTTTGAATGTTAATATTTTAACTCTTGGCAAGACAAAAACATGGCCTAACGCCAAAAAAAGAGAAAAATTGTTATTCTGCCGCATTATTGGAGTTAAAATGATTATGCATATTCTAGTAAGTACTACTTGTCATACGAATTCTGTTCCTAAGCCGAATAGGTGATTGGTAAGGAATATTTTTTATTAAAGTATCGATAGAATAAAAAATCATTAAAAGAAACTATTGATCCAGACTTCATTCGACAAGCCTACGTCAGTATTTTTAGCGGTAGATGTTAGTGGAATGTGAAAACTGGACGACGAACTTTTTAGCATCGGGTTAAGAGGTTTAATTTCTCCCATTGGCGTCATCGCTAAATACGGTTGCTCGAAACATGTAAGATCCCCTCTCCCTGTTCCTACCTTCTCCTCTACCCCTCTTTATATCCGGACAGACTCGTAACACAACTAGCGGTAAGACTGGGTTACGTCATCCCTACCTAACCGCTCCAAGGAGCAAGGTCGGAGCGTCTCCTTCTGGGAGCGGTAACACGGTATGGGAGTTTACGAGTAATTTGTGAAGGCTAGGGGTTGGTTAAAATATATATAGGGGAGGGCGGGGTTAACAATGACTATTTTACTAATAAGCATGATTTCAAGACATTGCCAATGGCCATAACCATCTTGAATGCACCGGATTTCGTTGATGACCGATGTTAAGCGCTTTCCGTGCTTAGTCAGTACCTGAATGGGTGACCGACCACGTGTTGTTGGCATTATAAAAGGGAGCAACCTGTTAAACCGTTAAAAAAACCTGCTACGCTATGAACGTCGTATTTAAGCTTTAAGACGTCTTAAATATGAAATGTAATGTATCTTTTATTACCAAACGCCACTTTATGTATATACAATACAAATTATTAATTCTTGTGAAAGATGACCCGATACTTACTTCTTACATACTGCTTACAATATAAATACTTCTTACAATATAGAAGTGCTGAGTTTATTACAGCTTTCTGAGTTGTGACTTGGTAGTTTTGATAGGCAAGTCATCATAGCCGCTCCCAGATGTCAGACCATATGTTTTGTTTGAATCACAACCTATAAATGACAACAAGTGTATTGGAAGGCCCACTGCCCAAGAGGCAGACACATCACCAAAGAAGTGATTCAACTCTTCTTACCCTACATCGGGTGCAATGGTTCTATTGGAACGGGCTATTTTTTAAGGGACCTCCGTCCCGTCCCTCAAAAAAAGGTACTCCTCCCCCCAGTACCTTCTTAGTTCGGTCCCGACAACACGGCATCCCACTTTAATTGCCCTTCAGATCGCTTGGGAATTGGATACAGCGTAGCCGTCCCAATAGGAGGACCATTGCGCCTGATTCCGTTAGAAAATATTGATATTGTGAATTTTCTTAAAACTATTTTTTTCTCATTATTTGGGCAATTTTAAGAGTACTTGCAAAGCTGTTCATTGATATTATCAGAATACGTCGTTTGGTGGATTATTTTATTATAAAAATGTGAAAAAAGTAGTTTTTTTCTTTTGCAGATTTTCCCAAAATGCCAATAAATCATTTGATCGGGTTATTCTGATGTATTTTCGAGGACTAATAGAACACAGAAAAATGTATATTGATAATGCTAATTGACACAGATTTACCCAATATTATAGGGCTTAGAAAAGTTCCAAAATATTTTTTTTATTTTCTTGATTTTGACTGTGGGCGATTAGTATACTTCCATAGAGAGTAAATATGTACTGGTTTGGGTGATAGAGCTCTCTGAGAGGGGTGGGGGTCTGAAACTTAAGATAGTTTCCTTTGTGATACCGCAAATTCAGTGCTTTTACTATTTATTTTTTTGGCATTGAGCTAATTTATCTATTTGCAACATTTTAATTTTTATTTAATTTCTTAGATGTCTAGGAAGGTTCTTAGACCTCAAAATGCACATTAGAATTTTGTGAGGCCAACAAATAGCGGCTGTTGTATTAGGACGGCTGCACCGGATTACGGCACTCCGGGGATTGCGCCAGATCCAAAGCAACTTGAAGGATTCTCTGATTCAAGAAAAAAACGAATCAAGTCCTTGAATTCCATGACGAAAGAAGCATTATTAACAAGTATCATTTCCTAATATCAGCACTATGTCATATACTAATGAGACCCCAAAGGTTGTAAAGATATTGGAAGCCATGTATAAGTATACAACACAACAAGGACAACCCAAGCTAAATATAACCAACCGGAGGTGAAGAAGCAAGAAAAAATATGTATTTTTTTTGTACTTGAGAACCGGTTGTGAATCTCGAAGGTGGTTCGACCTTTGGCCAGCCTTTGGGACAGATTTACAGCAAACTTTTTATCTGCTAGCATTCACGTTTCTTGGTCCAGGTCATTGAAGGGATGTCGAAATCAATTCCTTCTTCTTGTATAAGTCAGCAGCTTTGGTCTTTTTACTTACTTTTTCAAGGCCCTAAAGAAGACAGCTAATCCATGAATATATGTTTCAGGAATGTATTAATTTTGACATCCTTACTGACACATATTCTCCTGCTGAGCAAATATTTTCCATATTGATTCTTGGCCCTCTTTGAGGTTTATTTCTGTCTGCCTGCAGTAATACCCGATTTCTCTAGAGTATGTTTGTCCGCGCTTGTGAGGAGTAACAGTGCTTTGATCACGACTGTATATATATATATATATATATATATATATATATATATTAATTCTTGTGAAAGATGACCCGATATATATTTTCCACTTTTTCTTGTTTGTTTTTCTGGCAGGGGGTCGATAAAGCAGTACACTCTTTGTTCACATTAACCGCTTTATTTGTTATGTTTCGCCCGACATGTTTCGTGCCTTTTCGCACCTCTTCAGGGGCTTTCCTATGTAACAATATTTCTTTTGTAAATCCAAAACTTTAAATTGTTTACACTAATATACATATCCTGTCCCTAAATAATTTACATTTCAACATATAATTTTTAAACTTAATCTTAATCCTACCTTATCAAGACGTCCTCTCGTCATGTTGTCTAGGTTGAGTCAGGCGTAGTACTGAAAAGTCATCTGTAGTAATTTATATGGCTGTTTGTATCGATTCTTTAGCTATTTTCATGGTATCGATTATTGGTGAAATTTGTTTTGTGAGGTTTAATTTATTATACTATGGAAAATTTGGTGCACATTCTTTAAATCTGTTTTTTTATTTATGGCAGTGTTGGAATTTTTAATTATGTAAATATTTTCTTTGATTTTTCTTTTTAAAGTGTTCCTCTCTTTATTTAAAATTTGAACGTCCTTAAAGTTAAAGATATGTTTTAAAGTTAGTGCGTGTTCTGTCAATGTTGTCCTGTTTTCGTTTGTGTCTATGCTTTTTGCGTGTTGCACGATTCTCTTTTGCAATAGCTGTGCCGATTCCCCAATGTATATTGAATACATTGGGGAATCGGCACAAAGTTTAAAGTTTTGGATTTACAAAAGAAATATTGTTACATAGGAAAGCCCCTGAAGAGGTGCGAAAAGGCACGAAACATGTCGGGCGAAACATAACAAATAAAGCGGTTAATGTGAACAAAGAGTGTACTGCTTTATCGACCCCCTGCCAGAAAAACAAACAAGAAAAAGTGGAAAATATATATATATATATATATATATATATATATATATATATATATATATATATATATATATATATATATATATATATATATTAGACTGAAATTGACCCTAATTAAATCTTAATATGGGTGGCCAGCGGTTTACACATACAGGGTTTAATGACCCAGCTGTCTTTCTGTATGTTTGTTCCTTATGCAAATCCACACCATTTGACCGATTTTGACCAAACTTGGCACACAGGTGATACAGGGAGTGTCATAGGATACAGTTCCCCTAAAATAAAATATTTTGATGGTTCAACACACATTTCAAAAGGTCGTCAAAACGTGGCCTATTGAATATCTGCCAAAATGTTTTATGACCATTAGAAATAAATTGAATAATCCACTCTATGTGGCTGAGCAGAACTGGTTTCAGAAGATGTTAGAGAAAGCTTCATAGTATATGACCGGTATGCGGATCTGGTAGAGATTATGAATGGGTATGACTCCATGGATGTAGAATAAGGTAAGTGGTCTTGCCCAAAGAAGTACAAAAACTCTTAGTTTGAAATGAGCTACTGACGAAAATGGCGTTGTAGTGTCCGCCATTTAAGGAAATGTCAATAAAGCAGAAGCTGCATGAAATTCGCATGAACATAAATCTATATGAATATAACATGAGAATAAGATATCGTATTCGAGTCACTTAAGAAACTAAGTAAGTGAAAATGTCAAAACTGCTCATGTCAGTTCATAATTTTCTTTCCCCAATACTTCCTCAACACGAAAATTAACCAAAATGTTCATATCTGAGTTTGAATGGATTTCAAACGTTTTAAAAATGTTTCAGACAATTTTGGATTGAACATAACAAAGCGGTGAGGGATGTTTTGGGAGGGTTAGGGATGGTTGGGAATGGTTAGGTATGGTTAGGAGATGGTAAGGGATAGTTGGGAAAGGTTAGGGATGTTAGGTGTGTTTATATGTAGTTAGGGATGTTTTTGGATAGTTACGGTTGGTGTGGTATTTAAGAATATTTAGTAATGGTTAGGGAATGTTCCAATCCATCCTTTTGGAGAGAACAAAATTAAATATTCAGAAAATTCTAGTTGTTTTCCACTTTTCTCGAAAACAGTGTTAGATAGACCTTTTAAATACTTTCCTCGCGCTACAAACTGTGCTCTAATGTAAAGTAGTTTGATTTTAAAAATCAGAAGGTAATAGATATCAGAGATATCAATTACCGTTTTTAAAATAAGTGGAAAAAACATGATTTTTTTTTTTTTTTTTATGAATATTCGTTTTTGTTAGTCCAAAACAGCCGAGTGAGTTGGACAGTTTTCAAGGCGTACGACGATCATCCTTAAATTGATATTGAATTTATGGTTATGTTAAATAAACTTGTGGTTATGTTAAATAACCTAATTTCTGCTTATAGTTTGATACCAGTTTGAATGAAGTAGGTGCTTGCATTTTTCACAAAATATTACCTGCGTTCATGCAAGCTTTTAAAATTATACTATTCCTCTTGTATAGTGGCAAATGCCTCGTGCAGGAGATGGGGGGGGTTCGAGTCCCAGCTGCAACATGAAGTTTCTCAAGTCACGGCTCATCATGAAAATTCCCCATTGCACCATGGATGTCAGCGCAAATCGCCCAGAAACCGGGGCACCTTAAAGAAAAAAAAAATTGCCATTTTTACGTTCTTAGAATGAATTTGCGGCAGTAAAAATATGGACATGAATATATTGACAATAAATTATATTATTTTGAGTTAGACTTGCCGTTTCGTAAATAAATTTGATTGTGTCTGTAAATCTGAAAATACGAAAATGGGAGAAAAAGTGGTGTTTTTTTCCTAACTTTTCTTCAAAAATCCTTAAGTCGATATTTTGTCTTCTAAATATTTGTTAACAATAAACTGTACGATTAAACGCTTTGGTCCAGAGGAAGTATAGAAAACTCATATTTAGAACCATAGAATAAAAAATAATAATAAATAAAATGAAAAAGAAAACTAAAGAAATAACCTAAGATGTCGAAGTTTCTGCGGATTTATTGATTGGCTCGTCGAGTTATTAGAAATTTAAATTTTATTAAGGGAACTTTTTTCCTGAGAAACGTTCTAAATTTACTTAGGTGATTTGAAGAGTCATAAAAAATGCTAAAAAATAGATTAAATGAAATATAATTGTACAGATACAGTGGAGATCCAGTGACCTGGAAACCCGCATTGTTTACAATTATTTCTTTTCATAGATCTTTTATTTTCCTTGCACCCTACCCTTTTATAGAGTAAATTACTCAATTGCGGAATAAGAAAGAGAAACAAATAAATAACAATTAGACCGCAGGAAAGTAATAGACTTTTCACCTTCTCGAATGTAAATGCTTATACTATCTATTTGTTGCCTCCTTGAACAGCTGATTGCTTTGAAATTTGTAAGGCATTGCATTAAGGTGGAATCTCTGGAACTGGTAATTAATCTGAATGATTCTAGAAAGAAAGATCATCCGTCAGCAGGTCTCATACACTCCTTGAATGGAGGTTACTAATCTTCTCTTGCGTAATATCTAGGAAACCCAGGTGACACTTCCGTTCGGGGCTTTTCCTCGAATTTGTCTTTCGCAACGAATAGTTGCATTTGTTACTCACTTAAGGACCACGTCCGAGATATGTCGGGTATAAATGCCGTTTTGATTTTTCCATTAAAGCTTTAACCCGGGCGCTAAAGATTTTACGGATATTATATCGTCGATACAAATGCAAAGTATCGAATTTGATAAAGCAGTTATAAGCAGTTTTCATTTTTAATCTTTACTGATTGCTGTTGGACTGTTGAACGACAAACTCTCAGAATGTAAGTTCACTCAGAGAAAGAGGAAAGTAACCACTGTCAAAAGCTCGAATCTACAGACTATTTGAATATCCAAAAGCAAATTACGAAGATAAGGTATGGTTGGGATTCAGCTAGGAGAAAAAAACGTCAGACCTTCAGGAAGAAATCTGTATTGGACGTTTCGGCTGCACTTTGGCAGCCTTCTTCAGCACTAGAGAATGCCTCTCTAGGGCTGAAGAAGGCTGCCAATGTGCAGCCGAAACGTCCAATACAGATTTCTTCCTGAAGGTCTGACGTTTTTTTCTCCTAGCTGAATCCCAACCATACCTTATCTTCGTATCACTGCAACGGCTAACTACCTCCATCTCCACAAAAGCAAATAAATGAATAAAAGTTTTTTCACTCTGGAAAGTGGCGATTTTCACATTCGATACTTTGCATTTGTATCGACGATATGTCATCGCCAGTAAATGATCTGATGAATGACTAACTGATTTTTACTTCAACTATTATTTCATAGATTAAAACTTTTTATTACTTTTGGTAAGAATGCGTTGTTTTTTCGGATGAAACCCGAGTTAACTCGGATAATGTCATGAACCATAACAAATATCTTGTTTTTTTCCCCTAAATATTAGTTTTTTCACCTTACAAATATACATGCACATGCCCATTCGACCGTGCGACCTCTTAAACTACGTTCCACCACACATTAATTTGTCGCTCAATGTCATGAATTCAAACCTTGGAAAATATTTGTGGCGCCATTCCTACACAAAGGTCCCGAGAGTTTGCAAATAAAGATATATATCTCCTCGAATTTGATATATGGGTATCGGGACACAAAAATTACCAGGATAAATCCAACCATCCACCACTAACGAAACACATTCACGAAACTAACGAACCACTCAAAAAGCAATCCGGATACGCCCAAATTGGAGCCGTTCATAAAATCGTTTTAAAGGCCAGTAAGACCTTTGCCGCACTCCCTAGCGGGCATTAGGTCTTTTCGAGGGAAAATAAATGTAAAAAAGATGTGTGTTGCAGACTGACCCAGATTCGAAGAAATGCTGCGCCTTACCGCACTCAGGGACACCAGTCATATTTATTACAGTGTAGGTGGAGTACACTGTAAACGGTTGATCTACATATTTTTTTTAAATACTTAAAATCTGTAATAAGAAGAGATTAATGACTGTTAATTTTTTTTTTTTTTTTTTTTTTTTTTTTTTTTTTTTTTTTTTTTTTTTTTTTTTTTTTTTTTTTTTTTTTTTCTTAACGCCGCATCTACATCTAGGTCATTAGCCGACATCCAGGGTGCAGCGAGGAATTTTACCAGCGAGCCATGGGATGATAAAATTCCTGCCGGAGGTTGGGAATCAAACCCACCATCTCCCGCTTATGAATCCAAGGCGCTAGCCATTAGACCACGGGAGACCCCAATGACTGTTAATGATTTCAAATGAGTTTCGAAATACATTTTTAGACGTAATACATACATACACACACAAACACACACACACATATATATATTATTTATTCTTTTTGATGACCCAAAATATCTTTCTTCTTGATCTTAGGAGGCTTGGGGTCGTTAAGCAGTCTTCCTGTCGTCATATTACTTTATTTAATAGGCCGGACATGTTTCGTGCATATTTTCGCACCTCTTCAGGGGCACTTCTTGCTAGGAAGTCCTCTCGTTACCATGTACTCGCTCTGGAGTATATATATATATATATATATATATATATATATATATATATATATATATATATATATATATATATATTCCATGCGATTTTCACAGAGAACAGACATACTAACATTTACTTTATGACTTCTAGCTCAAGAAAGGACAAAACTAAAGACAACAGTTATCTAACAAAAACGACTATTTGTTTTTGCCATGTTTCTCAGAACATTAAATTATCCAAGGTTTTTGTATCCTGACAATCAATTTTATTATTTTTGAATTATTAATCAGTCATATATTAACTTACTAACGAAAATAAAAGTCCTTTTTGAGAGAAGAAAATAATTTATTAACAAAGGTGGGTTAAATGTAGGTTCCATCGCTCGTTGAGTAATTTGATTACATACTTTTAAACTTTTAAGAAATGTTACGAAGGTAATCAAAAGGTCAGAAAAATAAGTAAGATCCGAAAGGTTTGACCTCATCAAAGGTATCATTAAGAAATGCCTTCACTTATTCACATCAACTTGGCATCCAAGACAGGATAATTGCTAATGTTTTGGAAGGAAGTTTGGGATATATGTCGGAAGAGTTTATATTCAAACATTTATTTTTTAAGGCTTTTTTTAGTTGCTCGACGTGTGACGTAGAGCTGTAGGCGATATGGACAGGTGAAATTTGTGACGAAAATACCTACATTTGACTTGATTACTGCGACTTCATCGGAATTGTGTAAAACATTACAAACTATAATAAAATACTGAATGATCGGAAAAGTAATTGAGTAAAAGTTAAGTTGATGGAAATTAAAAATACAACGAAAGCCGTATTAAATGATCCGTTCTCCCATTGGGAAGATTTTAACAAGGCTTCTTATAGATAGAAATGACAGAAAAACTTGGAGATTTCGTAACGAGACTCTGGCCGTAAACACATACTTACGAAGTCCAAACAACGAAATAACCCTGAATTTTCCCCTAGACTTACGCAACTTTCTTCCAGAAGCTAGCTTACGCTTCGATACACTACTCAAACATTTAAAAACCACACACTTAAACTCTAAAATGTGACTTATTAAATTTTTTTCCTTCCTGAAATTCATATTTCTTATTTTATTGTTATTGTTTTGTTAAGTATCCTTAACCTTATATGTCATTGTTTTTATTTTATTTATATTTTTTGAATTTCATTTTATTTTTTCTCCTATTTTATATTTATTTATGTTTTCTAATGCGATGGAGATAGGTAGCCGTTGAGTTGATGCGAAGTCAAGGGATGGTTGGGATTCTGCTAGGAGAAACAAATCGTCATATCTTCTGTCACAAATCTATATTGAACGTTTCTCATGCATTTTAGCAGCCTTCTTCAGCCTCCTTGCTCTGTCCCCTCTAGGCATTTGTAAGTGCAGAAGAAGGCTGCCAAAGTGCAGCCGAAACGTCCAAGATAGATTTGTGCTTGAAGATCTGAGGTTCTTTTTAGCGCGGTTCCTCCCTCCCCCCATAGGGAGGAACCCCGCTTATAAGGTTGATACAATGAAACAATCCGGAAGTGCCGACTAGAAAATTTCGCGCTTCAGAACCCCTAGAGACCGAAAATAACGGTGGTTCAAATTTGTATATATATATATATATATATATATATATATATATATATATATATATATATTTGTCTGTTCGCTCTGTAAGTAGAAGATGAATGGTCCGATTTTGATGAAATTTCGTACAAAAATCCGTCGTCCCATTTGAAAGGTCAAGTTCGTTAACCAGCAAAATCCGCCCACTGGAAGATGGCATTTGGGGCGAAATTCGCGCAAAAAAAATCGTAATGCTTACGTTTTTGAGTTCATAAGCTTGTAAGTACTTTTTTTATAGGCTTCTTGGGCTGGGAAAACGAATGGAACCATTTTCAAGGCGATAGCTTTAACCGTTTTCGAGAAAATTGGAAAAATATTTTTTGAATACCGTTTTTGGTTTGGGTACTTAGAATTACGGGATTCAGTTGAAACATTATCTGCATGTTCTACTTTCATTAAAACTAATATGTTGAAAGTTTTGTTACGTTTGGAGTTAAGGAAGGGTTAGAATAAAATATTTTATGAACAGACATGAAAAGTTTTGGGAACTTCGTATACTTTCATTAATATCCCGAACACGGCTGGGATATCGTGGTAAGTGGATAGAAACTATTTGAAAGCTTACTAAATTCTCTACAAAAAAGATTCTAAAACTATTTTTGATTATGTTATGTCAATCGGAGAAATAAGTGCTTAAAACTTCAAATACGTCTGTTTTGTTCTTATGAACGAGTTTTGGTCGTTCTTTTTGTAATTTTTGTCTCCTTCCCTTCGTTTTTTATTGCTTTTTATTTTTTTAATTTCTTATGTTGGGAAAATTTTGTGTGTAAAACAGGATTGAAAAATGAGACCAATTTTCTGTTGCTAGAAATAATGTAAATTTTGGGAACCCTCATTAATATCTCGAAAACGGTTGAAAATCTTGGTAAACGGAAGAATACCATTAGAAAGCTTATTAAATGCTCTACATAAAAGGTTCTAATGAAAGTTTTGATTAGGCGATGACAATCGGAGAAATAAGAGCTTAAAGCTTTAAAGTAATTGATTTCGCTTATTCGAACTGTTCTTTTTGTCTGTTTTTAATTCCTTGTTATTTTTTAATTGCTTATAGTTGGATAATGTATTCGAAAATAAAACAGGTTCCAAGATTCCAAGACCTTGTAACTAGCGGGACGGTTTCTAGTGTTGCCGACCCTTCCAGGTAAGATTGTAAATCTTACCTTTCAAGACTGGTGGAACCAAAATAATAGCGTTCGGGGTTCGGTCACTGCTACTTAATAAAACTACATTTTATCGTAAAAATGGTTTTATAGTGCCGACGTTTCGGCTTGAACTTCAAGCCTTCATCAGGCTGTAAATACAAGTAGGACATATTTAACACTAATATATGCACATATCTATGTAATTTACCAAACACACACACACATATATATATATATATATATATATATATATATATATAAGCATATACACATACACATATACACGCACACATATGTACATATATATGCCCACATACATACACATATGGGGTATGTATTATTAAGTAGCAGTGACCGAACCCGGACAATCCCTACCTTGCATCATCAACGGTCAACGATCTCCTCTCAACAAAATAATAACTGCTTCTATTTTAATCTTTCGAAATTAGACTAGGGATAAGAACGGAACCGCGCTAAGATGAGGCAGTTCCTGCGAGTCGGACTTTTTGTTTCTTCTAGTCATCCCTTGACTTATGTTAGTATGTAAGTTTTAGTTTCTGTTATATTTATTTGTGGTTGTTTTAGCTTATCGTTACATTTGTTATTGTCCTTCTTCTCTTATTTATTTTTATTTTTTTATTTATGAAGAGTGTGTTGTCTAATTTGTGGAACTCTATTGGGAGGAAAAACATTATTATATAAAACAAATTTGGTTGCCCAATTAAATAGGGTCACTCGAAATGCAACTTTCAAATGAATGTAGACAGATGAAACATGATATACAATAATTACAGGGAATACCGTGCTAATATGAACGAGCAACAAGAACTGTCACGGATGTCAAGTATTTAAGGTATTTTTTTTACCACATTTCGGGGGATAGTATCTGACGAGAGTATTTATATGATTCTTTGTAAAAATGTCATGCAATCATCATCGATATAACCCAAGGAAAGGTTTGGAGCGGCCAAGTGTCATGAAATTGAACAGACGGCATCCATTCTGTGCCGAAATTGTCACCGTTAAAATATAAGTGTGTCCTATTTAAGACTGATCGAACAGGTTTTGCTCTAAAAAGTCGATCTGAGAGAAATATGTCAGAAGTAAAAGTTGAAGGACTCCTTCTCCACGTTTAGCATATGTCCATTGTTCCAATGAAGCGTGTACGCGTGGCGCCAAGAATTGCTGACGAAATATGTTGCATGGTACAATACAGATATCTTTCAAATTGGTGCGTTTATATACATAGATTTGTCCAATTACATTTTAGCTTCTACAAAAATTGCCCAATTTTTCTGAAATTTAGCGTCCTTTAGCATTTGTGTCCCTGAATAAGGATCCAGTTGCGTTTCTTATAACAAATTTTAGTTCAAAGATAAACTTATCTTCTCCAATAGAACTAATTATTCTGAACAGAGGATTATAAGTGCCATTAAATACGAGTTCAATGTGTTTTGATCTTTATGAGTTTTTCAAATAATTTAGAGCATTGTATTTTATTCAGCCAAAATATGCCCTTCTCCTATACTACTAAAGTTTTTCTTCAGTTCATTATTTATTTATTTTATTTTAAGCGCTTCGCATCTATAGTGATGAGCCCTAATACAAATTATAAAATATGGACACTTCATTTACATTTACATTTGAAATAAAATAAAATATATATACATGCATATAAAAAAAGACGAATTTGGATTTAAATAAAATGAATATATAAATATAAAACACAATTTTATTTACATTTACAATACATTAAAATACAAATATAAAACAAAAAATAAATAAAATAAAGTACGTAAGCCTAATTTAGTCGGCCTTCCTGACCGTCCTTGGCTAACCCAGTCTTTAATTAACTTATCAATGGGTACCTGCAAAGGGGAAAATCAGGCGGTCGGAGCATAGTACTGACCCCCTAGGGTACCTTATGGTCATGAATCAGATATCTCTACAGTATCTGCCCCTCAGGGCTTTCATGGACTGACTTTGATTGACTCAATTTAAGTGATCAATGAATGTCAAGAGGCCACACCCCCAAGTGTCCGGGCCGATTTTTAGGAAACTTTGTTCACTTATTAAACACGTGAAAATAATCGATACCTATTTTTTTTATATCGGCCCAATCGCAAGTTTAAGGGGTGAAACCACCCTTCCAAAGTACACCTCAAATATTCTAACAAGGGTGGGTCACAGATATAAAATATACCGATATCGGTGGGGTCACCGATTTGGTCCATTTTCTTCTGGTGATTCTACATAGAAAAATAGCCGACACATGTCCGAGCGTTCCGTCCAATACACCTTAAGAGTTGAGAAATAAAATAAAATAAGTTGAAAGTGCTTTATTTTTTATATCGAGTTCAGAAAATGAATTAATTTGTTTTAGAGTAGATTAAACAAATACAATCGTTAAACACTAATTTATATTTCTTCAACTGAATTAAAAAATATGCTTACGTTTGAAGTAAACTAGCATTATGTATTTTTTTTACACCAAAAATAATACCATATTTAAAATCAGCACCCCAAGAAACTCTAATGAGGTAAATATCATCGAAACACAAAAAAAAAATACTTCTTTCATCTCCGGAAGAGACAAGTCACCGTTATATCTCGGTATTGGAGGAAACAAAGTATTATTTAGAATATTTGGGTTGTAATTTGGAAGGGTGGTTTCACATCTTAAAAGTGCGATTGGACTGATATATAAAAAAAAAAAAATACGTATCGATTATTTCACGTGTGTAATAAGAATATAAAGTTTCATAAAAATCGGCTCCGGACACTTGGGGATGTTTTCTTGTGATCAATGAATATTGTTCAATAATATTAACCGTCTACGGGGGGCTTTAGGAAATCCTTATGTAAATATAAAAATAAAATAAACAAATTGACAGGCTTTCACAATAAAGAATTTACAATAATATTGCAAAAATATTAATCCTAATATGAAAATAATGGCGATTATTAGTGACTTCCTTGAAAAGCCGAGCAGTATTTCATGGCCGTTTAAGACCCTCTAAAGCTCTAATATTTAAGATGCACTGAACCAGTCGGCCTTGTGTTGGAGATGGCTCATCTTAAAGTGGATCGCCATGGATGTAGCTCGTCCTCTATTTCGACATAACCTATTAGCTGGATAACCATAGAGGGCCTTCGGAGGGAAGAGAAATCTAGCGGCCTCTTAGGGAAATACAACATCCTAGGATAGAAAAGTCCTTCACGCAGGAGCTGCATTACTAAACACATTCCTTAGAAAGGTGGTAGTGTGCAATAAATTTCTGAATAATTCCTTTGAAATAATTTATAATATAAATAAAGGATAAACATGAATAATTTAATCTTTTATATTTGTAATGAACAAATAAATAAGTCATGTAGAAAAGAGATTGTTATCTGGTATTTTTTTTTTTTTAATCGTACGTGCGCTTCTATGTATGAATGTTTATGTCTCTAAACCTGGAAGAGAGAAAAATGTATTACAAAGAAATAAAATAGGCTGCCCAATTACATTTGGTTTCTAGGTACACAGCATGCTTATCATCCATTCGCTGAAGATGGAAGAAGTTCAAAATAAGGAATAGTGAATAAACAAGATGGAGACGAAAGAAGGCTATAGTGATAGAAGAGAAGGAATAGTTAGAATTGATAGAATTATAGTCTAAAGTATATTGGGAAACAGCAGTGGCGGCTAAAACGGGGGTGGGCTTAGCCCTCCCAGAATAAAAATTCCCAATCTTTTTCGGTTAAGTAAAAAAAGTAAATTGATTAGGAAAATTAATAGTAATAAGTTCAAATTAATGAATGTCTTTAGTTTATCAAATACCTCATTAATCATTTCTATGGATCGGCGGTAAGCCCATACTACATTAGCCCCCCCCCCCAGAAATGTTTGTCTGGAGGCGCCTATGGTAAACAGAGTGAATGGATGATAAGCACTGCGTGGCAGTAAATATTTTTTATTTTTATTATTTTACTAGCTGAATACCCGTGCTTCGTCACGGCAGATAAGTAGTTATTTTATTGCGTTAAATAATGTTTCATTAAAATTACGTTACTATACAATTCTGTGCAGTTTATTACAGCACGGTTCCCGTCATACTATATTTTATTCAATGGGCGTTAAAATTTAAAAGTTTATGTTTCCAAGAAGTCATATGGTAACACCCAATATATTTACGAGTATTACCAAAGTTATAGGCGAGAAGGCTGTGCAAGGGTTCCGGATATTATTACCTCGCCTAGAAAACTCTAAGGATAGGCTTGCCATACATCACGGTTTGACCGGGACTGTCCCGGTATTTTGCAATTGTTTCCCGCCCGGTCTTATCAATGTCCCGGAAAAGGCTGTAAGATGTAAAAAGTAATGAATTCATGTTTATAAATCGGTTACTTTTCTACAATCAACATTTTTACTACTGCTCACAGTGTCAAAGAAATGAGAAGTAATCTAACTGTAAAACGCTGGAACTACCTGCACAGTGCTGCCAGCTGCCAGACACTACTATTTTGCTCAGCGATTTTTTAAGAAAAATCAAGTAGCAAAAAAAGTTCCGTTCTTATTTTTAAGGTTTGGGTAGACTAACAGTTCAGGATTCCCCCTTCCCGTTACTTGCTAGGCTTAAAACTCACCATTTTGCTTATAATTTGTACTGTTTTTATTCCCCCCCCCTGATATGCCCATCCCATATTAATGTGTCTCGGTTTAACTCTCCAAAAATATGGCAAGCCTATCTGACGGGGACAGATTAACGCAATTAAAACTCTATGAGGGACAGTTAATTTCTAGTAATTCAAGGTCTGCCATCATAGTTGAAATTAACCTCAATTAGAAATAAAACTATGAGATAGATAATGTAAGGTAACAGCTGTTCTTTATCGCCCTAGCAACGAAGGCTGCCTAGGCTTGCCTTCTCTAACCAACTCAAACTTTAAACCCCCCTAAAAATGCATAAAAATACGAATATCAAAAAATCCTTTCATAGCGAGCGCCTACGTTATATAGGGAGTGTCCATACAAAATTTCAAAATTTTCTGTCGAGCGGTTTGGGCTGGGCGTTGATAGATGAGTGAGTGGTATTTGACAAATATATAGTAGATTTACATACTTTGCTTTTACGGCATTGCCCTATACAAAGGGGTGTGTGCTTACGATTTAACAAATTAATCCAATTAGCACTTAACAAAAATCAAAAGTAAATCAATAATAATTAATAACGATAAGATATGCCATACTTAGAGCCTAAAACATCTTACATTTTCAATATTCTAAAGCAAATTTTCGAAGGTTTAGGGACGCTATTGTATAATAGTACACTTTTCGAGCTTGATACTCATACAAATCTTTGATGAAAATAAATAGGTTTTCGGGAGAGATGTTTATAATGTCTGGAAGGTAGGAGGTTCTGTATGGATTATATCATAGATTGGGCATGCTACTAGTAAATGATTAATATCCTCTAACTGATTATTATTGCAAATGGGACAGATTTCATTGGGGTTTATGGCTATTGTAGTATTTTTGTAGTTTAGTTATATCATATTTGTATTAATTGTTCTAATTTGGGCTATTACTCTATAAATTGGAAATGGGAGGTTCATATTTAGGTAAGCAGGTGGTTTGGATTAAAAACAAGTCTATACATTGGACAAAAAGAAGACAAAGTGACGCTATTTTTATCTTGGTCCAATAAAAAGGTTTTATACTTCGCCATTAATGTTTTAATTTCTCTTCTTCTTGCCAGCGAATTTGATTGGCGATTATTCCGAGTGTGTCCACTAATATAGGACTCAGCTAATGCTGAAAGCTGGTCTTTTGAAACTCCGAGATGTTCAAGGAAGATGGCTGTTCTCTTCGGAATGGTCCCTCTTGATCCGAACCACAGTCCTTTCACTGACTATATTGCAAGTAATTTAAGTAAACCAAAAAATAAATAGGATCAATAATAAATAATGATGATAATTCAATAAAATCCAAAAGCTGACTTAATGAATTAATAAATTCAAATGACTATGCAATCACCAAATATAATGAAAGTTTCATTCAATAGCGTTAATGATCCTAAGGTTGGCTCGCCTTGAAAAAAATTACAAAATAAAAAACTTTTTTCTTGCTGTTGTATGATTACTGTAGTATTTGACACGGTGTATATAATATAATAACGCAATGATTTCTCTGAAATAGCCCTATTTAATTCCTATGTTCGTTAGTACTTTAGACAAAAAAAAAATACTTAATTATTCATATAGACTTTTACAAAATAAATTTCATAAAACATAACCCAGTTTACATTCATGGGAAAGCCACTTTAAACGACACTTTTGCGTTACTAAATTTAAAAACCTTTCACAAGCGGACCTATATCCTAGGCTTTTCAACACAACCTTGTTCTAAATTCACTATTTCTCTATTTAATGGAAGTGTATAATAGACTTTCTATACAAAAAAAAAAATAAAGAATAAAAACTAGTGAAATATAATACTGGATATAATATGCGACCTATTTGGAGCCGGACTTGCATGGGGTTTCGTAATATGGTTGCTTCATTTTATAAAACCTGCTCGGGAATTCTCGGTATTTCCCGTACGATTTCTTCGACATCCGATTGCTGCTTTGGGACAGATTCGTCTCGTAATATCGTGAATTACAGTTCTGTTTATGAGTCAGCATGTCTGGAGAGTATGTCGGAGAAACATGGTTACAATTTGTAGAAATGGAGTGTGACACTGTAACGAAGTCAGGAATGTTTTTAAAGTCAGGCATTTGTATTTAAAGGAGGGTTTTGGTTTTCCATCGTGTTTTTTTTTAGCGCGTTTCCTCCAAGGAGGAAGAACAACGCCTATGAAATTGAACCATAATGCAATTTGTAAATGGTGAAAAAATATATGAATATTTTGATGAATTTTGTATGAAACACGGAATTTAAATGAAAAGTAACGTCCTAGAAATAGAAGAATCGCTCACCACAACATTTTCCTTAACAGGCTTTATTGAATTAGATTGGACGTGGCCCTGCCTGCGTAGGGTCCTCCTGGCTCAAATTTTAATTATTTTTTTCCTGGAGTAAACCTCAACTTCAAATGAACCGATTTTTTTACAGCATATTTTCCTCATTGTTTGGGAGAACAATCGTTCTACCGAGTTTCGTTGCAAGGGAGTAAAAATAACTGCAGGTCTGGCAAATTAATATTTATCTACTAGAGTAAAAGTTTAGCTTTTAGCTTTGGCTCAAACAATCGTTGCACCGAGTTTCGTTGCAATATAAGAAAAATGTCATTCTTAAGGGGGATATTGGTCATTTAGAATTTTAAAATTGGCCAATTTTATTATGTACTAGTATTTATGAAAATTTGAATACATTTATCTTAAATTCATTTTTGAGTGCAACATTCGTTTAGAAAGAAATAAAATTATGGAATAGTTAAAATAATAATTAGGCTTTTTATTCGATATTACTTCTGTTACATTTTTGAAATCTATTAAGAGGAGCCGAGATAACTTTTAGAAAATAACATTTGTATAAATTTGTTAATTTTCTTTTGTTTTGGTTTATAGTTCATTTTGTGAAGAAGAAAAAATTAAATCTTCTTTATGTTTGAAACTATTAGCGTAATAATACATGGGCTTTAATGAGTTGTCAAGAAAACACAAGCTGTTGTTCAGTTTAAAATTATGAAATTCTTCCGAAATTTAAGTTTCTTATCCTTCAACTTCAGGGTAAACATGGATATCAACGATTCATTCCCAAAGCTTGACATTTGTTGGATGAAAATCAAGAGGTTACAGAAAAAAATAAATAAATAAAATGTAAGCTGGTCAAAGTACCTATAAATAATAACAGCTGAAATAGCATTACCACAAGTATGTGGACATAATTTTTAAATCTTTTAAGCCCATTCTTTTAATGTTTGCTGAGTCCAAGGATGGCAAGAAGAACTGGACGAGCAAGTGTCATCACCAGGAACTGGGACCTTGACTCATCCTACACATGCTGCTGGAATAGCAGAAACCATTATCAAAACAGGTTCAAGTTTTATCTCTTTTTGTAGGTCTAAAAAATAGCAATTTTTTTAGCAGAGTTTGTTTTGTTTTGGAAGGCGCTCCAACTGCTGGGCGATGAGCTCGTGGCTCTCTAAAGGTTACCAACCTTTTATAATGCCAACGGCACGTGGTTTTCGAATGAGCAAGGGTCAACCATCCAGAAATTGGTCACGCCTAGCGTTGCTATACGTTGGTAATTATCCAGAACCGGTATATTCAATGACCGTTCGCAAAGTAAACGCATTAAATGTGCTTTCGTTCTCTTTGAATCAGTGAGTAATCAGGTATTTTGCTAACTTCAGTCTTCGTCTTGTGTCTTGCACCTTCTGGTTCACCACATTTATTGCTTTCCATGAAGAATGCACTTCTATTCCCTACTTTAAAACCAAAAAGGAAAAAACAATTATATTAGCTTATATATATATATATATATATATATATATATATATATATATATATATATATATATATATAAATATATATATATATATAAAATTCCTTTTTTATCCTAGGTGGCATGGGGTCATTAAGCAGTCTTCCTTTATTATACTACTTTATTTATTGGGCCCGACATGTTTCGTGCATCTTTTCTTCGCACCTCTTCAGGGGCACCTCTTGCAAGGAAGTCCTCCCGTTACCAAGTACTCCCTCTGGAGTCCTCCTTAGAATAAATAATATATATATATATATATATATATATATATATATATATATATATGGAGAGTTCATAGCACAACTAGACAAAATCTATTTTTGACATTTTATGTTGTAATGGCATTGAAGAGTATTACTAAAATGGCTCTTTTCTGTGCTACAGGAGACTAAGTCCTAACTTCATTATTTTGCCACTTGTACTGGTTTTTGCAAAACATATTTTTTTTCAGAGCACAAGTAAGCCAAGTCGGAGTTGTAACTATTTTATAAACAAAACCATACATAAATGATGTCAGTGATTTAGTTAAAAAAATTTTAAGACCTACACTGGTCAATAAGATTTATACAACGCCTCTGCAATTAATACGCAAAATACTTATTTTCTGAAAACTGTATAACATGGACTTGGTCCAGTTGTGCTCTGAACCCTCCATTATGTGTATTTATACATATATAGTATATAGAAGTTTATACGTTTAGTAAATAGAAAGTTAAATAACATTAACAATCACTAAAATATTTACGTGAAAACTTTATTTTTATAAATTTATATTTATTTATAGTTTTTATAGCCTACAATGTTCATTTTAAAACCACTTAATTCATTAACTCCATTTTACAGCATACAAGTAGTACTTCTGTGGATACCGGGACACATGGACATCTCAGGGAACACAGAAGCTGACAAATATGCTAAACAAATTACAGAAAAATGTACAGTTGATGTGCAAGAATTAACGGTACAGGACTTACACACTAACATAAAAACTTACTTACAAAATGAATGGCAGAAAACGTGGACGAACATGACAAACAATAAACTAAGGGAAATCAAGAATACCGTTTGTGCTTGGCCCTCGAGCAACCGATCGAACAGAAGAGACGAGGTCGTCCTTACTCGATTTCGGATCGGGCATTCGATACTGACACATCGCCACTTAATGACGAGACAGGACGGACCAGTTTGTGCCATCTGTAACACAAACTTGACTATTAAACACATACTAACTGACTGCAAACAACGAGACAGATTAAACCTGCCATACGACATGACTGAACTCTTGACAGATGACAGTCCACACATGAACACAATAATCACCCACCTCAAAGATACAAACATCTACAATCACATTTAGAATTCACACATTGTAGAAATTATAATAACATGTATGACTTAACGTGAAGTAAAGTAATGGACACAATATTTCAATGCGTTAAATTTCCAGGCTTTTTTCTAGGAAATGTTTTCTAATATATATATATATATATATATATATATATATATATATATATATATATATATATATATATATATATATATATATTGGTTTGTCAGTGGTTTCTACCGCCAACATATGAAAAAGAGCGAATCGCTTCTTTCGCAAGCTCTTTATTAAATATAATGCTAATGATTCTAGAAGTCGATGCACAAAAAAAAAAAAAAATGTCCAAAGACATCTAACTAGTTTGTCACCATTTATTTTTTATCGTACACATTATTTTTAACTGTTAAGGGCAGTTCTTCAGTTATATAAGAGCATAATTTTAGCATAAATGTGCTTTAGTGATGACAACTGACAAAAAAGTGTCCACTGGCGTTCGCGCATGCGCCTATGTGATTATATAGGTTTGTCGGGTGGCATACTTATGTTCCTGAATTTGAGCAGCAGGCTCTAAACGAATTTATTTATTTCTCTCTCTTTCGCGCGCGTGTTGAGTTAAATGTTTAATATGATACAAATTTAATTTCAAAGGATGTGTATATCTCCCAGAATAATAATTTGGAGGTATAATATAGAACACTGGACTTTATAATAATATACTCATATAATGAATGTGAGCGCCCCCGTCCTGAAACTCATAATAAATTAAATTAAACAACACATTAAACACATTTTAACACATTTTAACACATTAAAAAACATTTTAAGTCCAAATATCCAAATTACAAGCCCATACTGTGAATTTCACTAGTACACTAAAGGTCTAAACTTTATTATAATATTAATTTCTGTTAATTATTACAAAATCCTATGTTTGTGCGTATTAATTTTGATTTAGATATTTGTCAATTTCTTTTGTATATATTACAGCATATTAATGTACATTTTCCTTATATATATATTTTTTGTACAAGGTAGTGACATTAGGTGTAATAAATTAATCTAAGATTAATCTATTTTAGCTCTGCAAACGTGCGAATGTAGCTCTCGCAATACTGCCCAAAGATAAACGAGCTTTGTTTAACATTGAGGCAAGCACGAGATAACATTACACATTTGAGCACTTAAAGGCGTAAGGAGTAGCGCAATCTAGTAGCTTCGGAAATCCCCGCGTTATTTTTCTACCACCCAGAGAATCTTATCAAAGCAATAACTCCACTCGGGACTCAACTGTCCTACTTACGATCACAATTATACGCAATATATCGATTCCGATATCGTACGGACCCAGCCTTCATGAGAGATATCTGAACTATATGTTATTTCCTACGAATGCAAATATCCTACTAAAACATTTTATTTTCTCTAGGAGGTCGCGCCTTTGAACTCGGAGGTCAAAGAAATCGTGTTAGGGCTCAGGCTAAAGTGAAATCATTGTAAAGATAAAACAGATTATTGATTTATATGCACAGCTGCACACTATGAGCCTCCTTCCTGTGCAGGTATTATCTACTCTTAACTCTCACAATACTTTCAAATCATGACATATAATATTACTGGTCAAGGTTCATCCATCTAACTGCACCGCCTATATAGGCCTTCTAACATCCACGACAGTAATAGGAAATTGTTATTTACTGGAAATATGTTATAAATAAAATAGTTAATTTACTGATGCATTTGTATTCCTTCACAGATGTTCCTCAGGAACATTTTTAGACTTAAGAAAATGGCCTCATGGGCCTAACTAAAAAATGGCGGTACTTTTACGGGTTAGTTGAGACTTGCAGTAATAAGAGATGGTGGAAACTCGGTACATAAAGATATGGCGAATAGACAGGAATAAAAAATCAAGGTGGAATAAGAATGAATGAGTAATTGAATAGCTTTATTTAACAGTAATATTACAATGTTGACAAAATAAATGAATACCGTAAAATGGGGTAACATTAGTACAGTGTTGTGAATTTGGCAAAAACCTATTCTGCTAAGAAATTTTTTTTTTTTAATTAATTATTTATATATACGAAGACAGGTATAGTTGGGATTCGGCTAGGAGAAAAACGTCAGACTTTCAAAAAGAAATCTGTATTTTGGACGTTACGACTGCAACAATGGCAGCCTTCTTCAGCTAAAAAATGAATGAAAAATTATATTCAGCCTTCTTCAGCTAAAAAATGATTTTTTAGCTGAAGAAGGCTGCCATTGTTGCAGTCGAAACGTCCAAAATACAGATTTCTTTTTGAAAGTCTGACGTTTTTCTCCTAGCCGAATCCCAACTATACCTGTCTTCATATCTCTACAGCGGCTAAATATCTCCATCTACACTATTTATATATAGGTACATATTAGTCTGTTCGCACTATTTGTGCAAAATTCGACCCTTTGGTACCAGTTAAATTAAAATATTCTAGCACAACAAAAATAAACCACCGCTGCTTAAAAACTATACTCCGATATAAATAAATTTAACTCGTAGGCTTCCACGGTCCGAGTCATTACAAATATTATAGTCTTCTGGTATAGACCGTGTCATGAATTTTGCCGACGTTTCGCTAGTCATACTGCCAGCTTCCTCAGGGCTTAGTC
Organism: Gonocerus acuteangulatus; assembly: GCA_946811695.1. Lineage (NCBI taxonomy): Eukaryota > Metazoa > Arthropoda > Insecta > Hemiptera > Coreidae > Gonocerus > Gonocerus acuteangulatus. The sequence goes on along the minus strand of OX328126.1, from coordinate 32,653,853 downwards.
TGAGGATGCTGGCAGTTCTCAGACTAAGCCGTGAGGAAGCTGGCAGTATGACTAGCGAAACGTCGGCAAAGATGTTTGTGACACGGTCAATACCAGAAGACTATAATATTTGTTCCGATATAAGTAGTTGCTTTTAACGGTAGATATGGTTCTCTAACAAATCCATACAATTTAGCACAATCCTAACGTTAATGTAAGCAAAAATTGGCGATTCTTCTAGGATTGTTATCTTGAACCACTTTCTTCTAAATTCATTTAATATTGAGCGTTTCCCAAGAAGTGAAAAACATATATATTTCAGTAGGATGCCATGGCTAATATTTCAGGTCCCGGATTGCTCCTCGCGCCTTAAGGATTATTCTGATAAAATGTTGTTTATTTGTGTCCATAATGTAATTATTTTCAACTAGGTATACTTTGTTAATTAGATCTGATGTATTACGTCCGAAAAGTAGGTCTTATAAATAAGAGAGCAATACAATTCAAATATTTATATTCAGCATATTTAAATATGATGTTATAATTTTTCAACATTTGGCCAGCCATGTTCGAGTATATTACGGAAATTACTAATACACTAAACGGCTAACCATGTCGCATTGTAGAGTTGCCATAATTTTTTCCTTACCCAGCAGCGCCTGTTTGTAGAGAAATACTTTGACCAGCAACACCCAGAGCTGTGCAAAACCAGTCCGCCCATTTGAAGCTAGCTGGCCAGGGGATGTGTGTCGTTTCGTACATTATTTATCCCCACAGCGGATAAATAATTACTTTAATGAATAATATATATATATATATATATATATATATATATATATATATATATATATATATATATATACACTAGCTGACCCGGCAAAGGTTGTTTTGGAATATACATTATTTCTAGTGAATATTTTGGTAGTGAAATAATAATCCCGTACCTGTTACGGGATCTCGTTGTTTAATATTTATGCGATATCCGTCTTGTCCCTTCCAGAACATTAGCGGATATTGGATAGCGTCGTATGAATAGTGTGTATCAGGAATGGCCTCAAGATTATTATTTCTTCTTCGAATCATCATTTCTTGCGTAGCTGCACGGCCACCAACCACGATTCCAGCAACTTCATCAGCAACAGGTGCATTTAATGTACTCTCCAGATGGTTCTTTATCAGGATTGATGACAACACTTTGTAATTTGTGCATGTGTGATTTAAATAATTTCAACAATTCGTTCTGCTCATTCAATAGATCGTCCAGCTTACTGGGCGATACGCCTGGCAAACCGTGAATTGAGGTTAATATAGCACCAACGTGCATCCACGCGATTGGCGAGTGTGTTTTCGGAGTACTCACCTCCCATAAAATAATTTGTAAAAATTGATATGGGTTTGGCTTTGGCAGCAATGATCCCACTTTGTGATAAATTTTGGCCTTGATTTTTAATGTTGAATTAAATTGTTGACCATTTGCAGCATTATGTTTTACTATTTCCGTTGCTCCGAACGATGTCATTTGGAAACATGAATTGAATGTTGGAATTAACTTAAGGAACAGGTTAAAATCTGGATCCATATCTCTCTTTGTCAAAAGATCATAACATGATATACAATGTGCTTTCATTCAACATATTATGTCATTAAAATGTATTTATTATAATTAAAGAACTACTATCATTATTATAAAATGGGGATTGGTGATAGAAGGTTGACAATTTAGGGTTGTATGTATTTTTTAATGCTTAATCATAAAAAAATAAATATTTTGTCCGAAAAAAAAAATGTTTTGGGGTGGGCCCCCCTTATCACTTAGGGGTATAAACATTAGTTATAAACCTATTGTCAGACCTACTGAATATGCATATTAAATTTCATCGAAATCAGTTAAGCCTTTTCGGATGAGTATAAACACTAAAACTGTGACACGAGAATTTTATATATATATATATATATATATATATATATATATATATATATATTCATATTCTTATTCATATAGCCTTATAGATCCAATTATGAAATGACTAGATCCAATTATGACTCATTCCATATATTATACAATTTTGACCTTTGTTCTCAATTATGTCTTTTAAATGATTTATTTATTTTTACCTTAGTAAGACAGCGACATGGGCAGGCTTAATATATTTCCTACATTAACGGTTATTTTAGAAGTTTTGATTGAGTGATCTCATTCGGAGAAAACTGTATTTAAAATTCGAAAGTGTTTTGGCAATAAAGTTTTGTTCTTTTGAATAGTTTTGGTCTCGGTTTGCCACCGTTGAACGTTGTTTTTATTAATGAACGATAAGTTAATAAGTGGCATGTTTTTGTTAACTGTTGTTTGTAATACCGGAAGTTGATGGGAGATTTCCACTTAGCTAGCACAGTTTTTGCAGGGGGAGATAAAACATTCTATATGGTTTTGCTTATTATCTCTGACGACGTAGATATTAAAGAGGAAAATATGCTTTTCTACGTTAGCAACAATCTTATATCAAATGGGCGAAGTATCAGCATAATTCTACAATACATATGCATCACTGTTGACATTAAATCAGCAAGAGTACGCCTAATATAATCAAAATAACAGCCTCACCTCGCCCACACGTCCTCCCCTGCCCACGCATCCTCATGAATGACACCTCCTGTCTCCGACGCTACAAACGGTCAGTTCAAGGTGACGTACAATGAACTAGTATTATTGTAATCTTATCGCGACAGTTCTTTGCTCGGTGAAATCACTCTAATAAAATTTAATCTATGAGCAGATTGTACATACAATGTAACGTTTTACTCTTAGGTCTTATCGATTTGGACTTATGACAGCATCAACAGAGGTAAAATGTACATTGCCCTAAGAAGCCTGGGAATTATAAGTACGTTCGTGAGGCTGGTACAACAAACCCATCACAGATGTTTCTTGTACCAGTCTCCCGGCTGAAAGTTTACGTACACTCGGATTTTTCCATTTAACTTTGGGTTTTTCTGAACAAGACGATTCATTTGATACCCCATATGATGGGTTTCGAAGGAATGATGGGTTTGAGAAGGAACAACAACTACAAAACGGTCAACCCCTTGGGAGCTGAGTCAATAATACTTTTCAGAATTTTTCAGTTTTGCCTTTGATAAAATCCTAATGTCTATCATCCTGCAAAATATCAAGTACCTAGCTTTTCTCGAAGAGCATAATGATTCAGTCCGTGAGTAAGTCGTATGAATTACGATTTTCGATCGCCTTTATCTCAGAAACGCTCCATTGTAAAATTACGAAACGTTAATATTTTACTCGCGTCTATTAGTATAATACCTGTTTACAATTTCATACGTTTATTTTTAATTGTTTGAAAGTTATAAGTGGTAAAAATCAGTTCTAATACATCCTGCACACTGTGTAGCTTGAATATTAAGTCTAAATTCATTTTTTTTATTTCATTGTAATTAGAATTCTATTGCTTTTCATATTTAATTTTTCCAAGGTTCTAGCTTTACATTTAATATTTTTTATTATTTTTTTAAAAAAATAATCGTACAGTGGTCAAAGGTACAACATGTAGTAGTACCTTTGACCATGGGGTGTTGTACCTCTGACCACGTAAAACACAACACAGCAGTGCAGAAAAAAATTGTATTCAGTAATATTGTAACTAATTGTAAGTTTAATAAATACAGTACAAGGACGTAAGCATAGTAAAAAAAGTCCGACTCGCAGGAACTGCGTCATCTTAGCGCGGTTCCAGTTTTTTTTTTTTTTTTTTTTTTTTTTTTTTTTTTTTTTTTTTTTTTTTTTTTTTACGGCACATCTACATCTAGGTCATTATCGCCGACATCCAGGGTGTAGCGAGGAATTTCACCAGCGAGCCGTGGGATGATAAAATTCCTGCCGGAGGTTGGGAATCGAACCCACCATCTCCCGCTTATGAATCCAAGGCGCTAGCCATTAGACCACGGGAGACCCCGGTTCCTGTTCATATCCCTATTCTCATTTGAAAAGCATAGAATAGAAACAGATAATATTTTCCTCGGCCTTTGTTCAAAGGGTTTTATGGCTGGCTATACCTGGGGTCAGGTCCGCAAGACCCTAGAATCCTCTTCTACCGATACTTCATTTCATACGTTTCAATGAATTGGAAAATATCAAATATTTTCACACATTCCTGTGTTCTTTTACTATAGTAATAATTCTACAGATAAAATCAATTAAAAAATAAAATAAAAAAACCAACAGCATAAAGGCAATTGAAAATATTCAAAAGACGTCAACGAATCTTTTTCTCTTGGCAAGCTATATTTCTAACAATGAATTGTTTTTCTTATTTTGCCTAATCTGTTTTATTGTAAAATACATTATCCAACTATAAGCAATTAAAAAATAACAAGGAATAAAAACAGACAAAAAGAACAGTTCGAAAAAGCAAAATCAATTACTTTAATGTTTTAAGCACTTATTTCTCCGATTGACATCGCCTAATCAAAACTTTTATCAGAACCTTTTTTGTAGAGCATTTAGTAAGCTTTCTAATGGTATTCTTTCGTTTACCAAATTCTTAACCTTTTTCGAGATATTAAGGAAAATATACAAAGTTACCAAAACTTTTTATGTCTGTTAATAAAATATTTTATTCTAACCCTTCCTTAACTCCAAACGTAACCAAAATTTCACCATATTAGTTTTAATGAAAGTAGAACATGCAGAAAATGTTTCAACTGAATCCCATGATTCTAAGTACCCAAACCAAAAACGGTATTCAAAAACTATTTTTCCAATTTTCTCGAAAACGGTTAAAGCTATCGCCTTGAAAATATTTTCATTCGTGTTCCTAGCCCAAGAAGCCTATAAAAAGAGTACTTACAAGCTTATGAACTCAAAAACGTAAGCGTTACGATTTTTTCTGCGCGAATTTCGCCCCAAACTCCATCTTCCAGTGGGCGGATTTTGCTAGTTAACGAACTTGACCTTTCATATTGGACGACTGATTTTTGTACCAAATTTCATCAAAATCGGACCATTCGTCTTCGAGCTAGAGAGCGAACAGACAAATATATATATATATATATATATATATATATATATATATATATATATGTATATATATATATATATATATATATATATATGTATATATATATATATATATATAAATATATACATATATATATATATATATATATATATATATATACAAATTTGAACCACCGTTATTTTCGGTCTCTAGGGGTTCTGAAACGCGAAATTTTCTTGTCGGCACTTCCGGATTGTTTCAACCTTATAAGCGGGGTTCCTCCCTATGGGGGAGGGAGGAACCGCGCTAAAAAGCTATTATTGATATTATGTTATGCTTAATTTGTTGAAAACTCCAGTCAAATCGATAAATGTTTTAACTGTCAAGCAGATCCACTAGCAATAGTAGGGTATGGAAGTTTAGCCACAATGTCTTCAGCATCAATATCATACAAATTTTCATCTTCTCTCATAAACTTATCAGTTAAAGTTTTTTTCTTTCAAATATTAGATCTTAAACATTGGACATGTAATACCACAGATTTCTGCGACTAAATATATAATAGTTTTTTTTTTTTTGTTTTTTTTTACGGCGCATCTACATCTAGGTCATTAGCACCGACATCCAGGGTGCAGCGAGGAATTTTACCTGCGAGCCGTGGGATGATAAAATTCCTGCCGGAGGATGGGAATCGAACCCACCATCTCCCGCTTATGAATCCAAGGCGCTAGCCATTTGACCACGGGAGACCCCAATAGTCTTTTTACTTTTATTTTTAACAAGTATATAATTTCCTTTGCCTAAGAATCTAAACTGTCATTAGAATAATTTTCTTTTTATTTACCACTTTTTTTAGGAAGGGGTTTATTCGTATGTGGTGTCTTACGTTTAGGGTGGTACTTTCGTATTTTTTTTCAGCTTCAATAAGTAGCTTTTCAGGAATATCTGTCAGGATACGAGGTGTCCCTTTAGACCGGCCCCTATTTGACATTTTCCTTGCCTGCACTTTTCGATGAGGCCTTACAACTTCAGGTGGAACGAGGGGCTACAGGTTCGCCCGTGATAAGGGGCAACATGTTCGAACTGCTGCACTGAGGATAGATAAAGCCAGTTTGAGCAACCAATATTAATTATTTTTGAAAAAGTTGTAGCAGAAGAACATAAACGTTGAATTATGAAAAAATTACTCAGGTGTGTTGTACCTTTGACCTGTTCAAAGGAACAACACCTAGTCGTGGTCAGAGGTACAGCACCATGGTAGTGCAAATTAAAAAGCTTGCTAAAAATTGTAGGGTTAAGATAATTTAATTTCAGAAGCAACACCATATTTCTTATTGTAATAGCTACTTTGTCAAATGATTTCCATCTAAAAAGACATCATACAAAAAATATTATGAGGCAAAACGTCATCAATAAATAACATAGATTTTTATGATAGAAATGGATAAGTATTTTTTGCAAGAATCCTCTTTGGCTCGAATAATCCAAAGTAGGTTACACAAGCCCTCTAGTGAAGGAGCTATACACTAATTACAGCAAAATTTATAAAATGTTGCTACATGCCGCCACAGCCTCGGTGGTCAAAGGTACAATATTGTCAGAGGTACAACACCTTCCCCTATATATATATATGAGTTTGTGTTTGGTCGGTGGGAGAAGAAATCTCTCTTGCGGTGTTGCTCCTCTCCATAGTAAAATATTTCACAGGAATAAATTTATTAGGTAAATACTAACATATGTGTAAAAATATGTAACATGTAAAATATGGGTCGTTTTCTATATTGTAGTATGATGAATATTTGAAGAAAATCTTCAACGATTTTTTCATGTGCGTAACCTCAATAGCTGCATAAAATGCTAGAAAAAAGATTTTGCACCATAAAATAACTAAAAGTATGTATTGTGATAGTACAAAAAAGAATAATCCAATATGACTTCTGTGTCCGTCTCGTGGTGGACCATTACATCTTTGGTCTGACGGAAGTGGTTCAATTGGCATTATGCGAGTTTTTTTATCCAGATGAATAGAGCTGTTCACTTGTGCTTCAGATTCTCGTATGATTTTGATATCCTTTATGTTGAGCTGGATCCCTGTAATGTTAGTTATAAGCGTCCATAAATGTTATTATAACCTTCATGATAATCATTTAGAACACTATCTAGTCGAGCCTTATGGTTTCAATCCAATCTAATGGTTTTCCCGGGAAGCCCACAAGGAACTATCTTAGGTCCTATCTTATCGGAACTCTTCATAAATTATAATTTCAAAACAAAATTATTACTTATGATGTTTCAAAGTTTCTGCTTTCTCTTCCTTGTTGAAAAGTGGCTGAAAGGCTTGTCTGTGCTCAATATATGAGGTGATTTATGTATATATATATATATATATATATATATATATATATATATATATATATATATACAAATTTTAATCACCGTTATTTTCGAGATCTATGGGTTCTGAAACGTAAAACCTTATAGCCGGCACTTCCGGACTGCCTATTTATGAGGTCAAATTCATAAATGGGTTTCCTCCCTATGGAGGGAGGGAGCATCCACTGTAATAGGAATTTTGAAATTGGTCTAGATCAAAATCACTTCTAGAATTTTAAAAACTATGACAAAGAAATGTATGTAAGCTTTTAAAACACATCTAAATTGTGTTGTATTTACACCAACATTTAACGTGCTTAAAGAAAGGTTATCTAAGTAAGCTATCCCTCCGATGTAGGGCAGGGACGAGGGGTAGAAATGACTGTTAATGACCTCATGAGTATTACAGTCGAATTATATGTTAGATATGAAAACAGGGTTTCTGATTGACAGCTCATTAAAATCAAGAGACAGAACAATGAGAGCGTGTATGGAGGTTTCGCCATTATACCGTCAGATAGCGATAGTCCAAATCACGATTCTCAATGATGTCTCCTTTCACTTACTAGTCATAAGAAGAAATGCGCATGAGTTACATGTGTGTATTTCAGTGCACACGCAGTCAAATCCGGCACATACTTCGACTAGACACAATGGATGCATCAAATAAACGACAGCACTTCTTAGCTTCCTTCCTTTATCAAAACATTTCTTCCAAATTCCCTTCCTATACCTAAAAACTTTTTCAGTTTAAATCCTCTGTCCATTCCCGTAGTTCCCGTTCCCGTCTCTCCGTTCGCTTCCATCTTCCACTCATAAAACAGTCCTCAACCGTTCCTTCATCTCCCGAACTACCTCCTTAAGGAACCTTGTCCCACTTTCCATTAGATACTCAAAATCACTAATTAGTAAACGAGGTACAGGAGAATAAGATGAGAAGACTTACTGCTGAGACGCCCTCGTCTAATATGCTGGAGGAGTTCGAAACTCGAGTGCACTAAGCATTTTATTTTCTAGTGTCTTCGTTCGTATGTTGGTTTCGGTCTCGGCGTCTATACCTAGGTCCAACCAGCCTTTAATTTATTTATTAATTTTTACATGAAAAGGGGAAAATCAGGCACCCATTGTACTGACCATACTATCTCCCCAGTTTACCGTATGGTCACGAATCAGGTACCTCTAATGTATCTAGAGGAAATGCAAGTTCCAATTCATCTTGTCCATTTGGATCCACTTTGCTTAGCGATGGACTCACCGAAAAAATCCCTGCTTGTTGAAATCTAAAAACGTTTAATGTTGTATTTAAGACGATTATTTTCTTATGATGAATCGGTTAGGTGTTCTCAAAAAAAAGTATAAATAAATAATTAAGTCGCCAAAATGAAAACTACTATTGGCCTTGAGGTTTCCTTACATGATTAAACTGTTAGAATGGTATTTCAACTTCCGAAAACATTGTGATGAAATTCCGAAGACACATACTGCATACATGTAAGAACCATTTGTGAAATTGCATATAATATGATAGAAAAAGAAATTATATTGATTGAAATATTTTAATCTCAATTATTCACTATGATACAATCAAAATGCAATTGCTGAAATGTATCTAATCTCCTAGCAGAATCTAAATTCAAGGAGCAACGTAAATATACAGTTACTAAAACAATATTTGCATTCAATCAGCTTAGCGTAATTTAATATAATATATATATTTGAAGACTATAATAACAGTGCTAATCCCGAGAATCTGAAGACAAATTAGCATTCTATGATCTGATAAGGCTGGGGAAATGCTATTCGGTAATCTGCTTATGCAAATGTCACAATTTAATATTATTGGTAGTTATAATAAGCTGTAATGCTCAATCACAGTCTTTAAACTTGTTTTAAATTATTATCAATGCAAGTAATATTTAATAAGGAATATATAATTTATGACAAACTGAAAATAAACACAACTAAATAATTCGTTCGATCAGTCGTTGATAGAGTGGGTAAGCAATCAGGAAGGGGACCATAACGATTGAAAATAGGTTTCCTAGAACGTTTAGCATAAATATGCTTTAGCGATGACTAAACTGATGAAATAACGTTACGAAAAAGCGTTAAAAAAAGTATCCGCTGACGTCCGCCCAAGCGCGGTGGCCATGTACAAAACCGCTGGTGTTCGCGCATGCGCGGTGGCAATGTACGAAACCGCTGGCGTTCCCGCATGCGTGGTGGCCATGTACGAACATAAATATGCTTCAGCGATGACTAAACTGATAAAAAACGTTACTAAATTGTGTCCGCTGGCGTTCACGCATGCGCGGTGGGCATGTAAGGAACATATATATGCTTTGGCGATGACTAAACTGAAAAAAAAAAAACGTTATAAAAAAACCTAAGAAAAAAGTGTCCCCGGCCATGTACGAAAGCGTGACGTTCGCGCATGCGCGGTGGCCATGCACGAAAAAGAGGACGGTATGTTACAGAGTACATTTTTTTAAGCAATTGCCTGGATTCGCCGATATTCGATTTTTTCACACTTCTGAGATAAAAATTATATTACTGGTTTGTCGGGTGGAGCTAAAGCATATTTATGTTCCTGAATTTGAGCAGAAGGTTCTAAACAAATTAATTTAAAAAAAAAAAATTATAAATTAAAACAAATCTATCCAGGAGCCTACTTGTGTGATCAAATATCTGATAAATCACAGAAAACTTACAGATGCGCAAATAACTGTCTCGGACTTTTCGGCTTTCGCTCGGGACCACAAAACATTTTTATTCATTTTGTGCACCTTTTTTTACTGAAAAATCCGCTGTATTGCTAAAAGCAGTCACAAAAAGAACAATTATAAATAGAAGTGGGGCTAATGATCCGAGCAATCGAGGAACATAAAGAGATCAATAAATAACAATTAAAAAAAAAAAAAAAAAAAAAAAAAAAAAAAAAAAAAACTGAGGATGACAGACATAAAACCGTTTAAAGGAATAAAACCAACATTTTCGAAGATATTGACCACCAACACTCTGACTGACATCGTCCCATCAAATATTACTTTAGAACAGAGTGGGGAAAACTGTGATTAATTTCATGACTAATGACTAATGATTAAATGAGTATTCTGAATATGACTATCGATTGATGATTTGTCAATCATATTTCTCCATGACTAATGAGTAACGACTAACTGTGATCGATGATTAATTATTAAACATGCTTTGACTAATGATTTATGATTACTGACTAACTTTACTCAAATTAATGATTAAAGACTAAAAAAAAGCCTTGATTTATGATTGATTATTAATCACTTCCAAAGCCTAGTGTTTAGGTAGTATGTGTAAAAACGTTGGTATTAGCCCAATACTAAAAGTACTTACAACGTGTCATGTCAATCATTAGTACATATTATCAATGATTGACGAGTAATGATTGATTGATGACTAACTTCACATACGATTAATATGACCTATGATTAATGATTAACTCGAGTTGTGATTAACTTATTTTATCGTATGATTGGTTAGTCATAAGTAAAATTTAATCGAATTGTCAATCATTTAGTTTATTTGTGCCCTACTGTGCTTTAAAACAGGGTTTGAACAAATTTTAACTGGGTCAAATTCGGTAGCTTGGTGTAGATTAATATTAAAATGGATTTTTCAAAATTTCACTCCTTCTAACTCAATAGATACATTTCTGCGGAATATGCTAAAATAGAAGAATTTTTACCCATTTTTCACCACTGATTTAATTTCCTTCAACTGGCTCGTCTGTACACCAGGAGGTCTGTATGTAAGAACTTTGTAAGTCAAGACCTGTGGCATAGCAAGGTCACCATCACGGTAGACCATCCCAGATGCTTCTTATGATCGGGGATTTCATGGCGCTATCTGTCGGATGTCAGTAAGCCCAAAAATATGGCGTTAAAAAATCAACGTAAAGGCTCATAAGGACTGCGTGTTTGAACCCATGACAAAATAACGACCATGTCCAGCTGAAAACATTTCGACCGAGTGGACAAATCGATTAACGTCGACTTCCCAAGTCGAAGTGAAGGTGGGCAGTAAGTCTAACAAATCCTAAAGGTGTCAAGGTCAAGGCGAGACTGCTAAATAATGCCGATACAGCAATCTCCGGCAACTATGAGCGTACAACAATATCTTTGCTCACATTCCTTAAGCTGACAGCTATTTTAGATTAGTGCCCCAGTTCGGATCGGCAGGGTGACAGGATCCAGAGGTCGTAGGTGAAGAGAGAATGAGGGCGTAGGGCGTGGTCTCATTCTGTGCCAAGGCCGCTAATGGACGTCTTCGCCTCCCACGCCTCTTCTTGTGGAGCCGGCGGGTTGCGGTGTCTGCTGACTTCTTGAAGGACCTTGATGAGTCAGGCTACTATGGACATGAAATATCCACCAATGTTTACCGCGGCTATTGTGTTGGAAGCCTAGGGTTTGCACGTGCCTTATATTCCTACAAACTCCAAGTTTGCCCCCTCGGGAAACCTTACTGGCTCGAAGGCCACAAGGAGGAAGAGAAAGAAAGAAAACGAGAGCAAGCGAGAGTAGATTCCAGCTAGTAGCGAGCGAGAGTAGATCCGCCCAGCTGAACACCGCATTTTTTGAAGAAATTTGAGGAATAAAAATTGTAGTTCTTACGATATTTAGATTTTTGGAATCGAACGAAATTAGGGGTCTGTTTGCGAAGAGCACATCCAGTTACTTTAAAGGATCTGTCGTGATTTTGGGACGTACTGATTAGCTTACAGGTTATTTGCAAGTTATCTATTACTTAATTACGGGTTATCTAATGTTAGAAACTATGTTATATAGATATAGTAATCAAAAGTTAATATAGTAATGAAAAGTATTTAAAATCAGTGCAAAAACTACTAAAAGTAACTTTTTTTGACTACTATATTTATATAATATGGTTTCTAATTAACCGTTAGATAACTGGTATTTGTACTTATTAATTTTAGGCTTGTAAAGCATAATTGAAAATAAGCAGAATATATTTCAGCAAGCAATATTTATTAATAAAAAGGTTAATATTATAAAAATCAATGGTAATTGTGAAGTTTAGGGGCCTCCTCACCAATTTTGTTTGTCCTATGTTGTAAATAATATATTTATATTTTATATTTTCTTCGTATTATGGGCATGTGTGCTACGCGTTTCCGCTCGCTCAATAAGATATCGAAACTCTTGTCAATCCAACTCGCTAAACTTAATAGAATTCTATTAATTTTTGCGAGATGGCTTGACTTGACTTGACTGTTAAAGGTTACTTTACTACCAGCAACAACTAATAGAATTGCCCATAGGACTAGGTCAATAGAAAACCTAATGAGTTATGCGCGTTCGCTGAATCACTGTTATAATCACTACTGATACTTCACAAGTAACTGGAAGTGGTCTTCGTAAGCAGACCCGAAATCAGTTTTAAATCAATACGTTCAACTTTTTTTCGACGAATCATGAAAAAGCTAGACTTTTTGTTTTGGGCTCTGAAAAACGACGCAATGACTCCGAAAATGATTCCAAATTTTTTAGTTTTATAAAAAATATACTATATAATTTGCGATTAGGTACTTAAAAGAATGAAAAATGTTAATATATAAATATGTATATCATATTAAGAAAAGTGTGTAATTCTGGACCTTTCGTATATTGTAAAAAATATCAAAAGACGAACACCTAAGCACTTCTACCTTCGTGTAAAGAGGTCCTTTTTTTAGCGACAAGTGACAAGAATTAGTAAACAACGCAAGTACAAGAGAATAGTATCTTATATTTACTAAGCGACAAGTAAGTTCACAAACCAATGTTCGATCATGCAGTTGTCCCTCGTCACATTTTGTAAACTCAACGCATTCGTCCACAACGTGTGATTCAGTAGTTCAGTTGTAATGAAATGAACGAAGCTCTTGTAATTCTAGATGTTATGGAGGAATTCACAACTAATTCCAACGGACTTTTATAATATTTCTGATTACCTTTCCACCACAGCCAAGGATAAGACGATGCATAACCAAGTTCTCACATATCATTTTGCAAGGTTGGACACTTTATCATCCCCCCCCCTCACAAAAAAAATCGTCGAGTCATATATGGCCGAAAAAAACCGCAGAATTAAATTACAATCCATATATCATTTAATGAGTTCCAAAAAACCCCACCTAACTACGACATTCTGCGAACATCTTTCTGAGCAGGCATTTCCGTTTCCCCAGGCCGCAATCTGCGGTACTCAAATATGCAAATGGGTATTTCGTACGAGTAACCATTTGATGAATAGCACTTTGGAAGGATTGAGGCAAGCTGCGCCGATCCCTTTCACCAACTTTTAAAAACCAAGGTAGTCCGCTTGATAATTCGCGCAGTCTTTGCATATCTAGATTACAATTAACTTGGCGACCTTTATAGAAGGTGTGGATTGATAATTTTGGTATCGTTTGAATCTACAACTGATTATTTTTGGAATTATATCCTGTCGTTATGGAGCGCCATTATCCGCGGATGAAAAATGTATACTAACAATTAGGTTGATAAAGTTAGTAAAAGAGAACCAGCGAGAGAGGAAAATCTAGAAAGAGAAATAATTAGAACATTGACTCGTAGAAACTGCATTCTCATAGCATGTTCATACGTAATGCTTGTCTCTGGAACGATTTGGAAAACTTAGAGCTTAAATTCAAAATATTTCACCTTCAAATTAAAGAAACAATCATTTCTTAAACTTCAATCACAGTTTTCTGCTGCTGAAGAGTTTCCATCTAAATTTGCTGTGCATTCAAATGGTCATGTTTTACTTACCAAAATTCCACAAACGTTTTCAAGGTATTTAACACAAAATCAATCATACTCAAAACGTTTTAAAATATAAGACAAAGTTTTACGAATGTAAATATCAAGTATGATGTATATCTTAGTTTGATCAAATTTGGAAGACATAGAAAAGTCAATCCGCCGGTTTTGGGGCACTTTAAACAGAAATACAGTTTTTTTTTTTTTTATTTTTTTTTTTTTTTACATTTTTTTCTAACATCACTTTGAAAGAGATTTCTATTAAATGGGTATTTAAGACATGGAGGATTAAAGTAATATGAACGAAATAGAATAATTAACAATATGATGCCCAAGAGGGGGCACATGAAGCCCCCATGCTCTTCTTTTATTTATATTTTTGCCCACAAAATTTAGCGAAATATATATTTGTCAGAAATACATTCGTGACGACCGTAAACCTTTTTATAAAAAACGTTCTCTTACCCTGCAAAAAAAAAAAAAAAAATGCCACATTGGCTTCAAAAGCCCATCTTGGGAAGGTATGCAGTCCTCTAAAGACATACTCAACGGGGGGGGGGGGGGGAGGGCATTAAGAATCCCTTTCATAATTGAATTATTAACTGGTAATTATTATTACTCTTGTTTATCCTTTATTACTTTCATAATATAACTTAAAATTGATTAATTTATTAAATGACAAAGACATCTTCTGGAAAATCGACATTTCCCATAAAACTATCGATTTTAAACAGCTGATGCGCAGTAGACATCTTGATCTTATCAGTCTAGACGCATCTCTATCTGCGGAAGGTTCTCGGTGGTGTAGGCTGTAATTGTATATTACAAGAGCTCCTGAAGTGGCGTCATAGGAACGCGAAACATGTACAATAAAAGCACAATAAAAGAGTAGTGTAGAAAGTGTGTGATTCTGTTCGAATTTGACCATATATAAATATATTCATAATTTGATGTATTACCAGTGTTTTTTCGATAATTATAAATTGGGGTTAATATTTAGACTATTATAAAAATATCTTTTGATATAAATAATTTTTCTTTATTACAAAATGATTCACTTCAGTCAATCTCTTTACAAATATACTTGTAAATATTTAAATAGCATGTATATAAGAAGAATTAAATTAAAAATCATTCCCTTGGCTACCACCAAGGAAGAAACAATGGCCTACATGACGCAGCTAGAAATATATGCTTGTAGGGAAATATAGCAGGAAGAACTAGGAGAGGAGAACTACCGCTAGAGAAAGAAGCAGTACCATCTAAAAATATTATTTTCAGCGATTAGTTGGGGAAAAAAATCATTATAACAACAATCAAGAAGTTGGGGGCTAGAGAATTCAAGAAGTTTTGATCTAAACGGCTCAGGGATCCTTGGGTTGACATAAAAATTATTCTCAAAGTCTTTGCGATTTTTCCAAATATTTTGGATCTACTCGGTTAATAACGGCAGCGGTCTTCGATTTCACAGAACCTTCCCATATCCATTCTAAATGTCAACACATTATACCTCTGTCGAATGAACATGTGGATTTGCATATCCCGATAGCCACCTTAACATTAAAACCCCATTAAAAGAGGTTTTTAATTTATTCCAGGGGCTACTTATTTAGAATTGGCACACGCAATACATGCAGCAGTTATAAAACACGTGGTGTTATTTATGGATATTAATATAACGGCAAGGAGGAATTATCTTCAAACAAGTTAATGGCTTCTAAGTAATATGTCATATTACATTGCACTAGTTAGACTGCCAGTCTACCGGGGAAGGGGTGTTTGCAATATATTCTGTGTGTTCTATTTCTTACAATGATATATTTATCATTTACTACGCCTCATGATTACTTTTCATGAGAATATCATTTCTTGGATTTGAATGTTAACGCCCATTTATAATTATTATAAATGGGCGTTAACATTTAAATTCGTTGCTAATGATTGGCGTGGGAAATCGAAGCAATGACCTTAAGCACTTTTTAAATCGACATAATTTTACATTGAAGATAGTTGGCTTCTAAATAAAACTCTATATATTTGTAACTCCACGGTAAGTCTAGCCAACCCAAGAGGTACGTTATAGCAATCTTTCAAGGTGCATAAAACACTTCGTGAAACGTGCGGTTATTGGCTCTCGGACAATTCGTAAATACTGTTTAAGTGATCCAAATAATGATAAAAAAATATTTTTATAGAAAATTCACAAACTTCAATATTTGTGACAGAATCGGGCGCAATGGTGGCTATTGGGACGGGGACGCTGTATCCACTTTCCAAGCGATCTGACAGGCAATTAAAGTGGAATGCCGTGTAGACAGGGCCGACACAGGAAGGTACTTAGAGGAGCTGTACCTTGTGTTGAGGTACATGACGGAAGTTGAATAAAAACCACTCACCCGTCCCAATAGAACCATTGTACCCGATGCAGGGCTAACACCGTGGGTCAATGAGGAATTTGTTTTGCCTTATATTTTACTTATGAATATCATGTCGTTGTATTTCTTCAACCCTTAACATTTAAGAGTTATTTATTTATTTATGAGCGACCGTAACTGAATCGATCCATGCAAAAAGAGCTTCAGTCCATAATCAGTAGTTTTGAGAAAAAACTGTCTACACCCTTCATTTGTTTTATTATTGTGCTATTTTTTTTTGTCTGAGTACCCCATACTGACACAAGTTATATATGAAACATTGGTTATTACTAACAAATGCATTATATTATTAAAATATAATAATAGTGCTTGGACTGAAGCTCTTCTTGCATGGAACAGCCTAAGGAGTACCTCCTTGCAAAATATAATGTCTAATGTAAGGTAAAACACATTGTAGGATAAATTGAGTAACAGTTTATTATCAATGGTACAATATGCAAGAAATATTTGCATGATATAAAGTTCATACAATGAGTAATATAATGCTTAATTGTCTTGAACTTCTTCATCTATGTTTATAGTTGTTGGCCTAACTAATATTTCATAGTAAAAATTCCTGTGCTCTTCTGAAACGTATGGCATCAACTTCTTAATGTATTCAATTTTTTTCTGCTTGATGGGGACCTTCCCTCCTGGGTAGGCAGGATTGGGAGGGAACACTGGAGCCTCAAGACCTTGGCGTAAACGAAAGGTATGTGCTACAATGCCGTTAATGATATTTTTTTGCTACATGTGTTTCTATGGCAACAATGTATCGGACTAAAGTCCTCTTAACATAAAAATGTGTAGTGACCGTCAGAGAGAACGAATCCATCACTAACTCATATTTGGAAAAAAATGGACTGAAGCTCTTTTTGCATGGATCGATTCAACTATGGCGACTCGCTCAGAACAAAATATTAAATATATATATCTAATTACATTTTACATATTTGTATTCAAATGTTCAAATGGAAATGTATATACACATCAGTTAGCAATTCATTATACATCTATTTACAAGAAAATACAATATTACAATACATTTGAATATATGAAACACAATATTGCAATAATACATAAAGTTTATAAAAATAATCAATTATTTTTACAGAATTTTACAAGGTAACGAGTTAAGGGATTTCACACTCCTTTAGTTTTATATTGTCAAATGTTGTAAGACATCCACATATTTGTTTATTTACATGTATTTAAAAGCATGCATATATACAAACGTTTTATTCAAGATAGGTTTTATTTTTGATGGTTTTGTTATAATTTGTTTAGTAAATTGGTCTTGCTGAGGTAGTTCAATATCTCATCTATATATTTGCTTCCATCGCCGAGTAATTCAGTCATATTGTAAGGCAAGTCTTAGTTTTGTGGCTGTAAACAGTCAGTCAGTATGTGCTTTATAGTCAGTGGTGTGTTACATTGTGTACATGTCGGTCTTTCCTGTCTCGTCATAAGATGAGAGTGTGACAGTCGGGAATGGCCAATTCTTAAGCGACATAATGTCACTTCGTCGCTTTTATTATTCCTCTTGCTCGAAGGACATTCACCTACCGTCTGTTTTATTTCTCGAAGTTTTGTATTTCTCAAAGATTTGCGAATTGAAGTCAGAAGGTTTATTACAGAAAAGTGGCAGAAATCTTGGCACATGACGACGGATTTAAGAGTTAAATAGTAGGACTCGAACCTGCAGGAATCAAATACGCAATTCGCCCTTCTGCAGGGAGGCCCATTTAATAAATAAATAAAATAAATTAAAGCTTAAGCGTCAGAAATTTATCTTTTACACGCCTTCAGGCATGAGCTTGCAATCGAGTTCACAATTGTTCCACATTGACTAGTAGATTGTGAAATTGAAGAGATCCCATTGACTGCTGAATGCGATCCGAGACCTATAAATGATAGCCCGGACCTGCCGCCGGCGTGGGCAGCCTTCTCGAACCCACAAGCTTCCATTACTCCAGAGAGCATTAGGCGCGTCGATAATTTTCTTTTGAATATTTATTCTCCCGATACAATGTGAGTCATTAAGAGAGTTTCTCAATTCCCATTGGGAAATCGGTCCTTGCAGTTCTGGATCGGCTATGGAATGCGACCATGGGACCATTGGTACAGCTCATGGGACAAGGTTGCTCCTGAGGACGACTTATATAACGGGTGAATCATCAAGATTTGCAGTTCCGTTATGGCATTTAAGTCTCTGACACAATTGGAGGCTGGGGACTTTAATGCCCATGTATTTTGCAAGGGAAATGAAATAAATATTCTTTTTGCAGACTTCTTTCTCGACTTTTATCCTTGTAGAGATAAGAACCGGATTCAAGTGTGTAAAATCTCTTTGTAACATCTTATTGTCATACACATTATTTGTAGGAACTCGATATGGTGAATACCAATAGCATGTATAGGTTAATACTAATTATATGAATGTTTTTATATATTATGCTATGCATTTACTATGTTTTGTAACTTTGGAAATGGTTTATAGATAGATAAATAGATAATAGTTTATTGGCATAATAGTCCGAGAGCCAATAACCGCACGTTTCGTGAAGTGTTTTATGCATCTTGACATTTTGCTATAATGTATCTCTTGGGTAGATAAGAAGGTATATATGTGTTGGCTAGACTTACCGTGGAACGCCAGGTACTGCACATAGGGGAAAGGTGCGAAAAAATATTTCCTAAAAATAGAGTTTCATTCAGAAGTCAACTATCTTTGTATAAAATTAAGACAAAAAAAACGAAATTGTTTTTATTCTAATATTAAGTGATAGTTACAAGATCATGTGAGCAAGAACCAATGAGAGCGCAGGGAACATCCACAACTGCGCGGTGCTCTCACACACTCTTACGGTTACACGCAGTCTACCATAGGCAACATTTAGTTTCATGATTACTGATAATTAAACCCTACAAAATTGTCTGCACTTTTGTAATTATTTTCAATTATGTATATTGATATTTGTTCACATGTTTGGTTACGTTTGGACTACTACTACGGCATAATTTTATCAACAGTTGTGATCCGATTTTGGCATCATTTTGTAAATATTTCGAAGACTGCTGCGAAATTATAGATAGAAAAATATCAAACAGAAGGCCTTCATCGGAGGCAACTTTGGACGAGTTCTCGACCGAGTCTGTTTTGTTCATTCTAAACTTTATAAACCAGATAGAAATGAATATGTAGTAGAATATGTGCGCACGTTAAGATGTCGCTGTTTCTTTGTATAAGATTTTCAGTCAATCTTAGGAAATTGTTAGACTAGAAAAATTGAATTTTAAAAAATCGGAATCAACTTTTCAGGATAGTAAAATCAATTAAATGGCTGTCCAAGATATTTAATCTCCAAAAAAAAAAAAAAAAAAATACTAGCATGAAAATAACATCTACTATTAGGCTGACGTTAGAAAATAATTAAATTTATGGCCACATTTTAGTTGATGGTAAGTTACTCAACTCACTATGGGAGGAGAACATCTTTTTATGTCCCATGAATAATCTACAATCTTCAACTTGTGAAGTATATGTTAATATATACAATATTAGAGCCTATACATTGACTGATTATATGAATTATACACGGACTAAATTAATACATGCCAGAGTGTAGAACACACTCTACAGCAGTTGAATAACAAATGGGTGGTGTTCCACAGGGTTACATAATGTCCCCTTTAGATTCTTAATTTAATTTAGGTCTGGAATTATAAAAAGATGACAACAGTGCTTCACTGTTTCAGTGACAGCACCAAGGAAG
This sequence comes from Gonocerus acuteangulatus, assembly GCA_946811695.1. Classification (NCBI taxonomy): domain Eukaryota; kingdom Metazoa; phylum Arthropoda; class Insecta; order Hemiptera; family Coreidae; genus Gonocerus; species Gonocerus acuteangulatus. The sequence continues at coordinate 32,633,502 of OX328126.1, read as the reverse complement.
TAATTATAAATCGTCGTTTAGGAATGGTGATTTATATGGAGATAACGTTCTGTTATTTTACATCTGGGCCATTAGCGCCGACATCCATGGTGCAGCGAGGAATTTTTTCAACGGGCCGTGAGATGAGAAAATTCCTGCCGCCGCACAGTGAGGCTAAACGACATTTCGTGTTCCGAAAAAGGCTACAGCCTCTAAATATTAACCCATTTAAATACATTTTTTTTTAAAAAAAAAAAAAAGCTAATAAAATTTAGTTTAACTTTGTTTTGCCATATTGTTGTTTTTTCTCCCTGTTTATAAAATTACGTGTAAATAATTTACGAACTTTGACAATTGGACATCAAATAATATTTTATTTTTCATCTAACTTAATATCAACACTGATATCGTTGAAATTAAACATTCTAATCCTGATTAGACTTATAAAAATCAGACTGACACTTCTTCAAAACGTAAAATTATCTTAATTCAGCAATGAGATTAATTGAAATACCTAATATGATTTGAAAAAAGATTTTGATTTTTTCCAAGTCTAATCAGAATTTTAATTTTTAATTTAAACGACATCAGTGCTGATATTAAATTAGATGAAATTATTTTACTTGCTGACCCGGCGAACTTCCTACCGCCTAATAGTCGATTCTTTAATTATTTTTTTTTAATACTTATTCTGCTATTTGGGACACCGGGTCAGCTAGTAAGATAAAAAAAAAAAGAAAAAAGAAACTTAATAAGTCAACAATTACATTGTGTCAAAAAATAAAAATTATAAAACACATAAAATTCTTTTAATAGCCACTAAAAAATCACAATCAAAATTACAATATCAGATTTCTTATTATGATATCTACTTATTATATTTCATTTTATTTTTACTTATTCTAAATTAAGTTTCATTTTTATTGTAGTACTTTATGGTACACGATATTTTTTGTTTAAGATAATTAAGATAATTACCTTGCGCGTAAGCAAACAGAGCAGATGGTTTTCCAACACGGGAACAGGCAACATAAAATTGACCATGCGAGAAACATGGGTTTTCTAGATTAATACCACAAAGACTTAATGACTGCCCTGGGATTAGTTTATAGTCGAACTGAGTTCATAGGTCCAATAGCAACACAGCTACAGGCACTATAATGAATTCACAGCAGCTCGATTCAAACTTGCACCATTATTAGTCGAATGTCGCGCTTCACGGGTCTGTTTTAACCGAATTCTTTCACGTTCATTGCGATCTTCACGTTCCTAGGCAGTACGATTAGATTGATAATTAATCTGATTCATTGCATTTCGGGTTCTGCTGCCTAAATATGTCCGCCGCCTTATAGGAGGCATATTTAATAAGACACAAACACACAACACTTTTCTAATATTATAGATGCACAGGAAATAGACCTTTATATTTCAAGTGACATATTACTACAGACAATTTACATTTTACCATAGACAATTTGTTTTTGCGTAACGTTACCATCGTATAAATATACGATGGTATATTTCCCCTCCACTAACACTTAAACTTTATGGTATGTTATTAAAGTTCAAATTGACCTTTAAGTATTAGTACGAATCTTTTGTATAGGAATATAGAAAAATGGGGTCTTTTTGACTTCGTTAACGCAAATATAAATTTATTGAAATTGCATTATTAGCATGTGATTCTATTGTCACCTAGTGATTACTTGTTCATAATTATTTAGATTTTAACGTCCATTATTATGAAATACGAATTTTAGGACGGGTTATCTACGGGTTACCACCCTTTCTAGCCAGGATCGGGCTGATGCCTTCTCTTTTTTCTAAAGAAAATCCACCACCCTATAGTGGGAATCGAACCCACGATCCTTGGCACGGACTATTAAATTCTCAAGCGCTAACACTCACTGCCACCGGGCCTCCACATGTTCTTATTTTTATTTTTATAGGGAATTTTTGCTTAAACACAAATAACCTAATACGTTAACTGTTAAAAATATTACAATTGAGAATATATGATTTTATTTAAAAATGAATTTGCATTAACGAAGTAAAAAAAAGACCCGAAAAGTGTTGTTTTCAGACTTTTTCAGGCAATGTTTTTAATTTTTTCTCCGTAAGAACCATCGTCGTACTTCAAGGAATATTTTAAAAAAAGAATTAGCGAAATCGGTTCATTTGTTCTTGAGATTTACACTTACCAACACATTTAGCGATCCATTTTTATATAATAGATGTTCAATTGTAAAAGTTCGTGCATTATTTATCCGTAATTTTATAAACAGGGAGAAAAAAACAACAATTAGGCTAAACAAAGTTGTTCTAAATTTTAGTAGCTTTCATTTTTAAAAAAAAATGCTTTGAAATGGGTTTAGATTTGGTGGCTGTAGCCTTTTTTGAAACACGAAATGTCGTTTGGTCCCACTGTGCGCCGGTGGGGCTCGAACCCACCATCTCCCGCTTTAGTATCTTAGGCGTAAGGGGTGGCCAACTTTCTGTTATAAAATACTATCTCTTATCTACTTCTCATTTTAGGAGCGAGATTATAACAGTGGTAGACCACTGGACTAATAAGTTGGAGGACCTGAGTTCAAATCCCATGCAAGCACTGAAGATTTTTATCTTCTAGTGTCTTCGTTCATGGGTTGAATTCGGCCTCCCTGACTGTCCCTAGGCCAACCCAGCCTTTAATTCATTTATTAATAGGTACCTTGGTGCAATGACCCCAGCAGTCGAAGCAGCAAGGCGGCCGGAGCATCTCCCTAGTGTTTCGTATGGTTAAACATCAGCTGCCTCTATAGTATCTGCCCCTCGTGGCCTGGTATGGGACTAATTTTTTTTTTTTTTTTTGTATGTCCTTCTTTTCAACTCTGTCTGCATGTATCTAATAGTAATAGGAGCCATTTTCGATAACCCTTTTGTGCACAAATTAAATTTCTTAACTATAAAATAACAAATAATTAAACAAGATTTGACCATCTATTAATGGCATAAAAATTACAGCGATTAAGGATTAGCAAATATTGATTGAGCATGGATTTGATTTGATTATTTGGATTAGTCATGATTAACAATCTAGGCGCCAGTGAATGATAACAAGAATGAATCACCCAGAGTGAAAATATTTAGGGTATTAGCCATAATCGTGACGTTCCTTGTAAACATATCCCGTACTCCAAACCTTACACGCAATAGATATATACATCGGTGTAAATTGTAATTATTAAAAATAATTGAATCACATTGTCATCTTTAGCGCGTTTCCAAATAACGCTAATAACTGGAGTGATTCAGAACAAATTGAATTGAAGCATTTTATTAAAGCAATTCATGTAGTAGTTCGTAAGAAGTGAAAGAATACCTATATGGTCGTTCACACACACACACACACACACACACACACACACACACACACACACACACACACACACATACATATATATATATATTAGTTCAAATTTGAAAAACCTTTTTTTTTTCGTGATATAGTGATCACGATATATCATACTGACGTACTGATGGGTTCTGAAACGAGGATGATTGAACGAGTTCATTAACCAGCAAAATTGGTTCATCTTGAGAGGGGGCGTGGTTACTACAGACTCATAGCGGTTATTTGCCCATACCGGCCGCAATTAGGCCTCTCGTCCACTGAAACCGAAAATCTGCTAAATGAATTCGTCAGAACTCGCACGAACAGACCAAACACGAGGACCGCGTCCACTGGACTCGTATCGTTCGTCCGTTTTCGTCCGAACTTGTGCGAAGTGCGAACCGATCCCGTTCTGCTGGGATTTATAGTTGCGAACTAGTGCGAATAGTCAGAGTTAAAATGGACTGTGATAATTAATTGGTCTTATCCAGGAAAGGAAATATCTGTGGGAACAAAGGGAAACAAAATACCACATGGGGAATGTACAAAAACAATTGTGGAAGGAGGTTTTCTTCGGAAATGAAATTATCAGGTAGGTACATATTCTGTTATTTATCTACATTTATTGTTGTTTCGTATCATTTATTACATCATATCTACCGCGAATTCGGACGAATACTGAGGCAATGGACGAGAGGCATTCGCACGAGTTCGGACGATCGGCGTTCCCCGAATTCGTTGCTTCGCAGTTCGCAGCTTTTCGGTTCCAGTGGACGAGAGGCCTTATAGTTGCGAACGAGTGCGAAATGTCATGGTTAAAAATGGACTGTGAGAAGTTAATTTTGCTTTTGACAGGAAATATCTGCGGGACCAACGGGAAACAAAGTATTTTAGAATAAATGTTGTCAAGAATGTATCGAAATGTATCCTTTCTCATTCGAAAATAGGAAAAGTGGTGGTCATCGTCTATTTGAAGATCATTCCACAAAATTTGTGGAAATATCTTCAAATATTTTGTCATTAAATATTCCATTTAATGGGAAAATTTACCGAACTCGTGGCATTAATGTGATTCGCCCACATTTCCCGTCTTTTAGCGCGGTTCCTCCCTCCCCCATAGGGAGGAACCCCGCTTATAGGGTTGATACAATGAAACAATCCGGAAGTGCCGACTAGAAAATTTCGCGTTTCAGAACCCCTAGAGACCGAAAATAACGGTGGTTCAAATTTGTATATATATATATATATATATGTATATATTTATTTATTTATATATATATATATATATATATATATATATATATATATATATATATATTTGTCTGTTCGCTCTCTAGATAGAAGACGAATGGTCCGATTTTGATGAAATTTGGTACAAAAATCCTTCGTCCAATTTGAAAGGTCAAGTTCGTTAACCAGCAAAATCCATTTACTGGAAGATGGCTTTTGGGGCGAAATTCGCGCAAAAAAAAAAGTAACGCTTACGTTTTTGAGTTCATAAGCTTCTAAGTACTCGTTTTGTATGATTCCTGGGCTAGGAAAACGAATGAAACCATTTTCAAGGCGACAGCTTTAACCGTTTTCGAGAAAATTGGAAAAATATTTTTTGAATACCGTTTTTGGTTTGGGTACTTAGAATCATGGGATTCAGTTGAAACATTTTCTGCATGTTCTACTTTCATCAAAACTAATATGTTGAAATTTTGGTTACGTTTGGAGTTAAGGAAGGGTTAGAATAAAATATTTTATTAACAGACATAAAAAGTTTTAGTAACTTTGTTTACTTTCCTTAATATCTCGAAAAAGGTTGAAAATCTTGGTAAACGGAAGAATACCATTAGAAAGCTTATTAAATGCTCTAAAAAAATGGTTCTAATGAAAGTTTTGATTAGGCGATGTCAATCGGAGAAATAAGAGCTTAAAACTTTAAAGTAATTGATTTCGCTTATTCGAACTGTTCTTTTTGTCTGATTTTTATTCCTTGTTATTTTTTAATTGCTTATTGTTGGATAATGTATTTGAAAATAAAACAGGTTAAGAAAAATAAGAAAAACAATTTAATGTTAGAGATATGGATTTCCAAGATATATAGCTTTTCAACTGCCTAGCGTCCTTCCTAGGGAGGGTTCTTTGTCTTTGATTTTGGTACTTAGAATTAGGGGATACAGTTGAAACATTTTCTGCATGTTCGAGTTTCATCAACACTAATATGTTGAAATTTTTGTTACGTTTAGAGTAAAGGAAGGGTTAGAATAAAATATTTTATTAACAGACAAAAAAAGTTTTGGTAACTTTGTATAATTTCGTTAGTATCTCGAAAACCGTTGACAATCTTGTGAAGCGGAAGATTACCATTCGAAGCTTACTAAATGCTCTACAAAAAAGGTTCTGAAGAAAGTTTTAATTAGGCGATGTCAATCGGAGAAAAAAGTGCTTAAAGCTTTAAATTAATTGATTTCGTTTATTCCAATGGTTCTTTTTGTCTGTTTTATTTCTTGTTATTTTTTAATTGCTTATAGTTGGATAATGTATTTGACAATAAAACTTGTTAAATAAAATAACAAAAACAATTTATTGTTAGAAATATAGATTTCCAAGATTCCAAGACCTTGTCACTAGCGGGTCTGTTTCTAGTGTAGCGGACCCTTCCAGGTAAGATTGTAAATCATGACCTTTCAAGACTTTACTACTCACAGGAATGGCGTTAGTGACCTTAAGGGTTGACACGCCATTATAATAATTAATTTAAAAAAAAAGACTGGTGGAACCAAAATAATAACTGCTTCTATTTTAATCTTTCCAAATTAGACTAGGGATATGAACGGAACCGCGCTAAGATGATGCAGTCCTGCGAGACGGACTTTGTTGATGTCGGAGCCGTCGATGAATCAAAGGTGATATTCCAAAGCGATACATTTTTCATCAGAATCATGAGAAAAACCTTTTCGACAACCCATCGAGGTTACGCACGAATCCTGAAGCAATGGACGAGAGGCATTCGCACGATTTCGGACGATCGGCGTTCGCCCGAATTCGTTGCTTCGGTTCCAGTGGACGAGAGGCCTAAATTGTTGTATTGCAACGAAACTCGGAATTCGTTGTGGACATATTAATAGAAAAATATGTAGTATAAATTAACTAAATCGGTTTATTAGGAGGGGGGGGGGGTTACTCTTTACCTAAATTACCATTTTACCACTGCCAGACGTTATCGATCCATACATATAATAACATTTTAGTGGATCGCTGTCGGTACATGAAGGAAACATACTATTAGGAGGCCTTTATCGACGCAATAATATCCAAAACAATGATTATTAGAATTGTTGTCTGTTTATCTGTTTGTCTGTGCGCGCTAATCTCTCAAACGGCTTATCTGATTTAGTTGCGGTTTTAACTAATATATTGTGGAAAGCTTCACCTCACATTTAGTGTTTGTTTCATGTCAATTGGTTCATAAATAAAAAATGTATGCCAATTTTGTCTGTTTGTCTGATGTCTCTCAGGCCCTCTTTACAAACTAGGTTTTAACAATCCCTAAGGGATCAGCTTAGCGGTTCTGTCACGTTTTAGCAGCCTGTATGTTTGATCCCCAAAGGCTGCACGTCTAATATCGTGTATAGAGAAGCATTTTTTTCGAATACCCAAAGGACGGTGTGCATAATCGAAAATAAACCAAAGGATATCCAAAAATGCCGCCATAAGTCACTATCCACGCGGACGAAGTCGCGGGCACAGCTAGTATATATACATATATGTACACAAATTTAAACAGCCGGATTAAAAAAGATTTGACGATATTATGATTCAGTATAAATTTCGATTCCGTAATACAAATAATTTTGCTCATTACTTAAATTCCTTCCACCATCCAGCAAGAACTGCACCAGATATAATGTAGAAAGTATACCAGTCCACTATTAGTCGTGCTACAGCTGATAGGTCAGATGACGATGGTCGATATGTAGGCAATTTGTCAGAACCATCAATCTATACAGCAAGCCGAGCAGGTGAACCATGAAGTATGATAAACACCTACAACACTCAAAGGTCAGCAAGATTAATTGTAGCAAGAACCAATATTGGCGAACCTATTTACTTCATAACTAGTTCATATTAATCTAATGGATATGTAGCCGTCAAATTCTGGTTTACATTACTTATAAAAAATTAACGACTTCCGAGGGTGTATATATATATAAATTTATTTTTATGCTTTACTGTATATATTATTAAAAATGACTTTAAAAGGCTGTTATTTCTAAGATCGTGAGTAGCTTTGCCATTATTTTTTTACTTGGGCCACTGCTAATTGTTTTACTTACTCTTAACTAACTTCTGTATAGAACTACTGATAAATGCGTTCATAAAAATCTTTGTTGACCTAATAGGCCCTTGAAAAAGAAATGTTTTATAACCTATTGTCCAGATGATTTTTTTTAATTTTTACTATTGTGATTATTCTCTTTTGTAATTGTGTATATTTATTTTTTAGCTAAAAAGAGCTGCCAAAAATTATGTTCGAAATATCCTCCCTACCATTCCTTGACATCTTGTTAAGATTATTGTATAATTGAATATTTTCCTCGAAAGATTTGGAGCTGAAATATAAAAAAGAAATTGTATTGGTGGTGGTCTGGATTGTATTCATAAATTTTCTATTTAATTATACTTTAATTTGTTTATTTTAGAAAATACTCAATAAACATCAACAATATCCGTATTAGGGGTTCTCATAATTGAACGTACAATTAAGTCCATTCAATAGAATCGATCTGCTGTAAATAGCGCATTTCCTTGGCCGAAAACCCTGAAATGCGAAGGACACTGAAGGATATGTAGATCAGGGCGATGCACTCCTTGACCCCCGCGTGGGTGGAACACCCCGGTGGGTATGGTGTCGTACTTCGTGTGCAGTCATAGCCACTAGCTCCGGTATGGTGTCGTACTTCGTGTACAGTCATAGCCACTAGCTCCGGTATGTCATTCATAGGGTTTGGTATTTAGACACCGGGACGGCTGAAAAGAATGTACGGGAGATAAAGCCATTCATAAAAAAAAAAATTAAATTCCAGCTATAGAAGCTGCCGGAGAGAAGAACTTGTCCTTACAAGACTTCGCCTTGGACTTACACTACTCACACAATCCCACTTAATGCCAAAAGAAAACATACCATTATGTACAGAATGCAATATGGCATTAACAGTAAAAAACTTACTGACAGACTGCAGGAAACGAGAAAACGTGAACATACCACGCGACATGTTTGAACTCTTGACAGATGATAGCCCGCACATATCCAGTATTTTAGAAGTTTTTTAAATAATAAAAGTGTATGAAGAAATATAGAAAAATCAAAATATTTTAAGATATGTTAAAATAAAATTTGATTTGTACAAAATGTAAAAAATAGAGCGAAAAGACCGCATTTTTAGTTAAAAATTATTAAAAATAATTTATTACTTACTTGTTGTTATAGTCAATGTTGGGCAAAACTAAAAACTAAAACTAAAATTAAAACTAAATTCACTTTTTGGAATAAACTAAAACTAAACTAAAAATTGCAACCTAAAAAAAAACTAAAACTAAAATTTTACTAATTAATGGATTTTAACTAAACTAAAACTAAAACTAAATCTTTGGGAATTGACTAAAAACTAAACTAAAAATTTAGTTTAGTTTAGTTTTACTAAAATAACATGAATTAATATATTACATATGTTATTTCGATAATTAAGTAAATTATTAAAACTAATAGAACTTGCTTAAGAATAAGAAATTGTGGCTTTTTCTCGTAATTTGAAAACATATGTTCTTTGTTAAACTAAATTAGTTAACTAAAAACTAAAACTAAACTAAAATCAAAAATTTAGGTCTCTTTTACTAAACTAAACTAATTGCATTACTAAAAACGGAGTCCATATGATTAATAATTATACAAATCTAAAACTAAACTAAAACTAAAACTAAAAATATAACATTAGTTTAGTTTTAGTTAGGGAAAACTAACGTTAGTTTAGTTTACTAACGTTAGTTTTGCCCAACACTGGTTATAGTTAACCTTTAATGATTGATTTTTTTTATACTTTTTTTTTTTTTTATTCATATCGTATAAATTCTAATAATTTCATTTGTTTATTTTTTTATTAAAATATTTTAATTTTTGATGTTATAGTTATTTTATTTAGTTTGCGCTCTACATGTTTATAGATCAAATCGCCCAGTTAGTGGCTCTAAAATCTAATAAATAATAATAATAGGGTCTCCCGTGGTCTAATGGCTAGCGCCTTGGATTCATGAGCGGGAGATGGTGGGTTCGATTCCCAACCACCGGCAGGAATTTTATCATCCCACGGCTCGCTGTACTTTTTTTAGTTAATTTTAAGTGCATCGACTGCCGAGGCCAATAGCACTCTTTTAACTCATTCTATTATGGGGGTTCGGTAGCTCATTACATACGTTTAAACGTACATAAATCCAGACTAACATGCGTACTTTCATTGTTCATAGGTCCTTATACATTCACTCTCAAACTCATATACAGACATATATACACACACACACACACACACATATATATATATATATATATACATATACACACACACATATACATATACATATATACACACACATATACATATGCATATATACATATACACACCCATACACACGTAAACATATCTATACATACTATTCCGTTTTTAACATATGATGGAACTAGATATGAGCCTATCATTTAAATCTAAACTTAAATATTAAATGTACCTATAAACAGAATTTAGTTCCATTTTAAACAAATATTAGAACTAACCTTACAGCTAAACCTAACTAAATACCGAAATCTAGAAGTAGTATATACATATTTACATTGATATATGTCCAATAATGAGTAACATGGAAAGATTAAACAATAAATACAGTCACACAATAAATGCAGTCACACAATAAATACAGTCACACAAGAAAATACATCCACGCAATGAATACAGTCATACTATAAATGCAGTCCTGCTTTAAATAAGATCACTCAATAAATGCGAACACAAATACAAAACTTACTTGAGTTAAATAAGACTATAAATTTTAATATCCTTAAGAAAATCAGTCACTCTCCTCACTGACTCGTCACAATAATAATAATATTTATATTTTGCCAGCAGCTATGATGGTAGGTTTGAAAAGCGTTTTAATTTCTTCATTGGAATTGACTTAAAATAAATAAAATAATCAGCCCATCAGAGGCGCCTACAGAGAGAAAAGCGGAATTCCTTACTAAGCAATGAAGGTTTACTCGGAAATAATTTTTAAAGAAAACCATTTTCAATAGGGGACATATTTGTATCTTCCCAAAATAAATCAAGAGAGATGCCTTTACTTAACCCTAGACTACACAAGGTGGGGTCTTGGAGCTCACAACTTCTTCAGTGATATACTCCCATGTGCTTCATTTAAAAACAAAATGTTCTTGTTTTCATTATTGTTCAAAAGGGACTGTTTGGAAGAAAATAAGTAAAACAATTACTGAATCATTTTGAGGAATAATGTTTCCGAAAGTACCTTGGTAAATTTCTCAAATGTCAGACCATTCAACTAAACTTTTAATTGACAAATTTGTAAACTACTTATATTACATTTTTTTTAGTGTACCTGTTGAACAATAAATTGCTTTTTTGGGCAAATTAAAGTATCAAGTTTAAATTTAAAAACATTTAGAGGACTACATAAGTTCTAAAGGGAGCGATCTTGGAGCCCGCGGGCGAAAAAAAAATGTTTAGGTAAACAAAAATGTGTAAAAAATCGTTTATTGGCGTATTATTATTGGCGAATGTATGTCTGACAAATTTATTTTTTCCCCAATGCTTCTAAATTTTATGGACCGAGGGGGCTCGAAAAGCCCCCACATGTAATTAAAGTTTTTATTTTCTCGTTGTCTAACCAATTGGATATCACTTACAAATAAGATCCTAAAGTATATTATAATATAATAGAAATAAATCAATAATTTCAAAATTTTAGGGTGGTTTTAACCCTTATCTATTCTCATAGATACTATCACTCCAATAGCCCTTCTCCTTTCAAGTTCAAGTTTTAACCATAAATCGATTTCTCCCAACTACAAAGACTAAATTGATCACTAAGCAAGCAAACCCAATTATAACGTAGGGGTCAATCACGGTTAACCTAGAAAATTAATTACAAAACTAGGTATATTATGGTAATTCCTGTGCTTTTGTAATTCTTAAGACACTGTATAAGGTTATCTGTGATATTACTCACAGCTCACTGGTAACTGGTAATCGCTGACCTATGCCCAAGTTGTGATTAAATTTCACAAAGTTCTTAGATCACCAATCAAAGATAGGTTTACTTTAATTAGATATTTTCTTGCTCTGTAGCTTCTCAATTTTTAATTCTTAAAACTATGTCAAGGTCTTCAAACCCTATATATATATATATATACATATATATATATGTATATATATGCACTATTTTTGCAAATTTCTGAAGAGAAAGTAGCAATTGAGGTCGGCTTCATAAAGCAAATTTTGACAATTTTTTTCAAATGAGCATCAATCCTACATCAGAGACACCAGAAATGACAGCCGTTAAAATTTTTAAGCACATATATATTTATGCATATATATATATATATATATATATATATATATATATATATATATATATATATATATATATATCCGATGGACGTTACTGTGTGCAAGCTTGGAGAATAACCTCATGAAGGCAGTCCTGTCAATTGTAAAGTATGAGTTATGGTCTTCCAATGATTGCCGCTAAGAAGGTCGTTTATCAATATTTCTTAGTTTTGATATTAGAAAATGCTTTTTTTAAAAATTCATGCGAGTTATTTTTGCGTAAGGGCGTGTTAGTAGAAGATGTAAAAAAAAAAAAAAAAGAAAGAAAAAAAAATGATCAAAATCAGCTACCATTTGTCAATTGGAATGGAATGGCCCACGTATACGTTGTTAATGGTAAATTTGACTATAGAGTCATATCTGACCTATGGTGCCGTTGACATTTTTCTTCCTCATGATTCGAAATATGCAATAAAAAAAGTTGACCTTGAATAACATTTCGAGGTAAATTTTGCGGGGGTAAATATGGGGGTTATTTTTTCTGATCTCGTATTGGAGAATCATCTGGCCAACGGATGACCAGTATTTTTGTGACACCCTGTACTTACTATTTTGAAGATTTTTATCATAATATTCTTTTTGCCTACTAACAAAAGAAAATCAATCCCAACATTCATTATTAAGAACCGATTTGTATTCTTGTCAGGTTTGGGTTTCATTCCCGAAAATTCCATCGGATTGTTTCAAAAGAAGCTTGATTGCTTCTAAATTGTCCATTGATTGAAAAGCCTATAGCTATTACTTAAAGACCGATCCAGCCCTAGTGTTGAGGGTTATAGTAAACCCCCGCTGTAGCCTTTGTTGTGCCGACATCTCATTAAGAAGCTTTAATGCCTACTTCTATTGATGAATGGCTCCAAAAGGGCTATTATCTTACCGGTTCAAGGATACTAATTTTATAAAAGTAGTGTGTAATATCTAAATGGTTTTCGCTGGTACGGTAGCATATATAAATGTTGGGTAATTCATAATCCTATGCTCAAGATAATTTTATTGAATTAATCACTTCGTCTCTTCGACTTTCGCAAGTTCTTCAAGAAAGCTCTGTTCAACACCACATTATACGAACTCGTTTCTCTGGAACGTTGTAGTGTACAGTGCACACTAGAATTCATTGTACACTGTACACAGCATTCTTCAATAATTTGTAAATTATCTACGTATGTAAAAATCACGTGTCTGTGTGTTTATCTGTTTGTCTGTTTGCTCCTTATACGAATCCACACCGTTTGACCGATTTTGACCAAACTTGGCACACAGGAAGGTCGTGACACGGGGAGTGTCATAGGCTAGGTGAAACATGTCTACCAGCTGTCTGTCTGTATGTTTGTTCCTTATACAAATCCACACCGTTTGACCGATTTTGACGTAACTTGGTACACAGGTAGATCTTGATACGGGAAATGTTATAGGCTAAGTCAAAGTTCTCTATCAGCTGTCTGTCTGTATGATTGTTTATTTACAATTCTACACTGGTGTAGCATGGCTCGCCGGGGAACAGTCAGTAAAAAATATAAATTCAAAATAAACACGAATAGTTGTAATTTTAATGAATAGCTGACTCAATAACTTATTTAATTTTTTCCGGAGTAAACCCCACCTTTTGATGCACGGGATTTAACTTTTTTTTTCCTACATACGTTCCTCAATGGTGGGGCATCCCTTCTACCAAGTTTCCCTTCAAGGAAGTACTAATAATAATCGACACAGGCATATTATTAATTTGGTTCCAGAATAAACCCCTTCTTACAATGGACCGATTTAGTTTATTTATACATATTTCTTCGTAGATGCTCATGAGAAATACTGAGTTTCGTTCCCATGTAACAAAAATTGCGGCCGGTATGGGCAAATTAATATCTAGGAGGTGGGTTCGAAGATTTAAAGAAATTTAACGAAAATGCTTTCATGATTGCAAATTCCTTCGAAAAGTGCCAGAAGGCGACTAACAATAAACTGCTGAATACAGAGACCAATAAACCATGCAAAGGAAAGAAACGGCACTGTAAAAATTTAACCTATTTCGTCCCAAAACGAAACATTATTTTCACGATTTTTTTTCTCCTGCAAATAAATATTTTAATTTAGTTTGAATAGTTTTTCTAACAAGGCAACTCCTTAAAGAAAAGGAAAAACTTCTTAAGCCCAAATAAACTGTTTTGCTATTTTTTTTTTTGTTTTTTTAATATTGCTAAAAATATTAAATTGTAAAGTGTGTTAGAAATTTGCCCACAAATCCACGCATTTGTTAAAAACTTTTTTTTTTTTTTGCTCTAATCATTACTTGAACATATAAGAAATTTAACCAATAAAAGTAATTGCGATCATAAATTTTTATGGCAGTTCTGTGGGCCGCCATATCTCAGAGCTGGGCCCGGGACAAGATCGTCCCCCCCTTCTCAGAGCCAGACTGAAAATTCTTGTTCTTTGCTAAAGGATATTGGACTTTTTAAAATTACTTTAATCTTGAGTTTTGAGCGAAATGACAATAAAAGCCGACAATCGGTGCAGTTGTTCTTTTTACAATCTCATAACCTATACAATTTTTCCACTCAGCGAGGCCCAACCCGGGCCCCCACGGCGCCCGGGCCCGGGACAACTGCACCCGGTTGTCCCCTCCCCCAGGTGGCGGCCCTGTCTGTGGCCCTGCGAATGTAATGTTGCGTTTACGTAACTTTGGGAAAAGCTAGGCAAATCGGAAAATACCATGATTTTATTATAATATCGTTATTTATTTATTTTTTTAAACTTTATATTACTCTAAAAAATATTTTATATAACTTTGGCTTGAGTTTAAAACATAATTACAATTTAAAAAAAAATTAAATTGAGTCCAAAAATTATGTTTATGAAAATCTTGTGAGCAGGTAAAGTCACCTGACATGTACTGCAGGTGAATATTGTTTGTGATTAGCATTGGCGACATCTTCTTCGTTGTTTATTATCTTACTTGACGATCAGATGGTTTCTTTCGCCTTATCTTTGAAGAAGGAAGGCAAGATTTTGATGGTGCTATGTTCACAAAAATTTCATAAAAATAAATTTTTGACTCAATTTATTTATTTTTAAACTGTAATTATGTTTTCAACTCAAACCAAAGTTCAGAGACATAAACGAATTTTCCACCCTACGGGGAAACAAGCAATTATGGATTTTAAAAATATATGCATAAGAAAAACCAATCCCCAATCAGTTCTCAAGACTACTTCTTAGTGTTAGTCATCCGTGACTTATATACGTCAAGGTACCTAACGACAATACAAGATCTGGTTCCCGTGATACGGAACTACACAGGAATGGATCTAACAAGCAGACATCCTACACGACAAGCCGTATGTCACAACAAGAGATAATGTTCATGTACTCACTATCTCGTCTAGACATAAAGATTATTGTAACACGCTCAGTAAATAACCAGCATTATAATAAAGACAACACACATTCAACGCGGTCATTGCTCCTCTTGGTCGGGGCAGGATAGTTTAAATAAAAAGTACTGGAACTGCGTCATCTAAGCGCACTTCCGTAACACTCTTTTTCTTTGTGTTTAAGGGCGAATCAACTATTGGGATATTAACGCCGGGTAATCTACAGTTTGCCACCCTTCTATAATGCCAACAGCACGTGTTCGTTCTCCCATTCAGACCAAAACGTTCTTATACCTAGTATATTCTGTCAAAAAATCTGAACACTACTCCAGTGATATCTTGAACAAAAGTGATATTTTAGGGTGAGAAAACTCACAGTACTCATTCTATCTACATGCCTTTAGTTAGACACTCCCAAAAATATTATCCAGCAAGCCTCGAAGTCTCTTTAAATAGGGTTGCTTATAATAAAAGAACAGTGGATGTATTGGCCACTGTTTACTCAAAATGAAAATCAATTTTCCACCATCCAGCAATGCCTATAATGTCTTATTTTCTAGTTCGCTAGTCTTATTCGCTAGTGATAGCGAATCCCTTAACAGCATCCGGTGACCATCCTGCTCTTTCAGATCTCACGTATGTATCATACCTGAGAGATAGAGTATGATACCGTTTTACATACCGATGATAAGCTTTCGAAAAAATTAATAACTGTTTATAGCCAATTAAAGTGCACTCTCAACAATGAAGGGAGTGCATCGAAGTGTCGTGGAAAAGCGATTAAGCGAAAGTTGCAATTCGATACGTTACTAAGAAGTAGGACAGGCTTCTCAGAATGGATGCTAATGTTGGCTTTAAACGTACTGTTCGATAATGAAGAATGTTTTATGTTCGGCAATGTATTGTTGACAAAAATCGGTTGTAAGCCTAGCAAATTCCTTTGCAAGATTGCTGTTAAATAAATGTAACGTTTCTTGGTCTGCAGTTTAACCAATTTCTGCACACATTTACACCATACTAAAATGTTTACAATACCATGTTATGCTATAACGAAAATGAATAAGCTTCAGCCCAAACTAAATTAATAAATACAAATATATATCCTATATATATATATATATATATATGTATATATATATATATATATATATATATATATATATATATACAGGGTGTCCCGTAAATGTCTAGTCATATTGTGAGGGGTGATAGAGGACTCTTAGGAGAACAAAAAATGTTCTATGACGATTTTCCGAATTCTCGCCCATAAGGGAGAAAACGTCGTTTTATTGCTGTTTCAATACAAACGTGGTTTTTAGAAGAATAATCGTTGTAGCTCCATCCCAGGTGGTACTACTAGAAAGAAAGTGAAACCAATCGAAAGGTGAGTAAATTTACTATAAGACTAGTTGGGAGTAATCATCAAAATGAATGAATGTAAGTATGTATATCTTACCAAAAGAAAGCTATTCTAAATTTCCTGACATTTTATTGATATTTCTTTCCAGCGTAACTCCTCAATGGGCAGGATCTGAGATTTCCGGGTTTCAGAAAAACTTCCTCATTTAACCAGCTTTCCATTCATGTATCACAACCCTGTGTTATTGAAGTATTTGAACGGTTTAAGAACAAAAGTTTAAAAAAAAACATGGATCTGTGAAAAGAAAATTATATTTTTTTCTTCAGTTAATTCAAAAAGCTGAAGAGAAATATTTATTTTTATAAATGTTTACATAAATATTAAGTAAATATTTACTTAAAACAATAAAAAAAAATAACTTCCACGAATATAAAAAAAAAATCCTAAAACAGTAAATAAATAAAATACACATTTATTTTGAATTTATTAATTCAGGTGACTAATACTGGGTCCAGGAGGCGGCCATTAATGAACCCCAACCATACATTCACCTCAAAAATTATTATTTTTACCTATATCACGCATTTGAACACATTTTTACAGGACTATTTACATCTTATTTATGAGGGATAGAATTTTTAATTACCACAACAAAAACGCACGGGCCCACGAGAATCCCAGTGAGTTTCACAAGCGTAGCCATCAGTATAAATTCAAGGTAAAGCATTTGTTTTCGAAATATAAATACCTGTAAAAATGTGTACAAATGCGTGATCTAGGTAAAAATAGTAATTTTTGAGGTTAATGTATGGTTGGGGTTCATTAATGGCCACCTCCTGGACCCAGTATTAGTTACTGTAATTAACAAATTCAAAATAAATGTGTATTTTATTTATTTACTGTTTTAGGATATTTTTTTATATTTGTGGAAGTATTTTTTTTTATTGTTTTAAGTAAATATTTACTTAATATTTATGTAAACATTTATAAAAATAAATATTTCTCTTCAGCTTTTTGAATAAACTGAAGAAAAAAATATAATTTTCTTTTCACAGATCCATGTTTTTTTTTTTTAAACTTTTGTTCTTAAATCGTTCAAATACTCCAATAACACAGGGTTGTGATGCATGAATGGAAAGCTGTTTAAATGAGAAAGATTTTCTGAAACCCGGAAATCTCAGATTCTCCCCATTGAGGAGTAACGCTGGAAAGAAATATCAATAAAATGTCAGGAAATTTAGAATAGCTTTCTTTTGGTAAGATATACATACTTACATTCATTCATTTTTATGTTTACTCCCAACTAGTCTTATAGTAAATTTACTCACCTTTCGATTGGTTTCACTTTCTTTCTAGTAGTACTATCTGGGACGGAGCTACAACGATTATTCTTCTAAAAACCACGTTTGTATCGAAAAAACAATAAAACGACGTTTTCTCCCTTATGGGCGAGAATTCGGAAAATCGTCATAGAACATTTTTTCTTCCACTAAGGGTCCTCTATCACCCCTCACAATATGACTAGACATTTACGGGACACCCTGTATATATATATATATATATAAAATTCTCGTGTCACAGTGTTTGTGACCAAACTCCTCGGTAGGATTGAGAATAGGATGTTATCTATTTTCCATACCTCTAAGTGATATGGGTGTTTCCCTCCCTTACGAAGTCCCTCCCTATACAACTCTGCCCCCCTAGATTTAGTATTTTAGATTAAGTAGGCGTAAGTCTCCCATTGTATATCATAACCCCCTTAACATAATGTTATAACCCCTCCATGTTTTTGTTCCATGTCTTGTTGGTTGTTTCTCATAAATTTTTCCGGGTGGAAGTCGAAGAGGCCGAGAGAGCATCTTTTGCCACTGTAAGTTAGTGGCACCTAAAATCTAAATTTTCTTCAGGATTTCATTACACTAAGTGTTTTAATTTTTCACAAAATATTTACTATATTTTTGTTCCAGGCTTTCCAAGTGACTCTCGGCGCTAAGATGACGCAGACCCTGGAAATCGGAATTTTTAGTATATTTTGCAAATAGAATACTGATTCTCTGTCCGCAATTTGATCATAAAGATAGAAGTTTCTTAAAGTTTAAGGTTACCTAAAATCCGATGTGTTTCATCATCAATGGAAGTAATATTTTGCCAATTGTATAATAATGTTTTGTTGATATTTCCACATCATAGATAAGGATTACGACAATGAGATAACTCATTAATGGTCACCGCCTACAACCTCATTGAAGGTGACTGAGTTTGATGACACCGCGGTGAGCCAGTGCAACCCGATACTCTCCAGCCGAGGCTGCGTCATCCGATATCTCGAAGAGAAATAGGAAAACGATCGGGACGATGTTCTTTGCCTACCCCACGTAATCCTGAGGAGATGACCTCGAAACCGAATTCGCCATCGGCTGACACCGAAAGTGGCTCAACAATGATGGAAACTCTGCCTGCTCATAAACAGAACGTGACTTCGTCCTGTGAGACTATCAGCAAACCGAAATATAAGGATGTTACCATCCAGCGGGCTCAGAGTTACTTATGGATTCTAGTGCTGATTTATTGTGAGTACCAGTTACTATTAATATTATCAGTTCGGTCAAAAGATTCGTGCGCAATTTTAAAACAAATTTAAATAGTGTAAATATATTTGTCTTTATTGCCAACAATTTCTCGCCATCTTACAAAAATTTCATTGTTGTTGAAAGATTGTATAGTTCATTTAGTAAATCCAGTAAATAATTAACTTTTTCCTTAATGACAATTTTTTGGCACGAAATAAGTGAAAAATGTTAACAGGATGCGGAAAATGCTCTCAAATATATTCAATAATTTATGTAGCGTTGTTCCAGCCGTAATTGGTCTAGCATTATCATGATAGAACAACACTTTGTTGATATTCACCATTCGCGAATAGTTTTTAATCCAAGAGATGATTCCATCCCCTCTAGCATCTGATTTACTTTTATTAGTGATTCTGACTCCAAATGATTTTTATGGACCTCTGTAATAAATTAACTGAGCTTCCTGAAGGGTGTTCATTATAATTGCTCCTTTCTCCAACTATTTTTAAGCATTTTTGTGCACTATTCTTACCGCTGGGAATCTGGCAGATCCGGCACACGTGTATAAAAATTTGACAGCACGTTCATATTGATTGGCAATATTAATTTTCTATGCGTTCGAAGATTAAGTAAATAAGTGACAAACTGAATAATACATTAGTGAAGGTAAGTGTTGAAAGCTTTATATTTTATTGGTCTAGTATTGAGTCGTAGCGAATCCCATGTAAGCTTTTAATGCGCACGAACTTATTGGCTGACTCCAATATTATAGATTGGTAGTTTGAATTCTTCAAAAGTACATGTTTAGCTAGACTTGAAGGAATGTACTAAGGCTAGCAATACACGTTCCGGTATACCTGCACAGGTGACCTGCGCACGTAAACCGGAGCGTGTGTGCCAGCCCCTTCCGGTATACCTGTGCAGGCGTAGCGACCAGAACATGTATACCGGAAAGGTACACCTCTCTGGTGTACCGGAACGTACCTAAGGAAGAATTGTTGAGTACTTTAAACCTTCATAGGTTTTTTCACGTTCTCCCTGGTTTCTTGGAAGACTTACTTTAGTGTGCTTATTGTCCATGAAATGAAGCACTACATAAATAAATAAAAAACCTTCATAGATTTTACATACAAAGTATAAAAACACATATATTTACATAGGAAATGTAAGGACTTTTTCGACAGAGTTTTTATTAAGCAAAACCTGAAACGCAAAAGTGCATTACACATAGAAAAATATATTGAAGACAAACAGTTCCTATAATACTCATTAGACCTCATCAATTAATTAATTAACACTTTTTATCTAGTTTCTCCTCCTGGAGTATTGTGATTAACTTGACGGGCTTCAATGAAGCAGCCAAAAATAATACACAATCATGCCAAAAGTAATACAAAACGTTAGTCTAGATAATATTACTCAGAGCCCGTCCAGTTAGATGGATTTGTTCAAATCCCGCATGAGCAAAATTCTGAGTGTAATATTCCCGCCAACACCGTATTTATATTCTAACAATTATCTATAATTTCTTGAAAAATTCGGCTGAATGAATGAATAATTTCTTGAAAAACACGCGCCCTGAATGAACATGCCTTTGCTGAATTCGTAAGAGTTCTGTGCAACTGTTGAGTTGTACAGTAAATGCTACGATCATGGGCTGCAACGCTCCCCCCCCCGAAATTTTGATTTCATCGGTAAAAATGTGTCATAAAAACAGCAAAATAAATTAAATACGATCACTTAGTTCAGAAAAAATAATTTGTTTTGTGTGTAATATCGGTTTTTTTTTTGTTTTTTTTTTCTACGGCGCTTCTACAACTTGGCCACTAGCGCCGGGCTATCTACAGGTTGCCACCCTTTTATAATGCCAACAGCACGTGGTCGGTCACCCATTCAGGTACTGACCACGCCCGACGTTGCTTAACTTCGGTGATCTCCGGGAACCGGTGTATTCAACGTGGCTATGGCCGTTGGCAAGTTGCCTAACTATTCCAACTTCTAGATTGTAAGTATCTCATACTCCCTAATTGTTCCCAGCCCCCTCCCCAGAAATGGTCTCAGCTCCCTCGGAAATTATTTTCTATATACACCCGTGCTATGATCTGGACACGACTACATTTGGTGGTTCTACGCGGAAATAAATAGTGTATCCTCTACCCATCGCTAACAGATAGCGCTCAAATCGCGACGAACCTCGCAGGTTGGAGGTTTTTTCCCCCAACTTTTCACAACAATAATAAAAACAATATGCGTTCAGCTGACTAGGGTTGGGTTGATGACACTGACCTGCCGGATTTGGCCGGCAGGCCGTACTTGGGAGACACTTGTTTTAGAACATAGCTACAAAGGCAACTTGCCGGTTCTTGTTGTAAAAGAATTACATAGCGTCTAATTTATGTAAAAGGATTACATAAAAGCAAATATAAACGTCCAACTCGCAGGAACCGCGTCATCTTAGCGCATTTTCCTTCTTATCCCTAGTGTCATTTGGTGGAGTTGAAACAGTCTTCATTTTTCGTGAAAAATGTAAAATTAAATCTCAAAGAGAAGATTTTAGGCGGCGCCAAAGGAAACTGACAGTATCCTAAGCAGAAATTACTCCTCCGCCTTCGCTCTAGGAAAACAGTGGGATACGTTTCCCATTTTCTTACCATTTCTTACTAAAATACTCATTTTACTGTCACATACTATTTTGAAAAACGGCCAATTAGAAACAGAGGCCAGCAGACAACAAAAAAAAAGTTCAAACGATCGAAATCGACAGTTTTAGGCAATTATATTTCGGGTTGACATCTTCTCATTGAAAATAACTTCAGAATCATTTTTGTAGAAAATTAAGTGAGCACTCGAATGGTCAACGTCCACTTACCACTATTTCCTAACCGTTTTCGAGAAAATGTACGAAGATCCCAAAACTTTTTATGCCTGTTATTTTTTTTCCCTTTCTAATATCTCCTTAACTCTAAACACACCCAAAATTAAAATATCTTCGTTTAGATGAATATCAAACCTTTGAAACAATTATCAACTGAATTAGTCGTTTCTGAATACCAAAACTAAAATTAGTTAGAAAAACTAGATTCATCCACTTTTCTGAAAAAACGCAGGAATTTCACCAGTGAAACTATTCTTCCGGTTACGAACTTGATTGGCCTATGAAATTAAACAAAGGTTTTTGTACCAAATTTCTTAAAAATTGGTATTTTTTAGATTTTTTCTCTGGTATTAATTTCAATTTGTTGTCATAATTCTAAGATAGGTCATCTATGAGGGATTGTTAAAGATCAGTTTTACATTGGCCATTTTGCTGAACGTGCTGGAAGCAATGGGTGTTTATCAAGTGCTAGGAAAGCACATTCTGTGATTCGATAGTTAATTCGTTTGAATTAGGTTAGGAATCTATAGTGATTAGATAAGACGATGAATCCTGGTGATTCTAGAAGAGTAGGGCAACATTTTTCACACATTCATTATACAAGGTCATCCTTAATTTCCAATGATTCACGAGTATATCGTCCCTACCATGTCAAACTATCGAATATGCAAATCGGAGAGAAAGAGGAACGAACATATTCTATCCATTGACGAAGGAATCTATTCAAAAATGGTCTTATTCGATACTTTATTTAAGGCATTTAAGGCTATTCTATAAAGGGGTTAGAGTTGCGACAATTTGCGACAAGCCGTATCGTCCATAATCCAAGAGCTAAGTCCGGAATCTAAAAACGAGATTTTGCATATTTGATAGTTTGACATGGTAGGGACGAGATATGCAATATGCTTTGTTTAAACGACGTCAATACTTGTAACCCAAAAACGTTTTTATACGTTCTTATCAATACTTAGCCGAAGCTAAGGCTAAGAACCTAATGTATCACCTATCGGATAGTTAAAATTTATTCAGAAAGTGCTAAAAAGAGCAAAACTGTTCATGTATATATATATATATATATATATATATATATATATATATATGATTCATGACCATACGGCACACTAGGGAGATAGTGTGGTCAGTACTATTCTTCGGCCGCCTGATTTTCCCCTTGGACCAAGGTACCCATTATTAAATTAATTAAAGGCTGGGTTGGCCTAGGGACGTTCTGGTACCCCAAATCATGAGTGCAACATCAATAGCTACATTCCTTCAGAATGTATTACAGGCCAAATTGGTGCGTTAGAGAATTTTCATGACCTAGAATCCAATTCTTTATAGTGATAGAGATTAATTCAATTAATACTGGACAACAAACGTGCAGACTTAGAAGTAATCACTAAAATACACTCAGACATAAAAAAAAAAAAAGATAATTAAAATTCTATGGCTGATAAAAAATAGATCCTTCAAGACTGAGAAGACATATTGGAATTATATGAAAATCAAAATAGGGAAAAAGTAGAAATAGTTAAATGGATTGAGGGAGTAAAAGAGGATTTCTCAATCAAAATTTATTTAAACCAGTACGCATAAATATATTTTTTACAAATAAGTAAGGCAGGGGTGTATATAGGAAATAATTTGGGGGATACTAACAACCTAGAACATGGAATAGTTAGCAAACTAAAATACTATTATCCCCCCTCCCCAACTATTTTTTCTGAACTAAGTGATTCTAAATTGATTTTTGAGGGTTTTTTTAACACATTTTTACCGATTAAATGAAAATTTGGGGGGGGCTTATATATGCCCATGAGTTAAGGGAGTCAAAAGAGGGGGATTTAAACAGCAAATATCCCATAAAGAAACATTTCAGATAGACACATTCAAACAAAACCATTTTGATAAGGATGTCAGTCGGAGATTTTAAGTAAGGAATGGTGCAGCATGGTTTCATGACAGAAAAGAACTCATTTTGAATTAATGAAATAAGTTTGGGTGCAAAGAAAAACCTACTTCTTAAATAATTCTAATTATTGGTTATTGTCCTACCAAGGCCATAAGTGAATAATAAGAAAATAAACATCTATGTACATGTATACATATATATATATATATATATATATATATATATATATATATATATATATATATATTTTAAATAATGCAGTATTCGCACATCCAATCTCACAAGGGGAGTATACAGCGATGGGGTCACCGCTTTGGACCATTTTTTTTCTGGTGATTCTACATAGAAAAATAGTCGACACGTATCCGAGCGTTCCGTCCAATGCGCCTTAGAAGCCGAGAAATAAAATAAAATAGGTTGAAAGTGCTTTATTTTTTATATGGAGTTTAGAAAATGATATCGACGTGATTCTTTCACCAATTCATTCGTTTTACTGAGTAGATTAAAGGAAAAATATAATTGTTAAACAATAATTTATATTTCGTCAAATAAATTCAGAAATATGCTTACTTTTTCAAGTAAACTAGTATTATACATTTTTTTACACCACAAATAATAGCAGATTTAAACTCAGCACCCCAAGAAACCCTAATGTGGTGAATATCATTGAAAACAAAAAATAATGATTTTTACCAGTCTAGAAGAGACTAAAAATTTGTAAGGGAAAAAGTAACCAGACGTTTTGAAATTCAATATCTCCTTTTGAGATTATCCGATTTTTACGTCATGGAAATCTTTCGAAAGAAGAAAGACTCCTTTTTAGCACTTTCCACCGAAGGAAAGTAGCTATTGAGGTTGCACTCATGACGCAATTTTTGAAAAATTTCTTCAAATCTTTATCGATCCTACCTAGTAGACACCGAAAATGACCCCCGTTAAAATTTATATATATCTATATATATATATATATATATATATATATATATATATATATATATATATATATATATAGTGTGTGTGTGTGTGTGTCTAACCACCAAAATCGGTCCACCGGAAGGGGGGGGGTTACCCCGAACCCAAAACACTAATTTGACCATGCCAGCCGTAATATTGGTTATATTTCAACGAAACTTGGTATTCGTAGTGGTAATCTGGAGAGAAAAGTGAGATGTAAAAATAAACTAAATCGGTTGATTAGAAGGGGGCGTTTACTTCGGACCCACAATACCAATTTGCCACCACTACGAGCCGTGATTTTTGTTATATTTCGACGAAACTTGGTATTCGTAGAGGTGATCTAGAGAGAAAAGTGAGATGTAAAAATAAACTAAATCGGTTCATTAAAAGGGGGGGGGGGGTTACTTCGAACCCACAATACCAATTCGCCACTACCAGCCGTGATTTTTTTTATATTTCGACGAAACTCGGTATTTATAGTGGTAATCTACAGGTACAAATGTGTTGTAAAAATAAACTAAACCCGTTCATTAGGAGGGGGGGGGTTTACTTCGGACCCAAATTACTAATATACTCATAACGGTCGTAATTTCTGCTTCATTGTAACGAAACTCAGTATACGTCATGGGTAACTCATGGGAAAGAATTGTTGTAAAAATGAGCTAAATCGGTCAATCGGAAAGGGGGGTTTACTTTGTAATATATTTCAATAGAATAGCCCACCGGACGTATGTTCGCAAGACCGCCGCAAGGAGCGCTATATCCCAAAAGAGGGACTGTATCTTGTTCCTGCGTCAGATCAAAAGACGAAAAAAATGAAGTGTTTAGTATTTATTAAGTAGTGTTGTAGGTACCATGTGTAAACATAACTCTGGAAGCAAATTAATAATTGAACAGTTACTCATTACAAAATTAAAAGAGAACTATTCATGTTTTTATTTTATTTATGTAGGATATTTTCAGCAAATTGTTCTGGAAACCAGTCTACACAACCCAAATTCTGAGGAAAGTGCTAAAATTATGCAGCTCCTGCGTGACGGACATTCTAACCATATAAATGACTGTTGTATTATCTCTTAATGTACTTGCAAAAAATGGTTCTCAAAGTAAAAATAAAATGTAAACGTTTTTGCATATAACGTCAATCCCAGAACTTGAATTTCAAAACGTCTGGTTACTTTTTCGCTTACAAATTTGTAGTCTCTTCTAGACTGGTAAAAAACATTATTTTTTGTTTTCAATGATATTCACCACATTAGGGTTTCTTGGGGTGCAGAGTTTAAATCTGCTATTACTTTTGGTGTAAAAAAAGGTATAATACTAGTTTACTTGAAAACGTAAGCATATTTTTGAATTTATTTGACGATATATAAATTATTGTTTAACAATTATATTTTTCCTTTAATCTACTCAGTAAAACGAATGAATTGGTGAAAGAATCATGTCGATATCATTTTCTAAACTCCATATAAAAAATAAAGCACTTTCAACCTATTTTATTTTATTTCTCGGCTTCTAAGGCGCATTGGACGGAACGCTCGGATACGTGTCGACTATGTTTCGATGTAGAATCACCAGAAAAAAAAATTGGTCCAAATCGGTGACCCCATCGCTGTATACTCCCCTTGTCAGTTCTAAAATTAAATTTATATTATTATTGCAATAATAATAGAGAATTCCGGCATTCTATTTCTAAAACTGTTGGTTTAATTCCCAAAAGAAGTGTCATTTTTTCACTTTAAAAAGGAAAAAGGAAAGAAACCTGAATAGAATAGGCTGTAATCAGTAGAAAACTACTGAAAAAATGTGCGTTAATAAAATAGATTTTTCCACCAATCTTGATGTCGCCCTTATAGGAGCTGGTTAGGCAGTATTAAGGAAGAGGAATTACATAAATGGATTGACTTGTCTTCTGCCCAGCTTTTATATTATCTGAGAAATTTTAGTCACAATAAGATATTCATATTTGTAGTAATAATAATTTTTTGAGGGGTCCCCCGTGGTCTAGTGGCTAGCGCCTTAAATTCATATGTTGGAGATGGTGGGTTCGATCCCCACTGGCGGCAGAAATTTTCTCATCCCCCGGCTCATTGGGAGAATTCCTTGCTGCACCCTGGATGTCGGTGCTAATGGCCTAGTTGTCGAAGTTCCATAATGAATGAATAAGTAAATATATTTCTCTTAAAATATGTACAGTGTTTTAACAATAATTAATGCCTATTTACAAAAGAAAAGCTTGGGCAAGGCCCGTTAGCTGACGAAGTGTAGTATCTGTTCTTCTATCAAGTCATGATGAGATAATTCCCAATATGTGAAAAATGAAAAACTGATATGAAAAACTCGAAGTTCCATAATAAAAAAAAAATTGGAAGGAGGACCGGTGGCCGTGAGTGTTAAGGCGTGAGCACTTAACACTCCGTGCCAAGGATCGAGGGTTCAATTCCCACTATGGGGTGGTGGCTTTTTTTTAAATGAAAAGGCATCAGCCCTATCCTGGCTAGAAAAAGGTGGTAACCCGTCCTAAAATCCTTAGTTAATACTAATGGATGTTGAAATTTAAATACAAATAGGCAATATTTGGACATGAAGAGTTAATTTTTCTTGTTAGAAATACAAACTATTTGCTTTATTTTCCAGAGAGGAATCAAGAAATGTTTTAAAAAGTGATAGAAAAATGCTGAAGATACCGCAAAGTCGAGTACTTGCTTCATCATATCTTGTTCTGGTAATCATCATTGTTTCATGTAATGCATCATCAATAAGTAAGTATCACAATATACTTAATACTATCAAATTATTAAAATACTTAATATTAAATTAATTAAAATTGTTGAAAGAAAGGCTTAGCCAATGGCCAAAGCCACGTTGAATGCAACAGTTCCCGTTGATCACTGAAGTTAAGCAATGTCGGGTGAGGCCCGTACCTAAATGGGTGACCGACCACGTGTTGTTGGCATTGTAAAAAAAGGGTCGCGTAGATAGCCCGGAATTAATAGCTCAATTGCTGATACTCCGTTAAACACAAACAAAAAAATAAAAAATAAAATCCTAACTTCATTGCTCTAAAGCTGATAAAAATATATTATTTGCAGATTAATCTCTTCCTCTCAAGTACTATACAAAGGATGTAAACAGGCAGTTTTAAAAGTTTCGACTTTTGGAAAAATTAACTTGACATACTGGGGTTTCAATCCAGTGACCCTTAAGTTATTTTTTTTGAAAAGTTAAAGATTTAATAACTAAGTCAATAACTTTAATGCATTTGAGGCTCAAAGCAGATATCTCTACTACAATTTGAATTTATTAAACCACTGTACTAAAAGGAAAAAAATACAGAATAACTTTTTAAAGGCTCAGCAGTAAAGAAAACCGGACACTTTTAATATTTGTAGTTTGCTTGCTGATTGTGAGTGATGGTTTTGTTTTTAATCTGGCTAGAGCAGAGTAGAAGTTCACTTGGAGGCCACATTTCTGAGTGATGTATCCTCAGGTCACTCAGAAATGTAGCCTCCAAAAAACGGAACAGATCTTCCTTTCCTCCATAGCCCTGAAGATAGCTTGATGTCAAGCCAACACGTCAGAAATTCAACTAATTTAAGTAATAAAATGTAGTTTTATTCAGCCAGTTTTGACCAAACCCCGATTATCTACACCTTCTCAATTAAAAATTAGAATAAGATACATTAAATTTGAGAGTAAATTTAAGTGATTTAGCTACAATATTCTAAAATTGTAAAAAATATTTTTTAGATGTTACAGAAATTAATGATGTGGAATTCTTTAAAACTGATGAGGACGCTCAGAAACGAGTTCTTGATCTGGCAAGATTGGAGAAGGAGGAGATCGAGAAAGACCTCCTGAAAGATAAAGGTAAGAGTGAATTCACATTGTTTGGATATAAATCATTTTTCAGAACACCAGTCCTAGAAAGTCCATGGTACCGTGGGCAAATATTGGTGGAACGGCTGCTTTATGGACTAAATAATCTATCCAACAAAATTTATAATTTCATATTATCGCGAACATTTTTCATGTTTTATTATTAATATCTTCAGATTTCAGATTATCACCAAATCTGAAGTTTTTGCTTCCCGTTTTTCTTTGTTTTGTTTTTTTAAATAAATAATTATTCTAAATGCTAAGTACACATTTTGGTTCAATTTTAACCCCAGGCTAAAAAATATTTAATTCACTAAGAATTCAAGCCTAAATACTTAGTCAAGTTCAAGTAATGTGCTTAGTCAAGTGTTTGCTGCCTCTGAAGTATTTTTCATGGGTTCTTTTAATTGTATTTAGGTATATTCATAAAAGTAACTAAATACAAGCAATGTGCAACATGGCCCGTGTATGAGGATAAATGGTAAAATCTCAGGGTTACTGGCCTGTGGATTAGAAAATAGTTTCAAAATTTTACACAAATTGTAAATTATAAATAATTATTTTGTTTATAGGTGCCCAAAACCAAGTTATCTTTGATTCATCTAATGAGAAACCAAATGAAACTCTTGTAAAACCAGCTGTTGCAGCTGAAGAAAACGTTCTTCTTCGAACAGGTAATGATAACTCAGAAGAATCTCTCAACAAAATGGCTAATTTAAAAGAGCAAAATAACAGACCAGATCCAGCAGGAGAAAATAAACCTTCTACTTCGAAGGCGAACAGGATGTTGCCTGAGTTTATTGACCAGAGGCTCAACGAAATCTCAGAAGATCAGGAAAACAACAGAGATGCAGAAGAATTAGGGAACATTACAAAATATTCTCTCCCCGGAAATATAGCTCGGCCCTCTCCTCGGGAAGAAGAGAAAGATGAACCAGAGTTGGAAGAAATAACTGGGGGCAGAAATATCAATTCAGAAATTTTTACTGAACCATTTCAAAGCCAAAATACATCAAACGAGGCTCAGAAGGTGGAACAACTTTCTGATGACGACGATATTATTCAAGATAGAAACTCGGATGTTGTATCAACACCATCAGAAACTCAAGAAAATGTGTATGATCCAACAACAAAATTTCTACAATATGAAAATGCTTCCGAAGCCCAAAATCCAAGTACAAATGAATTGCTCACAAATATAAATGAAATTGAAGCAGATGATAAAATCGGTGAGTCAAATGGCACAGTGGATACAAATTCTCTACTTCAGCAAAATGTAAATTTGTCAAATCCTGAGCTGGAAAGAGAAACCGATGGATCCAACAGTCTCCAAACCGAAGCTAATTTGATATATAAACAAGGTATGGAGTCACCTGAAATTTTAAATAATGAAGAA
Source organism: Gonocerus acuteangulatus (assembly GCA_946811695.1). Lineage (NCBI taxonomy): Eukaryota > Metazoa > Arthropoda > Insecta > Hemiptera > Coreidae > Gonocerus > Gonocerus acuteangulatus. Next base: position 32,603,173 of record OX328126.1, on the reverse strand, counting down.
ATAGAAGAAGAAATAAATCAACAGAATTCTTCAATTGCAAATGAAGATCAAAACGAAAGAGTTCCTGAACTTGTACTTAACTCAAATTTTGAGCAGAAAGAAAATAATTCGATTTCTCCAAGAATATATTCAATTAATGCCAATAACGAAAATTTTTCAAATTCCGTAGAAAATATTAGAAATAATGTGGAAGATTTCAAATCTGAGGAACAAGATACTGATCCGGAAATTAATTCTTCAAATGACGAACGCCTCACACAACGCATAAATGATGTTAACAACGAAACAAACGGTTCAGGATCATCTGGTTTAAATGAGGAAGATATAAAAAATTCGTTAAGAAAAATTTTGGGATTATTCAATAAGAATACCTTAGTCCTAAACACAGAGGACAACGATAATGGAAGCTTCCAAAACTCTGTTCCACAATCTGTAAACGCTCAGAATAATGTTTTAACTGCAGACATTGAAGAAGGGGAAAGTGGCGTGCCTATAGAAGTTCCTTCAATCATTCAGGCAAATATCAATATATTGAATCAAAAGTCTGAAAACAAGAAAGCATCCCAAAATACAGAACAAGATCTCAACATTCGTGACGTTCCAGTAAATGCTGAGGAATATGAAGAGTCTTCAGTCGGGGAGCTACCAACCAAACAATATGGTGAAGGGAATATTACTGAAAACGATAATAATGCTCAGTCTGAGCAAACACCAGAAACTCAACTTGAAAGATATCCAGACTTTAACGACAAGGAAAATTCAAGCAATTATATCGGAAAAGGAAGTGAGAAAAATAACGGAGTTCCCTACAAAAGTGAATCCTCCATTTTACAAGACATATTGTTTGGTACAAAATCTATTCAACAAAACAAATATGAAGAGGATCCACAACTTGAAAAGACATCAGCAACCAATGAAGAGGATAACAATAAATCAAAGCCGACTGCAGCGGATGAAAACAGTGAAGTAACTGAAACAGGAAATAATAATGTAAAAATGGAAACTGATATTGTGGGAAACTCAGGTATAAATTACGAAAACAATAGAAACCTTTTAAAAAATAGTAGTGAACTCAACAACGAATCAGAAGGTATGAATTCCAATACTGAGGAAGAGAATTCAAGGAATAGAAATGAACAGGAAGAAGGAGTCATTTCAGAGGCTGAGGAATCGAACAAAAAAGAATCACCACTCTCAAATAATAATGAAGCTACATTTCAGGATAATATGGCTAAACAACTTTCGTTTGCTAGAGCCCTACTTTTTAATAATATTCTCAAAGCATCAGAAGAAAACTTAGAACAACTGAAAAAACAAAGTGACAAATCATTTCAAAAAACTTTATACGCAGATAGTGCTGATGAAAAAAATGAGAATGAAAAATTAAGTAAAGAAATTAACATTCCTTCGTTTAAGAAAGAGCTTTTTGAAACATCTGATGATGAAGATATTTTGACTCAAAATGTAGACCAAACATTAGAAAATGGGATGATTATTCCAAAATTAAATTCAACTGGACAGGTGTCAGAAAATAATTGTAAAAATGACGAAAAAAAACAGCTAGAAAATAAACTAATATTTGATCAAATTTCAGAAGATTCAACGAAGGAAAATATTCCAGCAACAATACCCTGTATTAAAGGAGGAGAAACCGACATGAAAAAAGACGAACCCATAAGTTTGTTTTCACATTTCCCACCAATAGTTTATGAAGATAGAGTGGAAAGTCAACCATCAGACAAAATTAATGAAAATGATGATGTTGCAACATTATCATTTAATAATAATGAAAATCAAGAAAGCAACAACGATAAAATGGATTATTTAATCGAAAAAGGAGAATACTTGAGGGATAATGCGTCATCTTCAGCAGGTTCTAAAGACTTCAATGAAAATTATACACCTTCCACTGAAATTGAGGAGGAAATTAATACTTCTGATGATGCACAAAAGAATTTATCACTGGATGTACAAAAAGATGATAACAAAACTGATTCTGGCCTAATTCATCCCATAAGAGGGCCGTACTCGAAAAGCATTGTGGATCTAGACTCTGAAAAGTATGGAGAAACTGATAACCAAAATAAAGGAAAAGAAAATGCAAATGGCCAACTATCAACCTTATTCGGGAGCAAAGAAATTTTAGGAAATAATTACTCTGCCTCTAATGAAACAGAAAATAATAGCCATAAGTCCGACGAGGACAGAGCACATAATCCACTTAACAAGGAGCATATTCGTGAAAATAGGACTCGTGATATCGAAATTGGTGGACATACGATATCAAAGAGGACTTCGACAAAACCACAAGATTTCTTAGAAGAAGACGACATAGATGATCTGAAGAACAATGAATTTGATGGAGAAAATCGTTCAACTGGAGACGAAACAGTAATATATAACCTTCACACAGAGCCTAAAAAAAGTAATATATTTTTCAGTGAAAAAGGAACAACTAATGGTACATTTTCTGGAGAATATAATGAAAAAAATATAAATGAAGAAGAGACAGAAGAATATTCTTTGAAAAAAGAAGACAATACTAAAGGGAATGTCAAAGACGAAGATGAGCAAATAGGAACTGATGCAGTAAATCTAAAAGAGACTGAAACAAAAAGTCAGACAAACAAAAAAGAAATTTCGAAAGAAAACTTAGATGACAAAAATACTGATACAATTGAGAACTCAAAGGAAGGTGAGTCAGCTTCTAATAAAACAATGTCACCACTTCAAAATACTTTCAAAAAAATGCATGACTCATTCATACTTAAACTTATCAGAGGCCTATATTCGCCTTTTTTTCCTTATGCCAAAATATAAGCAGAAATAGCTAGAACTGAATGAATAATTTCAACTATCGGGCTTTAGATGACAATCTCAGTTACAATTATGTTAAGATGCATCTCTTTAAGGATTCTTAACTTTCCTTATATTGTTCAAAGCTTTAATTTAATTTAAAAATTAAATTAAGTTAAGGAACAAAAATGTTTTATAATCCATTGGTGTACTTTTAGAAAACCACAATTGAGGCGTTCAGAACCAGAGTGGACAATCCCACATTGTGAAAATTGAGTCTTCAGATATAAAAGACACATTGGACCATCTGCTACATACTTAATTGGTTTTGAAATTTATATATATATATATATATATATATATATATATATATATGTATTTTTTATTTTTTTTTTTTACTGCGCATCAACAAATCTTGGCTATTAGCACCGACGTCCAGGGTGCAGCCAGGAATTCTCTCAGCAAGCCCTGAGATGAGAAAATTTCTGGCGCTGGTGGGGATCGAACCCACCATCTCCCGCTTATGAATCTAGCTCGCTAGCCACCAGACCACGGGAGACCCCTGAAATTTATATTGTTCTCAATACAGCCTTCAGAAAGCATGTCAGACTGTGATTTAACTTTTCAAACTCAATTTACAATAATGTAGGATAGTCCACTCTGGTTCTGAACGCTTCAACTCAATTAGGGACAGACCACATAAAACTAATAGAAGTATGAACTATATTGCTTTATTGGCATAGTTTGATAGAACTGACAGCATTGTAGGAATTAAAAACAAGAAGCTTAATTAAATCATAGTGAGGCTAAAATTTACCTATAATTTTGGAATCACCCAAAATGCGCCTTTGCATCTTCCTGAGGTTTCTCTTATTGTGTTGTCCTATTACGAAACAATGAAACTTTCAAATTCATTGACAATATTTTCGGCATAGTGGTATTTTGGATATGGATTAATTGGTAATCATTTCTAGACCTAAAAGCTCTGAAAGAATGAGAGGATATAACGACTTCCAAACCACGTATTCAACAATTAAAAATTACTCATAAAACCAATTAGACATCCCTTGTTGAACAATAGGATCTCTTCTGATAAAGTTCAAACCCTATAAGGAACTGATTTTATGACAGGGCAATGTTATGAAAGGAATAATTTAGGATATCAAACTGGAGTTGCAGGAACAAGTGTTGCAATTTGGACGGATGAAATTAGCTTGCACAAAACATCTTGTTGCTTGTGTACTAGTTTTTTGTTGCGTGTCAAGCCTACAGATCATTAACACCACTTGTAATGTTTGGTCTATAAACTATTGCAAGATTTTTAATTTTTCTTAATGTAAACTAGAATTATAGTGTCTTCAAAAATTATTAATTGTTGATCATATTCATCTCAATTTAGAGTAATTTATACTAACTGTACAAGGTTATTATATTTAAATTTACTTCTCAGAGTAACAGATTTAATATTTTCTGGATAATAAGTGAATTAACAACAGGATAATAAGTGAATTATAATTTTATTTTTCTCAATTTCATTTGTAAAATTGTGATGTTGTAACAAAAATTAAATAGGACCAGTTCTAAAGGATTATAAATAGGAAAATTGCACCAGCCCAAAACTTATGCAAACAATAACAAGTAGTTTCGAAAATAATATAATGTTACCATTATAAGTTATATTTTTGATGTATATAAAGAAGTATTGTCCACTATATGTTAATTTTTATACATAGTTGTACTTTTTAAATAAAATTTATTTTTTTTAAAAAAAAACCTCTATTAATAAACCATTTCCTTCTTCTAAGAAAAGTGTGTCTTGAAGCAGTATAATAGGCCCTTTTTTGAGAGGATCAGGTCCTCATGATCATTGATTTAACATCCATCTTTGTAAATAGTTCTTGCTTTTGAGGAAATAAAATTTCTCTAGGCCCATGACAAATAAAAGCAACCCACTATCCTTAACACTAGATTTACCAGACCAATCACTTTGCCTGGTCGTGAAATTTCAATTCCAAATTTCTACTACATATAACATTTGCATTCCTAAATGATGTTTAGACTTTTGTAGCTCAAAGTAGAGAATACATTTAATGAACTTAATGTTTCTTTACATATATATTAATAATAAATATAATTTTTGTTATACCAGTACCTGGTTTGGTATATCTAGTGTTAAAATGTGCTTTAACCCTCCACGTGTGTAAGGCTTGCAGCCTGAAGGCGCTTGCAGTGGAGGACCTCTGTTGTTCATAGGCGCTTCTTCTGCAGCATGTAGCACAGCACCTCTTGTGCATGCTTCCAGAGGACAAGCATCCTTAGGGTTCTCATAAATACCAAGCAGATCATGTTATACTAGATCCAGGGTCTCTATATATTATATTTTTGTAAGGCCCCGTTTTCCCTTTGTCTTTGATAAGTGAATAAGGATGAGAAAAAAGGTTGGCTGTCCATCTGTAGAGATGTGAGAACCACGAATCCGCAAACGTTGCGTCTGGGTTGTTGGAACCGCATGTGGTTGATTCGTAAGATTCCTGGAAGATTTAAGACCTGAACAGAGTTTCTCGTCCAGCCACGTGCTAAAGCAGGAGTGGGTAAAAAGGGTATAAAAAGAGCTGGCTTACCTCCGACGGGTCAGAGTCCACGCCCGTTCCTGAGGTCTTGGCCGAGATGGTGATGAGAGATAGGTCAGCTCCAAAATATACTCTAATCTCCCCAAATGATATTTGATAACTCTATCTAGCTGTCTCTCTCTCACTCAACCTTTTCTCTCATCTTAGCGATGTTTTATGATATTTATTTATGTAATAGTAACCTCAGTGTAAATTATAGTTTTGAAAGGAATTTCCTCTTCTCTAAAATATTTCCCCATTATCTATTCCTTTAAATCCCGTCCTTGCTAATCAGTCCCTTACATTGTATTATATTAAAAATCATTGGGGGAGTAAGGAAGAAAAAAAAGAAGAAGAGAAGATAAATAAAAAAACATATATTCTAGAACTAAATGAACTATTCATTCTCTTCAGTCCTGAGGCGTGCGTTGGGATTCGTCAGCCGGATGCTGAGTTGTTGTGCCCTCTCAACAATGGATTTCCTCTTCTTCGAGCTCACAGCGTGGGCAATTTCAGCGCAGAACTTCCTGTTCTGCATCATCAGCATCTCAAGCTCCTTAAAATTAATCAAATACAATTATAAGCACAAAGTTGTAGATTTGTTGGTAATGATTTGAATAACTTTCCTCAACATCAAGTAAATGCATGGCTACATTTTTTCAAACAAAATTTACCACTACTGAATTAGTTTTGTTATTAATCTCCAAAAGATGTATTAATAACAAAAAACCAGGGGTCTCCCGTGGTCTAATGGCTAGCGCCTTGGATTCATAAGCGGGAGATGGTGGGTTCGATTCCCAACCTCCGGCAGGAATTTTATCATCCCACGGCTCGCTGGTAAAATTCCTCGCTACACCCTGGATGTCGGCGCTAATGACCTAGATGTAGATGTGCCGTAAAAAAAAAAAAAAAAAAAAAAAAAAAAAAAAAAAAAAAAAAAAAAAAAAAAAAAAAAAAAAAAAAAAAAAAAAAAAAAAAAACATAGAAGACGCTACTTTATTTGCTCCTCATAAAAGTGTTGATTTGAGCAGTGCAGGGAAAGGTATTTGCGATGAAATTAGTAAAACATTAGTGAATAGTGATAGTGAACAAATTATGAAGAAGAAATCCTGGTTTGAACTTTGTGAAAATTCTGAAAACATGGTAAGTTCAGTACCAAGATATCTTGTAGTGAAAATGGAAACCATGGAAACCACAGGTAAAAACTTTAACCTTATTAGTCCATTTATAATTAATAAGTGGGTTTGCTCCTTTTCAAAAGAAATTAAAGTTCGAAAACAATATAAAACTGGCTTACTTCTCCTGGACTGCCCCAATCATATCGTTGCAACAAAAATACTTAGGGAAAAACAATTTAACGGCGTCAATATCTCGGTTGAAGCTCATAGAACGTTGAATTATTCTAAAGGAGTTTTCTTCTGTCCGGAGATCAGAGATCATTCTGAGGAAGAAATTGCTCTTGAGCTGAAAGATCAAGGAGTAATAGGACTGAAGAAAATAGGAAAAGACCCCAAGAAATCATGTTTATTCCTTGTAACATTCGACACTCCAGAACTTCCTAGCCGTATCTATGTTGGCTATCTATCAGTTGCTGTAAGGCAATATATCCCTCAGCCGTTAATATGTTTTACTTGTGGACTTTTAAATCATCATATGTCATCCTGTAAGAAGGATCCTGTTTGCAAAACCTGTAGTGAACCGCGACATGATGGTCCATGTAATGGAATTCAGTGTTGTTTGTGTGAAGGTTACCACATTACCACTGCAAAAACTTGTCCTGTTTACTCTCAAGAATATGAAATTAAAAAGCTAATGGCCTGTAACAAGTTAAGTTACCCAGAAGCTAAACGGACATACCTGAAATCGAAGCAAGTATCTTATGCCTCCAGAGCAGCGAGTAAAGTACAAGAACCCGATAATTCTCCTCAATTAACGGAATTGATTCTACAAATGAGTAAGAGGATGGTACCCAAAAGACAACACACGACATAAACAAAATGACGCCTGATGACTTATACGTGATTGTAAAACAACAAGTACTCACTGACTGGCAAAGATACTGGACGCAAACAGATAATAAATTACGACAAATAAAACCAACTATTAAACCTTGGTTGACTAATACAAGTACCCTGACAAGACGAGAACAAGTAATATTAACAAGACTACGTATTGGACATACTTTCCTGACACACTATTACCTTATGGACAGAACGGACAAACCAGTTTGTAAATACTGCAATACAACACTTACAGTAAAACATATTGACAGAATGCAGACAACGTAATCATCTTGACATACCTCACGACATCCAGGAGCTACTCACACTTGACAGTATACACACAAACACTATACTAATATATCTACAACACATTAATGCCTACAACAAAATTTAACATACCCGCAAATCAACAAAATTAGATATTACATAAATGAATGAATGTATATATATATATATATATATATATATATATATATATATATATATATATATATTTATTATTTATTTATTATTTTTTCTTCTTTTTTTTTTATTTCTTTTTTTTTTATTTTTTATTTATTTATTTTATTTTTTTTTTATCCCCTTATTTTTTGTTTCTCTTTCTTTGTTCTGAACTCACTCATTCTTTTCTATTTTGCTATTGTATAACTTTTGTTCCCTAGTACATTTTAGAATAAGAACACATTTGTATGAAAATAACTTAACAATTTGTTAATGTGTAACAATTGACCAGGCGATTCGCCAAGTTGCGAAGCCTTATCAATAAATAAATAAATAAATAACAAAAAAAACTCCGAAAAGAATTTAGCAGAATTATTTAATTAATGAGTTTTGTGGTCAAAAATCTCAACACCAATAACTAGAAAGGTAGAAAGATAATGAATAAAAACATATGTACAGGATAAATGGATAAGTTCAATAGTGCATGTGTGAACTTCTGAGGAAAATATTCCCTTCTATTCGGTCATTTGCAAAGCCTTTTAATTAACTACGCACACTTAACGTTAAATACTATAAAAACTAATTTTGTCTCGTTTAGGACCAGGGCTTTAATAGGTCAGACAAGGGAGATAGTGTTAAATGTTTATCAACACTTAGCCAAAGCTAAGGCTAAAAAAAATGTAAACTATTACATTGCCTGTTCAAATGGATGGTGCAGTTGTAGGGAAGAGGGTGCCTACTGACACAGAAAAAACCCTCTGTTATAACTTATCGCTGGGAGGTTTAAATCGTTTTCAGCCTTAGCTAAGAATTTATTAATGTTTACCTTAAAATATTTACACTGCATAACTTCGTTATTTCATTAACTCAATGACACTGCTTTGCTAGAAATTTTCTTATTACCACATAATAATTAAATCAAAAATAAATACTTCTAGGAGTGAGACTTAAGTGACAGAAATAAATTGGTAATTACTAGATAAATATACTACAAGATTAGATATGACACTCTTGCCCAGTGGTTTTGAAAAATGCAAAGGAAGAATAGTTAAAACTGCTTATTTAAGTATTCACAAGAAAACACAAATAGAGCATGTAACTCTTTCAAAGACTACCATCCCTATTCTTGAAAGATACTGTGAAATGGATTTCTAACAGAGGACAATAACAGTTATAAAATATCATTCCTATTTTTAACATTTAGAGTAACTAGTAAGGGTAAACCAAGACTTAACAAAAGATAAACAATGAGGTAATTTTTTCAAAAGCAGCATTTGTTCAGCAGAATTTAACAAACCAATTATGTTTTGTTGACAAATTAACAGATTTTCTTTATCGGAGCATGAATAAAAATTCCGGTACTTACGTATTAGCGTCAAAGCAGGTTAAAGAGGCGGGTCTCGTTCAGAGATCTGGATCATGGATAACGCATTTCTATTGGTCAAGCACTATCAGAGATATCATCATCTATTGTGTTTATAGTTGCCATCTTGTTCCCTTTGTCTTTTTAACGCAATTCATTTGTGCTTTATTTACCCACGCAATTGTTGTTGTTTTTTTGTTATGCGATTTCAGTTTTTGTACGAGTTAGCGACAACAGAATAGCTAGGATGAAAGCTACTGTTTCGAAGCGATGCTAAATTGTTTATCAGTCGATTATCCAGCGAAAAACCATCCTTGATCTATATTATCAACGAATTGGATTGACTAGAGTTTTGATATAACCTTGAGCGAGCGTAGCAAGCGGAAACGCATAGCAATTATGCTATTAATATAAGTGCTACGCGTTTCGCTAGCTAAAGGTTATATCATAACTCTAGTTAACCCAAATCGTTGATAATCCCGTCGCCATATTGGCAAAAACTGATTTGACTCCTTGATCCAGCTCTCTGATCCGGTGCAGATACAGTTCTCTGACACCCGACTCTTTAACCTGCTTTGACGCTAATATGTAAGTACCAAAATTCCTTCATGAAAAAAAAAAAAAAAAAAAAAAAAAAAAAAAAAAAAAAAAAAAAAAAAAAAAAGCATTCAGTCTGAAAATATAAATTGTGTGTTACATATGAGGAGCTTAGTAGTTGGACAACACTCCACTTTTGATTTTTTTACAGGAGAGGTAAAAAACCATATCTACTATAGGGTTGTCAGTATCATGGTGATTTTTTTATATGTTATTCTCCTAGGTCCAAAAAACATGTTTTCAAAGGCATTACAAAATTATATGAGTATTAAGGCCGTAAACACACTTTAAATAGTGGAGTTATCTGTTTTTGAAACCAAAGGGAGCTATTTTAAAATTGAATCTATCCTGTTTTGAAACCAAAAAAAAATATGAATTCGATATGCACGAGGGTGTTTTAATATAATAAAATTATGACTAATGTATTAAAAAAAATCGTATTGTTAATAATTACTTGAAACAAAAAATATTTAAATGCAGTTTGACAAAATTGAAGTCTTTGAATTAGTCTCACACCTTAGAAAGAACTAGTTCATCAAAATCTGCAATCAACACACTCACAGTGTCCACTGTTGATAACATTCGCAGTTTCACTCTGTACTGGGAGGTTGCGGTACCACTGCAAACGGTGTCTTTCTTCCTAATTTTCTCCGAAGTACTTGGACAAGAGATTCTTAACATCTGCAAGTTTCTTGGGGTTGACGCTACAGCCGACGGGAATTGGCGTAGGACTAAGTTCTAGAAGTGCCTTCTTTGTTATGGACATAACTCTTTCACGTTAATTATGGTGTAGCATGGCGCACCGCACTTTGATTGTGCGATAGATTGTAAAGATATCTCTAATGAAACTAAATTATCCTTAGTTTATTCGGTTTAGAAAAAATGTGGTACTTCGCTATCCTCTTCGCACAGTTTTACCTAAATGTACATGTATTGAAGTTGCTGTGCTATACTTTTCATCGCCGTACTCAGCCATACCTGTGCACAGCTTATTAAAATTAATTTATCAATTAGTGATGCGATTATTTTATTAAAAACGTGTTAACCATTATTATTTTCTGGAGATAGTTGTTGAAAAGTTTGTAATAGCAAATAACTGATCATTAACGGTGAGATCTGTCTAATATCTAGTGTGAAACAGTCAATATTTATTTGTTGTATGCGAAAATTTAAATAAAGAGGAATATGTCAGGAACAGTTCCCAGTATTACATTAGTTGTTAATTTATTCACCTGAGGTCTTGAAAATATATTTGGAATGATACATAGATCTACCAATTGAGTAAAAATGATTTTCTTAAATTGAATAGTTGCTGTTTTTCACGGTTTTGTTATATAAAACCCGTTTTTCATTAAAATAATTATTCTAAAGAATTGGAAGTGGTCTCATTCTACTCGGTACAGAAGAAATACTTCAAAAATGACATCTAAATCAGAAAGATTTAAGTGCCTAGGTGTTTTGTCTCAAAATCCGGCGTTCGGCACCACAATGTGCCGTATAATAGATAGTTATTAATTAGAATTATCGCTAAATGCACTCATTACAAGTAGCTACAAACATTCAGCCATGATGGATTTACAATGCCTGTTGGGAGCAGATTGCAAGCTTCTCATTGGCTACAGAAGGAGTTGTCTTTTTTTGAAACCAAACTATGTTGGATTTGTCCATATTTTGATACTGAACGGTGCAAATAAACACTATTTTCTGTCTGTTTTTAATGCAAAACAGTTGTAAAACCGAATGCAGCATAAAAAGCTCTATAAGAATCGACCAAAATCTCAAAACTGAAAAAAATGGAGTTGTCCAACTTTGATACCAAGCTCCTCATATTTCCTTAATCAGTTACATATTATTTAAAACTGCGTAGTTAACATAAATTTACTAGTTAATTATAGTAATTTCATCTTATGTTTTCATTAGTTTGTCAAAAAATTTAAGTTAATTATACTATATTAGTCGTATTTTGTACCTAATTAGAGAAATTACTAAAACCTCTGGTAGTTCTAAGCGAGAGCTGCCCAAAGACCGATCCTCATGAAACTTCGTATACTTATTTCATTTTAACCTAATTGAGAAGAAAAACGTAAAAAACCCTGGCGGTAAAAAACTGGCGGTATCGACTAGAACAGTATTTATTAAGCACTAAGTTGACTGTCATACAGGCTATAAACGAGTTGTATCATAACCATGAAAAATGTGAAAAAAATTAGTCGTTTACAACATTTTTTTTTTTCAGGTTTTTATTCTTAATTGGGTTGAAATGAATAAGTATACAAAGTTTTAGGAAAATCGGAGTTGGGTGAATTCTGGCTCTCCCAATTTGACATTCTTGCGCATACGTATGTTTACAAATACTTCGTTTACGCCAGCTTTTAACCTGTATAACAGTCAACTTTAGTGCTTAATAAATACTATAATAGTCGATACCGCAAGCTTTTTTTACGTTTTTATTCTTAATTAGGTTAAAATGAATAAGTTTACAAAGTTTCATGAAGATCAGTCTTTGGGCAGCTCTCGCTCAGAACTACCTTTTTTCTTCTTAATTAGGTCAAAATGAATAAGTATACGAAGTTTCATGAAGATCGGGCTCTAGGCAGCTGTCACTTATTATTACCCAAGAAAAGATTAAATGTTTTCCATGCATATTTACTTGATAGTAGAGAATAAGGTCAAACAAAAGAGCATTGGCTTCTACTTGTAAAGGTTATGCTTGAATTATTTAAGCACACTTGCAGAAGTTCTCTAATATTTTTTTTTAATATAAACCAATCATTTTTTTTTTTTCTATATCTACAGCTCATTACATAAAAGTATTGAAGTAAATGGTCTAATAGACTCAAGAATCCACATGCACCAACGTAAATACTAGTGGAAAGTAATAAAGACAGACGTGAGAAGTTGGAGAAATCATTTATAATTAAGCAAATAGAAAACAAAGAGATAATTATATCCCAAGTATGAAGTCAAAAAGTACTTACTCGAACATTGTGAACAAGGACTTTCCTAAATCCAGTGGGAAGCATATGCCTGGTCTTCTTATTGGTACCATAACCAATGGAGGGCATCAAATATTGGCCCTTAAATCTCCTCCTAACTCTGTTGTCAATACCTTTTGGTTTACGCCAGTTCCTCTGTAGAAGAAAACACCATTCTTAGAGGGAGTCTCTTAGCAAGAATAAGCCACTATCATATTGCCATTATACATACCCTCAGTTTCACATATCGGTCACTTTGATGTCTGATGAACTTCTTCGTCCTTTTTTTTATAATTGTGGGTCTATAAACGGGCCGTATAGTCATCTTGGCTTATTCTGAAAGAAAGGTTAGACAATTATAAGTAATCAGACTAGAAAAAGGGAATTAGCTCGACTAATGCACTAAAGTAACTAGAAAATGAGTAAAATTATTTAATAGTTGTTACATCGTTAGGTATCTTAATTGTCGGATTGCAAAGATAAAATAAGATATTTACCACAAACTAACGATATCTAGAAGAAACACGTTGAAAAGAATCGAGCAAGCACGGCCGCCCCAAATATTGCCACTAAGAGCGCTAGTGTAGGTTGAAGCTCCAGTTAAACCAAACACAACTTTCTTAACAATATTTTATCATAAAATATATATTTTTCCAAAACGGACGATTTGGTAAAAATAAGTTCACAAGTTTAAAGCAATTATATATTAATTCATTAAAATAAAAAAAGGTCATTGGTTTTAGAAGTTATTAAGCCCCCCCCCTTCTTAAAAATTTAAGTATCATTATTTTCTTATAAGAGGCCAAAGTTGCTAGTTTTCAAGTTTAGATAGAAACAAAATTTAACTAGATAAAATATATATAAATTGTAGTTGTGGTATGACGTATTAAAGGTATTTGAAATTACTGATAGACGTTAAAATTCCTTCACAGCTTTGTATTTTTGGGCAATTTCAACTGCAATTGATTTGTAACATGGCTATTGTCTTGTGAAATCTATAAGCTAGGACTAATTACTCTCCCCGAACTATAATGGACCTTGTAATTTCCAATACAATTACTGCATACTTTCTTAAGTGCAACCTCAATAGCCTACATTTCTATGGAAAGTGTGTATCTCATTTATTGTTAAAATAGGTTTAATTGTGTTATAATATTAAGAAAAAGAGTAGAAAATTTTCTTTCTTCCAGTTCTATAATATTGGAAAAATTATTTTTAAAAATCTATTCATCATAAACTTCATTTTTATTTTATTTTTTATTTTTTTTTTATTTTTATTTTTTTTTTTTTACGGCGCATCTACATCTAGGTCATTAGCGCCGACATCCAGGGTACAGCGAGGAATTTTCCCAGCGAGCCCTGAGATGAGAAAATTCCTGTCGGAGGTGGGAATCGAACCCACCATCTCCCGCTTATGAATCCAAGGCGCTAGCCAATAGACCACGGGAGACCCCCTTCATTTTTATTATTTGTTAAATGATTTTTAAAATATCCTCATTCAATTAGTTCAATGCTCGGAACTTGTCATATCTCACCAGTGTTAGTAGCATTACTATGATGAATTTTCTTCTGTATTCCAACAGACTTTTTCAGCTCTTCCTTCACCTTCAGCTTTCCTGCTGGATGTCTGTTATAATTTTTATGAATAAAAAAAAATAAAGTAAAAAAAACTACTTCATTCTTTGCAAACATTTTTTCCCCAGTCCTTTTCAATGTGACATTTTAGTGTTTGTTTGGCTATTTTCTGACAAGGATATTAGTTGGTTTTTATTTTAATTATACAGTTGTTACTAATTCAAATAAATAAATAATGGTTAATTCTATAATTATTTTATAGATATTTAGGTATTCTAATTATATGAGGTGTAATTTTATAAACTAGTGTAAAAATTATCAATATTACGTTTATGAATAACTATTGCATAATTGTTAACTAGATATTGAAACTCTGATTGGTGTGCTCTTGATTTTATTCCTGATTGTCAAACAAACTCGGTGGCCACGTCTGTTTCTTTTTTCTGAGTGTCTCCTTTGGTTATTATTTAAAAAACTCAAAATTCAAATACTTTTCAAGATAGTGAATAAAGCCTGAGTCAACAGTTTTGCGCTATACAAAGTAATATAACTATTGTTGTTGAATTCATGACGGAACCTTGAAAACATTCTTCATTCATCCTATTTGTAGAAAAATGCAACAGGAGGACGTACTTTTAGTTTATCTCCAACAAAACTCGCTATATAATTACAAAACTAATGAAAAAGGTGTATTTAAAACTAGAAAACGCTGGAAGTGTTTATCTGAACGATTTTTTTATTTTAGATTCCAGAGTCAGCTGTTCATAACAAAGCTATACCTTTTTTTTATTTTTATTTTATTTTATTTATTTAAATTTTATTTAAATTTTAACGTCCATTTATTATTAACTACGAATTTTAGGACGTGTTATCTATAGGTTACCACCCTTTTCTAGCCAGGATATGGGGTGATGCCTTTTCGTTTTTTGAAAGAAAAGCCTCCGCCCCTAGTGGGAATCGAACCCACTGCTTCTACTCGAGAAGAATCATTGGCAGGTCGATGAATTTTGTTTCTTAAATTTGTAATTTTATAATCCTACAAAAGTCAATTACCTTCTGTGTAATTTCGAGGTTGTCCATTAGTGCTTCTTTAAGGCTCTTTGGGATCTCCGGGATTTCTCTATCTTTTTGAAAAACAGGTCATTGGAGTATGATATATTCGAAAGTAATGAAGGCATGGCAAATGGAGCATGTTGGTGGATGTAAGTCATGTAGTAAGTGTGTGTGGGTTAATGTGATGTGGCCAATTTCCAGTCTTGTGAGCAGCTCGTCATTTTTTTTTTTCTATTTTACCAGTATGACTTTTTTATATTTCAATTTTAACGTCCATTTGTACAGATCACATATTTTTTGGAGGGGTAATTTATTGGTTACTCCCTTTTATAGACAGGATGTGGCTGTTACCTTTTCTTTTTTACAAAAAAATTCCTCATAGTGAGAATCGAACCCACTAACATGGCACATAGTGCACACACCTAGGGGGCCATCTGGTCTCCATTTTAATGCTCCTTTAATAATAACAGATTTTTGAGGCGGGTAGTCTCAGGTCAATACCCTGTTCTAGCCAGGATACCTTTCCTATTTTCATGAGAATATCCATCAACTCTGATTGGAAAAATACATTTGAAAGTAATAAATTAAAACAGCAAAAGAGGTCCAAGATTTATTGTGACTACTGCATTGACTTCAGTACTTTGGAAGGGCACATCTAATTGATTCAACCCACCCAATATTACTTTCATCCATAAATAGTTCAAACCTTTTATTACATTTTATCCTTCTTAACCCTTCAGTAGCGGAGGAGACACAGATCTTACTTTGTTTAATATTCACGCCTTTGTCATGCAACCTCTAATTCTGTGATTTCTAGTAGCTTTCATTAGGAAATTCTAGATTATATAGGATGGGTAAAACGTAAATGAGAGTTATCGGTTTAGAAGTAATTTTGCATTGAATATAACTTGGGGTCTCTCAGACCCTCTGCCGTTGAAATGTTCTATTCAGATTATGTAAGGTGGCAGTGGATCTGAGGGACCCAAGCTGCTGTACTTTCCTCATCCCCCGTCTGGCTGAGGCTATGGGACAGTAAACTCAGAAAGCATTCCTACTCACCTCAGTATTCAGGGAGCCACCACCCTGTTATCATATCCTCCGGTCCAACCTAACCGTCCGAGCTTTATGAAGTTTACTAAATTTAAGTCATTATATAAACTATAAGCTCTCGGTTTTGATGTCTCCTCCAAATTTGATCTTCTATCAATGGGCCGGCACACCTACACAGGGAAAAACATGACGTGCAGAGACTGTACTCGAAAATATAAGTTTTTTTTTTTTTTTTTTTTCGGCGCATCTACAACTTGGCTATTAGCGCCAAGTATTTTTGTTAATTGAGCTCCAGCTATGCCAAGAGCAATCATTTTTTTAATGTTCTGATTACTTTGAGAACCACGAGAAAGAATAAATGTCTTATGAAAGACATATATCTGGGTTCATTCTATATTTATTATTTAATAAAATAAAATAATTTTTTTTTTTAATTCATCACGAATTGAGTGGTTTTATTAGTAAACTGTTATTTTTAAGAATGTAAATACTTTTAAATAATTCTTTGTTCAATTCACTGCCAGATCCCCGTAGAGTCTCTTATATTTAGAATTGTATAAGCTCTTTAAAAAAGGTTAGCAAGCTAAAAAAGTTGACGGGCCTCCACCACTAGCGTAAGTGAATGGGGTGCCACCACTAAAGAGTTAATACTGAAGTAGTCACAAAAAATCTTTTCTTTCGATAACGAAAAATAAATCCTGGGCCTCTTTTGGTGTTTTTATTTATTATTCTTAACAATTATGTAGAGGAGGCACCAGTGTCCTGCAGCCCTCGACCAGTGAAATTTAGATGAGCTAAACTTTTGATATTTATTGTTTGCTGAGGAATGCTTCTTGTTGACGGATGTCATTTTTTTTACTCAGTTCCTGGCAAGATGGACTTTTTAAAAAGGAAGGCAGAAAGTTTCGAGGAAGAAAAAAATATAATGTTAAACGAGATATGTATTTACAAAATTGTTCATTATTCATATACAATCTGTGATTACTTGAACACCATTCATACTAATATGTTTTAGGATAAGGGTGACCATATCATTTATAAGATTTAATATTTATTTAAATATAAATTACAACTTATTCATTTTAGAGTTTTACATGTCTATTTCTGAACCATTGGATTCAATAATAAATTTGAACAAGGTCCTACAAATATTATGACACTTCTTATATATCATATAGTTATTGTACCCTGGGAAACCAACATCTCTATTCACAAAAAATATGCAACTGAATTGAAATAAATTATTTTTCATCTTCCATGATGTTGATGGAGGTCACCCTTACAAAAGTGTGGAAACGTTACAGGCTATACAATTTCAACAAAGTGAACAGTGTCAAACTTATCTTTAATAACAATTATATAAAAGTAATTAGGGGGTGTTAAAAGCTTAAAAGCAGTAATAAAACATCTCTTAAAATAACAATAGTATCGGTAAGTTATTGGGCCAGCGGAACGTAGCTATTGTCAACCCTGTTAGTGTAACAGCAGTGACTAAATCACAGGCACAGTTCCCTATTCTCCGTATTCACCTTTGGTCTGAGACAACACCATGAAATCTAGACTATAGCCCGTTCAGTTAGATAGAATAGTTCTAATCCTGCATGCGTGAAATTCGGAGGGAAATATTCCTGACGGTCCCGCCATTTGCATTTCCATTACAATGAACAACACGCTACTTTAATCTCAATAAAAACTGATTATGTCTTGTTTAGGATCAGACAAGGCTCTGAGAGATCAGGCAAGGGAGATAGTGTTTAATATTTATCAATA
Source organism: Gonocerus acuteangulatus (assembly GCA_946811695.1). NCBI lineage: Eukaryota > Metazoa > Arthropoda > Insecta > Hemiptera > Coreidae > Gonocerus > Gonocerus acuteangulatus. Next base: position 32,584,941 of record OX328126.1, on the reverse strand, counting down.
CTTAGCCAAAGGGGTCTCCCGTGGTCTAGTGGCTAGCGTCTTGGATTCATAAGCGGGAGATGGTGGGTTCGATCCCCACCGGCAGCAGGAATTTTCTCATCCCAAGGCTCGGGAAAATTCCTCGCTGCACTCTGGATGTCGGCGATAATGGCCTAGTTGTCAAAGCGCCGTAAAAAAAAAAAAAAAAAAAAAAAAAAAAACTTAGCCAAAGCTAAGGCTAAAAACAATTTAAGCTATAGCTCCTTCAAATAGATGGTAAGAAAAGGGTGTGGCCTATATTTTTCGTGCAAGAAATTGGCGGTAAATATTCTCTCTGTTATAAACTTATCACTAAGAGGTTTAAAACGTTTTTAGTCTTAGCTTTGGCTAACTATTGATAAATATTAGACACTATTTCCTTTGTCTGACCTCTCAAAGCCTTCCCTAGTCTTAAACGAGACATAATCAGTTTTTATAATGTTGTTCCTTGAAATGAGAGTTTGCAAATGGTGAATATTTCTCTAAAAATTTCGCGCATGCGGAATTGAACTTTTCTGCCCATTTAAAAGGCTATAGTTCTCAACTAATCAGACTGCTCTTTTGTTACAAAATTTAAAAATTGATTCAATACTAATTACAACTTCTTCTGATAAAAATCGCTGTAAGTAAATAAATTGTATGTATTCATGTGACCGTTTAGTACAACAATATATTACTTCTAACAAACTTAGTTGAAATAGGTTATTTGTAATAACAACTTTAGCGGAGATCTAAGCTAATATTATTATTTATGACTTCAATCTTAAACCATTAATTTTATTTGATTTCATGGTGAAAGACTCTAGTCTTCTTACATAACAAAGATTCCATATGTCTTATAACGTTAAAATGTTATATAGTATAAAAATATTATATCCTATATTAACAAATGCTTTTAACTTTAATACACAAAAAAGATGATACACACGACAGATTTTTAGCAAAACTACTTTTTCCATTACTTATTACAGACACTGTAAGTATCATATGTTTATCAAATTCTTAAAAATAAACCATATAACTGACTTAGAAGGGAAAATGCATCACATTTAATTGATTCCTTGTGAGTTCTTACATATGAACTCACATGGGAAATAATATCCACAAATCCATTACTCAAATTATTTATTTATTCACAAGAATTGTTCATAATTACTAATTTATTCTGAAGATCGTCAGCATAACTAAGCAGGGCTTTCTCAAAACCTTCCTCATATTGCAATTAACAAATAATGAAAAAGAAAATTAATGAATTAAAAAGTTATTTTCAAGATTGCGAATAAGTTCATGCTAGAAAAAAATATTCAGAGCTTCCCGATATAACAGTCATCACTGAATATTGATTTCCATGTGCCTTGAATCCATTATGCAAGTTTGTAAAACTTCTATGAATACACAGCCTTAAGCAGAAATAGGGTTTATTGTGACTCCTCGCGATAACGAGAGAAAGCAAAGATTGAACCAAAGTTAGAGGTTAGACTGCTGATGTGCCAGCAGAGAGCACTGAGACCTTAACACCATCATTATGGCGAGCACTGTATGGTGCCCATCAACTCTTTACGGCTGACTGAGAGCACCAGAGGGTGCTCTACCAGCCCCTTACCAGAAATGGTGTGCACCATATGTAGCTCAGCCTATTCAGTCTCTCCCGACTCAGTTTTGCCCTCCAGACGAGTAACAACCTACTTGGAGTTCTCTCTCGACCATAAAGTGTTCTGTGAGAAGACAAAACCATTTGCTGTTTGGATTTCAGAGCAACCGTTCATCCCATTCCAGTGACTGCAAGTACCATATGGTGCTCATAGTTTCTATGCGAATTATGAAGCAACAATTTTTTTTAATTATTATTATTTCTAAAATGTTATAAGCATTAAAACAAATGATTAATGGTAAAAAATATAAATCAGTCTGATGGGAAGAAAATTAAAATAAATTGCAGTGGTACCCCAATGCTATTTTTTTATGCTTATTTATTATTTGGTTGATTTTAGTTCTATAGATTTGGATCGGCCAAAAAAAAAATCATAATTTTTAAACACAAATCTTTCCTAAATGTCATTACCCTTCTAAGTCAATTATATGCAAATTCTTTTCTCATCTGGGCATTAATGAAATGACTAATTTATAGTAAGATATGTGTCTTGGTGCCCTTATATTCATTATAATAAAATAATTTAACTAAAGCTTTTTTTTTTTTTTTAAATATTTAGATTACAATCTAGCATTTCCTAATACACACATAAAATCAAAAACGAGAATTGCTCTAAGTGACTTTTTCTATAAAATATTCTTCTATCATACAATGTAGGTCGTGAAAAATCCACTTTCAGTGTTTAAGGCTACAAACAATTTACCTTGTACAAACGGTTTGTTACAGCAATATTCATCACAAACATGATTACATTATTCCATTATTATTTATTACAGTCTAATTATATACATTATTTTGCTTAGTTTATGCAAGTAGTTTATATATATATTTAGAAAAAGCTTATGTGCATTTTCTCCGTGTAGTAGAATCATTTATACAAGATTTCAAGCCCATAGTCGCAAATTTCGCATTGCAGAGTCCAGTGTTTGACCACAGTGTTCAGTTGTTTTTTTTTTTCTAAATTTAACTGATGTTCTCCTTATGATGTTTGATTCGATACAATTATTCTTTTTTTTTAGGCTACCTTTTGATGTTTCTTTAACAGTTTAACTGACATGTATATAAATTTGATGCAAATCTTTATTTTTTTTTAAATATTAACTTAAAAGGCTGGAATTTTAAAACAGATCTTCCAGTTTTAACACTTGGGAGCCTTGTCAATTTGGCTACCATATATCGTCCCTACAAATGCTGAGTATCGAATGTAAAAAAAAAAACGAATTTTTCAATTTAGTTCCATAAACGAATATTAAACTTTTAAAATACCACACTTAATGTTTTTATGAAATTAGCTCACTTAAGCAAATAATTTTAAAAATCCATCATTTTTCAGAATAATTTAAGATCATTCTAATTTTTGAAAACAATCCATATGGCAACTTTTATGAAAAAAATCCATCAAGAAGAGCAAAATAAATTATATTTCTTTTGTAAGGATAACCACTATGTATTAGTATTGAAACAATTGGATGAGCTAATGTAAGAAAAATGTATTGTCTCTGATTTTCAATCCCAACCTGCTTCATTTTTATAGAAAATTACTGTACATATATTTGAAGAAGTCCTTTCTATCTTCCACCAATTGCCTTTCCAGCTAGATATAAACATTAAAGGGAAATACATTGTCAGATTCATTCAGTTGGCCTTATTTTTAGCGCGGTTCCTCCCTCCCCCATAGGGAGGAACCCCGCTTATAGGGTTGATACAATGAAACAATCCGGAAGTGCCGACTAAAAAATTTCGCGTTTCAGAACCCCTAGGGACCGAAAATAACAGTGGTTCAAATTTGTTTATATATATTTGTCTGTTCGCTCATTTCTGGCTTCCCTAATGGTCCGACTGTGATGAAATTTGGTACAAAAATCCGTCTTCCAATTTGAAAGGTCAAGTTCGTTAACCAGCAGAATCCGCCCACTGGAAGATGGTGTTTGGGGCAAACTTCGCGCAAAAAAAATCATAACGCTTATGTTTTTGAGTTCATAAGCTTGTAAGTACTCGTTTTATAGGCTTCTTGGGCTAGGAAAACGAATGAACCCGTTTTCAAGGCGATAGCTTTAACCGTTTTTGAGAAAATTGGAAAAATAGTTTTTGAATACCGTTTTTGGATTGGGTACTTAGAATCATGGGATTCAGTTGAAACATTTTCTGCATGTTCTACTTTCATTAAAACTAATATGTTGAAATTTTTGTTACGTTTGGAGTTAAGGAAGGGTTAGAATAAAATATTTTATTCACAGACATAAAAAATGTTGGTAACTTTGTATACTGTCCTTAATATTTCGAAAAATGTTGAGAATCTTGCGAAACGTAAGATTACCATTAGAAAGCTTACTAAATGCTCTACAAAAATGGTTCTGATGAAAGTTTTGATTAGGCGATGTCAATCGGAGAAAAAAGTGCTTAAACCTTTAAAGTAATTGATTTCGGTTATTCGAACTGTTCTTTTAGCACTTTCCTCCGAAGGAAAGTAGCTATTGAGGTTGGACTCATGACGGAATTTTTGAAAAATTTCTTCAAATCTTTATCGATCCTACCTAGTAGACACCGAAAATGACCCCCGTTAAAATTTATATATATCTATATATATATATATATGCATATATATATATATATGTGTCTGTTAACACGATAGCGGCTAGAGTTTTTGTTTTTTCGTCACGAAACTTGGTATATAGCATTCAATTAGCAAACGATTGAACGAGTTCGTTAACCACCAAAATCTGTCCACCGGAAGGGGGGGTTTACCCCGAACCCAAAACACTAATTTGACCATTTGAGCCGTAATATTTGTTATATTTCAACAAAACTTGGTATTCGTAGTGGTAATATAGAGAGAAAAGTGAGATATAAAAATGAACTAAATCGGTTCATGAGGAGGGGGGGTTTACTCCGGACCGACAATACCAATTCGCCACTACCAGCCTTGATTTTAGGTATATTTCGACGAAACTCGGTATTCATAGTGGTAATCTACAGGTAAATATGTGTTGTAAAAATAAACTAAATCGGTTCATCAGAAGGGGGGGTTTACTCCGGACCCAAATTACTAATATGCTCATACTGGTCGTAATTTCTGCTGTATTGTAACGATACGCGGTATACGTCGTGGGTAACTCATGAGAAAGAAGTGTTGTAAAAATGAGCTGAATCGGTCAATCGGAAAGGGGGGTTTACTTTGTAATATATTTCAATAGAAAAGCCAGCCAGATATAGGTCACAAAGGCGCCGCAAGGAGCGCTAGAGGGACTGTATCCGGTTCCTGTGTTAGATCAAAATACGATAATACGAGGCTTTTTGTATTTATTACGTAGTGTAGTAGGTACCATGTGTAAACATAACTCTGGAAGCAAATTAATAATTTATCAGTTACTCATTACAAAATTAAAAGAGAACTATTCTTGTTTTTATTTTATTTATGTAGGATATTTTAAGCAAATTGTTCTGGAAAGCAGTCTACACTACCCAAATTCTGAGGAAAGTGCTTAGTTATGCAGCTCCTGCGTGACGGACTTTTTGTCTTTGATTTTGGTACTTAGAATTATGGGATTCAGTTGAAACATTTTCTGCATGTTCGAATTTCATTAACACTAATATGTTGAAATTTTGGTTATGTTTGGAGTAAAGAAAGGGTTAGAATAAAATATTTTATTAACAGACAAGAAAAGTTTTGGTAACTTTGTATACTTTCGTTAGTATCTCGAAAACCGTTGACAATCTTGGGAAGCAGAAGGTTACCATTCGAAAGCTTACTAAATGCTCTACAAAAAAGGTTCTAAAGAAAGTTTTAATTAGGTGATGTCAATCGGAGAAATGAGTGCTTAAAACTTTAAAGTAATTGATTTCGTTTATTCGAGCGGTTCTTTTTGACTGTTATTTTTAAATTGCTTATAGTCGGATAATGTATTTGACAATAAAACAGATTAAGTAAAATAAGAAGATCAATTTATTGTTAAAAATGTAGCGTTCAAAGAGAGAGGTCCCAAGGCTTTCCAAATGCTTCAGAGCGGAGGCCTTTCTTATGGTATAGCTGACCCATACAGGTAAGATTGTAAATCAAGACCTTTCAAGACTGGTTTGTTTGAGATTTCATTTGGATAGGTGTTTCGCTATTGATCTAAACAAAGTAATAACTGTTTCTATTCTATGCCTTCATAAACACTAGAGATAAGAACGGAACCCCGCTAAGATGACGCAGTTCCTGCGAATCGGACTTTTTTAGATTTATACCATACTTGTAGATATAAATTTCTAAATTTTTCCTTATCACAAAGCCAAGCTCAAATATTACAAGATAAACTCGGTTATTGGTTTTATAATTCTTATTGCACAATGGCTTACTCTGAAAGAGGCTGTCTATTGTTCACCATCCTTTCCATTGTTGGAGCTTTTCATCAATACTCGGTAATCCTTATTACAGTTTACAAACAGAAATATTTTCTTCAAGACCTTACTTGCCTTAATTTGAACTTTTAGAAAATAATAAAAATTATAATAACCCTTAGTAATAAAATCTCTCGGAGGAATTGATTAAAAAGGCCCAACAAGTGATGCAGCTCGATAATGCCTAATAGTAAATAAATTTTCAAATCGTGCTCTTAATTAAAGAAAAATTAATAAATAAAATAAATATTGAATTTGGGCCTAACATGGGGCTACGCTTCTTGTCCGTCATTCTTTTTTGCATTCAGCCTACTGCCAAAATTTACAAAAAATTATAGAAAATGCTTTAATAGAAAATGCTTTCATTTATAGCATCTTTCTGTATACCTTCCATAAGCTGAAATATCTCCCATCAGCTATACACTTTCCATTTGCTGAATTATCTCCAATCAGCTGAAACACATTCGATCAGCCGAAATACCTCCCATTCCCTGAAATATCTTCCAGTAGCAGAACAACTTCACATCAGGTGAAAGATCCCAAATAGCTGAGATATTTTGACTACCTCTTTTTTGGCACTACTTTAGTGTCACATTTTCGTTCAAACACAGTGTAACGTTTTTTCGTGTCATTAGGCTAAGGCTAAAGCATGTTCTATGCTGAAAAACAACAAGACATGAAGTCTTTCAGTTGGCTATATCCCCAAAAGAACTGCATCCAGCAAATTGAGGGGAACAGTCCCACAATAATAATAATAATTATTGATAGGCAGGGAACGACTGATGTGCGGAGTTGCTTGGGGCTTTACTTACGAACCTCCCTTCCCGAGTAACAGTACACCGCACACACAGTACACTAAAAACTTACACTGACACAAGGTCACCGACAGTACACACCCCAGGATCACCTTCCATGGGTGCTCTACCTGGCAGTAGGTATAAAATGCACTACCCACGAAAAGTGGTGAAATGAAAGCCCATATAAGGCAAACACGAATCTGGAGTGAGGTCTGCTCCAGAGGGATTTATTTGTCAGACCTTGACATCGGAAGCAGCGCGAGTGGTGCTACAGTGCCATAGTACACTGTAATATAATGGATATTTAAGAAGTATACTGGCACTGGCTTGAGCTTGAAGGAGAGTGATCCTTCTCCCGCTCCAGTCAGAAAGTGGCCAAGAAATACACAATAACGCAAGCAATGAGCTGGTTACTTGCATAGTGCAGTCATGCGAGTGAAATTACCGGTCCACCAAAAGCAGACTAGAAAACAGCACGTTGTCCCCGTGGATAATGCAAGAATCGTCTGATACTTCTTAAATATCCAGGAAATTTATGTACCCATATTTACATAATTATTTATTTCAGTAACTGACAGAGCCCAAGAAATACACAGCAATGGAGAAATTGATTGGTGACATACCTATCACTCTCATGAGATGTAATACCTGAATGCCTGATGCCATGAAATGTGGGCAAGGAAAACACTTGGTGTCAATTGACTGTTGTTATAATCCTTAAATTAGATTATCAGTCTAGAATGAGGACATTAAGACTACCCTGAAATGTTACAGTATGGTGTAATTGTTAAAAACCTACACTAAGATATTTTCATTGAGTCGATACCAGAGGGTTGAACATTGCCCGAAGAGTGCAAACAGACAAATATATATCTATATATAAATAAATATATATAATAAAAAAAAAAAAATCCAGCAATATAGGTTTGTACCAATTCCACCATATTGTGCAAATGTGACCCCATTTTGTGGTAATAAAATTTATTCTGGCTATTAAGAGCTTGGTTTTGTGATTGTTACAGCTTAAAAATATTTTACTAAAAGGACAATACTCAATTAATTAATCAATATTTTGATTCAAAATTAAACTAAATTTTCAGAATTTAACTGGAAAGCAAATTATAGTATTTATTTTATGATTAGATAATGGCAGTCACTCATTCAATTAAGTCATTAAATTCATTTGTAGACATTCTTAAAAAATTCTTTAATCTTTATAATACATAAACACGGACTTTGGTTAGGAATTTAGCATGACAAACATTAGTTTGAGACCTCAAAACAGATTATGCAGTTACAGCTTTCAGATCCACAAATTCATGTCTATATATTACAAAAATTTAGATTATTTGATTCAACAATAATGACATTGTCGTTTCGCAGTATAACATATGAAAAATATCATATTAGATGATATATGATGTCTGGCGCTAATGGCCCATAATAAAAAAAAAGTGATGTTGTGGGTGTTTTTCCTCACTACAGTATCTCTAGATTGAGGTAATTTATTGAAAGCTATTATATTATTGTATGCCAAATTGTTAGATTCCGCATATTTATTTATGAATGAGATAAGTGATATTTAAAGTTCCTCTTTAAATATCGTATGATGACATTGGCTTTATGATCTCGTACTACAAAAAAGTTAACTTATACTGTAACATAGAATCAAGAAATTTATTTTGCTCTTTCAGAATGACTTTGTATAAAGCTGGAAACATTATAATTGCACTTCTATTGAGGTTGTATAAGCATCATTGTTTCTTCAGCATTATTGAAGGCTTCATCGATTCAAGGGGCAGCAGTTCTGTGCACCCTGTGCAGGAGTAATTCTGGGGTTCTTGTTGTTACTCCGTTGGAAGTACACTCGCATTTGCTGATCCACTCGACGCTGACGACCATCGGATGGGAGTATGCTGGAGTGAGCTGCCTGTCTGCCCAGAGGTCTGCTCCTAGTGTCGAATCCTCGAGGCTGTCTCCAGGCTGTCTGCACAGCACTGGGACTCGGAGACTGGTACTCAGCTCGGGTCTGCAGCTGTGTCCTGTGCAAGAACCGCAACGCTTCGGCCGATATCTCCTTCTGCTCAAGCAGCTAGCAAAAAGCAGTCTAAGGGATCTTCCTTCTCGAAGGGTCGCCTTGCATTCGTGCCCTTTCTGAAAAAAAAAAAAAATTAGTTTTATTACTTTATTTCAAAAAGTTAATTAGTTATTTTTCATTTGAGGGCCTTGATTCAATGAAGGTCTATGTAATATTTTTAATAATTTGAGGCTTTTATTAAATAACATTTAACATATAATTCATGTTTTTAGTGTAAATTTAACCAGAAAACAACAAATACCACTGTTATACCACTTCAATCAGCTGGAATCAAGAGGCATTTTATTGCAACACAGGAGATTAAAGAAAAAAGTACAAGACAACGTAAATAACTAGGAATAGTCATTAGTCAAGTAAGTAAGTATACGTATGTAATGGCTGCATGAAAATTAAGTTAATTCAGTGTAGAGATCTTAGTGCTTCACTCAATAATATTTATTTTTATATATATATTCTAGCTTTGTAAGATTTTATTTCAACGTTTTGTACTTTTAAGGAGTTGGAAAGTATTTTGTTCCTATTTTATGATCAGTTAGTGTTTTGCCTGAATACGTAGTCTGTCATTATGCGTTTAACAGTAAGTGCTATATTGCATAGCATAATCCCGTCATGATGTTTTGACTGAAAGAATAAAGTAAATATATTTTTCTTGTAAGATAAATTGCTCTAACAAAAATTAATTCAAATTTTAAAAAAAGTCCGTCACGCAGGAGCTGCATAACTAAGCACTTTCCTCAGAATTTGGGTAGTGTAGACTGCTTTCCAGAACAATTTGCTTAAAATATCCTACATAAATAAAATAAAAACGTGAATAGTTCTCATTTTGTAATGAGTAACTCATCAATTATTAATCTGCTTCCAGAGTTATGTTTACACATGGTACCTACTACACTACGTAATAAATACAAAAATCCTCATATTATCGTATTTTGATGTAACGCAGGAACAGGATACAGTCACTCTAGTGGTAGAAAACGCTCCTTGCGGCGGCTTTGTGAACCTACGTCTGCCGGCTTTTCTATTCAAATATATTACAAATTAAACGCCCGCTTTCCGATTGACCGATTCAGCTCATTTTTACAATACTTCTTTCTCATGAGTTACCCACGACGTATACCGCGTTTCGTTACAATACAGCAGAACGACCGGTATGAGTATATTAGGAATTTGGGTCCGGAGTAAACCCCCCCTTCTAATGAACCGATTTAGTTTATTTTTACAACACACATTTACCTGTGGATTAGCACTACGAATACCGAGTTTCGTCGAAATATACCAAAAATCACGGCTGGTAGTGGCGAATTGGTATTGTGGGTCCGGGGTAAACCCCCCCTTCTAATGAACCGATTTAGTTCATTTTTATATCTCACTTTTCTCTCTATATTACCACTACGAATACCAAGTTTCGTTGAAATATAACAAATATTATGGCTGACATAGTCAAATAAGTGTTTTGGGTTCGGGGTAAACCCCCCCTTCCGGTGGACCGACTTTAGTGGTTAACGAACTAGTTCAATCGTTTGCTAATTGAATGCTATATACCAAGTTTCGTGACGAAAAAACAAAAACTCTGGCCGCTATCGTGTTAACAGACACATATATATATATGCATATATATATATATATATATATATATATATATATATATATATATATAGATATATATAAATTTTAACGGGGGTCATTTTCGGTGTCTACTAGGTAGGATCGATAAAGATTTGAAGACATTTTTCAAAAATTCCGTCATGAGTCCAACCTCAATAGCTACTTTCCTTCGGAGGAAAGTGCTAAAAAAGCATGTGCAAGGCCCATCAGGTGGGTGGTATTTCAGAGTCACAGAGCAGTGAATGAAAAGCATTAAAAAATAAGAAAACTGCAGACTACGTTGCTTGATGTATAGCTTCTAGGAGGTGGATGGACTTGGTCAAGATTCCTAAGTTATGAAGCTTATAGAACAGTGAGGATGTATCAAGAGAATCAAACGCTGTGTTCAGATCGACGAAAAAACAGTAAACCTTCTTTTTTCTTTTGGGTCAGCTTTTTCCTAAGGATTGTGTTGAGATTGAAAATAATATCTATTGTTGAGTAGTCCTTCTAAAAGCCAGCTTTAATTCACTCAGGATGTTTTTTTCTAAGCACCAATCCTTTAACCTTCGTAATAATATACCAAAAAATAGCTTTCTACTGTAATAATAAATGTCAGACCTCTATAGTTTTCTGAAACTTACATAAAGTAATTTACACCACTTTCGTTTTTGCCAGCTCATTTATGTCTTACAGATATCTTAAGGATATCATACAGGATATTTGAAAGATATTGCAAGGAGGTTTGTAGAGGGTGCTTGGAATTCAAAGCCTATGGGAGCCCCTTTCAAATTCAATTCAACTTCTGTTTACTTGAAGCATTGTCTAATTTCTCTCTCCGAACTCGATATAGATCGTTACCAAGCAGATCTCGATTCAAGTTGGACGGCTAACATGATGGAAATTGAGAATTTTTGTTATTAATGTACATACTAGCTCAATACCCGTTCTTCGTCACGGCAGATATGTAAGTAGTTACCGTCGTTTGGGGTGAGTTTGGACAGGTCGTACGAGTTCGGACAATAGTGCATGGCGCAGGAAATCACGTGACCTTGAGAAAATGTTTTCAGTAGGGTCATAATTGGCTTGACAAATACGATCGTTATTCCATTTTTCCCATATAGTTAAGCCGAAATGGCCGTGAGAACACTTTGAAGTGAGTAACGAATATTTTAATGTGAGTTGTAATTTCCATGATTTTCGAAATGCTAGAAACAAACGTCTGTGTAAGTAAATAAAACCTATTTTTTCATATTGTATAGTAGGTTTATATGTTGTCTAATGATACATAAATAAATATACCAATTTTTTTGGTTCAAAAGCTTTTGTTTCTCGTTTAAGTAAAAAACTCGCATACCGTGGGGTGAGTTCGGACATGCATCAATTATACCCGCGTCCTCTTGGCTTAAAGGAAAACAGTATTTATTCCAAAGAGGCCTTGAAAAATGAGATTGACGATCTCAAAACCGAGGAGAAGACTCTAAAAGAGAGGCAGCGGATCGATTTAGGTATTTTGTTGTACAACAAAATACCTACATAGACTTTAAATGGTAAAGTTAGAGGAAAGAACACCAAAAAAAAGTGGGGGCCAAACAAAATTCAGTCAAGAAGAAAAAAAAAATATCAAAGGGTTGAATGGAACTTTCCGTTGAGTCAATTGAGATATTCGCCAAATCGTAAAAACATATTTGGATAGGTCAGGAAAAAATTCGAAGGATTTTAAGGCAAGCCCCGACTGGAATGGTTTGAAGGCTTTATGTAAAGGAATCAGCCATTAATGGAACGCCTTTCACAAAGCATATAAGGTGTAGAGCGGAAGTGGATAAGGAAAAAGTTAAAGAATATTTTGTAAATCTAAAAAATATTATAGAAAATATTCCTCTTTAGATTATCGTCAATTATGACCGAGCTCACTCCAACTATAGTTTAAGTTAAGATTTTTACAGAAATTAAAGGCTGTTTGAACTCACCCCTCACGTAGGGGTGAGTTCGGACACATTTTAGGGATAAAAAAAAATTAAAATTTTTGAGATATTAAAAAAACAAAATACACTATTCGATAGACGAATGTTAAGGGTTCATACATTAATTTTTCCAGATTTTTCCAAAAATTCTGTCTTTTTTAATTACGAGAAAACCTTGAAAATGTGTCCGAACTCGCCCCAAATGACGGTATTTTATTGCGTTAAGTAATGTATCATGAAAATTAACGATACTACATAGTTTTTTGCAGTTTATTATATAACGGTTCCCGTCATAGTGTACGTTATTCATCAATTGATAAATAATCAAAGTACAATGTTTCTTGACACTGGGGGGCTCTGTATCATCGCCAGAAACAGATAACCTGAAGATAACCCGATATCTATAGGTTACCAGTAACAGGAGTTTGACCAGTACATGTGAAAATTTGAACTCCTAGCTTCTTTAAATCATCTTTCAGGTCATTTAGCCATCTTAGTCTGGGCATTCCTCTCCTTCCATAGCTTCTTCAGATTGAAGGAAATGTTCAATTCCCCACGATAAAAATGTCGAGGGAAATATTTCTGGCGTTTCCACTATTTGTAAACTCCCATTTCAAGGAACAGCAGGATACGTGAAACACTATAAATACCGATTATTTCTCGTTTAAGACTCCGGAAGGCTTTGAGAGGTCAGACACGTACGTTTGAAACCTCCTTGTGTTAAGGTTACAGAAAGAATTGTTACCGCCGATTTCTTGCTCGGGGGATATGTGCCACGCCCTTTTCCCTCCAAGTATTTCGACAGTATATAGCTTAAATTGTTTTTAGCCTTAGCTTTGGCTAAGTATTGATAAATATTAAACACTATTTCCCTTGTCTGACCTCTCAATGCCTTCCCTGGTCCTAAACGAGGCATAATCAGTTTTTATTGAGTTTAAAGTAGTGTGTTGTTCGTTGTAATGGAAATGCAAATGGCGGAACCGTCGGGAATATTTCCGTCAGAATTTTGCGCATGCGGGATTAGAACTATTCTATCTAACTGAACGGGCCATCTTTTTCGCTAGTCAATCATGCTACATCCATTATACATGACCCAGCCATCATAATCTGTCTTTCTTAATAGTGCAGAGTATATTGGGTTCGCTAAACAATAAAATAAAATGAAGTAGATTGAAAACATTATTGGATACTTGAAACTGCAGAATTTATTTGCAGAGCGAGGGGTATAAGTATTTTTCCTGAAATTCTCTATTAAAAGCAATAAATTAAAAAAAAAAGAAAAGAAAAAGAAGCAATATCCAGGAGACATTCATATTATTCCCCGTAAAATATTAGCTTTAAATTGTTTCATGAAATTGTTGTTTGGAAAATTAGTTCCGTTGTTGATTAAATGTGTTATGTATCACATTGGTTATTTAATGTTAACGATAAGTTCATGGAATCTACAAACAATTTTGTCCTTGACGAGAACTTTCTTTGATTAGTTTACGCCACATTGCTGCGGATTGTGATTAAATTACGCAATATAAAGGTAAAAACGTCCCATAGAGGCCACGTAAACAAAGCACTTACACCAGCAATGTGCTTAAGCTAACCGATACCGATACAATAAATATGAAAAGATTAGATATTCTATTTTTTTTTTTTTTTACCAGCTGATTCAATAGTCTAAAAAATGTTTTCTCCTAAACCCGTACTTTTACAAAATTCATTTCGAATGGATTACATTACATTATTATTTTTTTTTTACGGCGCATCGACAACCATAGGCCATTTCGAATGGACTAACGAAAAACACAGGTTGACAAGTAGTACTGACAAGATTCCGCATTGGACCATTATTAGTCATACATAATTGACTCATGGAGAAAAAAGACAAACCGATATGCAGTCATGGTAACATTACTTTGACAATTAAATATTTACTCACAGGCACCCAATGACCCAAGTGGTTGAAGTGCCTTAAAATATTTACTCACTGCATGTAAAATATGTGACAAACTGATCATTCCACATGACCTTGAAGAAGTTCTTACAGAAGGTAGTCCATACATACACTCTAAACTACACTATTTAAAACACATGAATGTACAATATAAATATTAATATATTTATTGGGGAGAGGGCCTAAAAGTGCCTACTTTATTAAAACGCTTGAAAGCACCTCCATTATGAATGTCATATCTAATGTGAAGTTTAATGAATTTTTATAACCATAGGCCATATATATATATATATATATATATATATATATATATATATATATATATATATGTTACCGGCAAAGTATATAATCAGGCATTCTATAGAATGCCTACTGTGCTTTAGGCAAAGAATGAAGACAGGATTTGTAGCTTGTAGGAGTAACTACCGGCGGTGCGATTGCGGATTTATATCCACGAACATCGCGTCTGATGATGACTAGGAGAATGAGAAGAATGCCTAGGGCGAATTTTGGGCATACGTGTTATGCGTTTCCGCTCGCTACGCTTGCTCAAGAAGACATCAAAACCCTAGTCAATCCAACTCGCAGAAATTAATAGAATTCTATTAATTTCTGCGAGTTGGATTGACTAGGGTTTTGATATCTTCTTGAACGAGCTTAGCGAGCGGAAACGCATAGCACATATGCCCAAAAGTGACAGCTTACGACAGGTGAGTCTAAATTTCAATTATACTTCTTCATTAAGGATTATTGCGCATGCGCATGTTTACAAATACGCTGTTTACGCCGTCTTTTATAATCTCCATAACAGTGAACTTTAGTGCTTAATAACTTCTTTCCTAGTTGAGAGCAACTTTTTTTTTTAACGGATTCGTGTTTAGTGCATCAAAATACGTTACAGTGCAAACTTTGAAGAAAATCTTTTTAATTTTATACAATGCCAAATAAGCAACAGGCATTCTATAGAATACCTAGGCAATGTATAGAATGCCTAGGCAATGAGTTTAATGTGATGTAGAAACTAATACATTGTACACTTTGCCTAAACCACTCAGGCATTCTATAGAATGCCTGGATTATATACTTTGCCGGTAACATATATACATAAATATAAAATATCAATTCATTTATAGGTTGTACTATACAAATAGTCAGAGAGGCACATTTTACCCCATCAAGCGGTAAGTTGTGCCGCTTATATTTGATATATTTTACTTGTTTCCTTCGATAATTTGTTTTAGGTACCCTTAATTAAGTTCAGAATAAAACTAACGTTTATTAGCTAAAAACCTTTCGATAATTAATATAGCATAGGTAGGAATATAGGAACATATACTTCGATACATACCAAGTTCCGTTGCAGGAAAACATGGGCGTATATAGAAAATAATTTCGGGAGGGGCTGGGAAAATTTCGGGGAGCTGAGACCATTCCCGGGGTATGGAATACTAAAAATTTAGAGCTTGGAATAGTTTTAGGCAACTATAACGCTATTACACATAAAATAAAATATTTTTTAAGAACTAAGTGATCTTATTTAATTTATTTTTAAGGGTTTTACGACAACTTTTTACCATCAAATCAAATCTTTTATTTGCAATGAAATATCGGAATTTCTTGTGATCACTTCTGAATTGTGTCATGGAGTCCGAAAATGGAAGGAAAAAAACACGTTAACATTCAATTCTTTGACAAGAGATCGTTGACCGTTGATGATGCGAAGGCAGAAATTGTCAGGGTTCCGCAGTTGTGTCTTAATAAAATTACACTTTTTATGTGAAAATGGGTTTTATTGTTTGCTGATGTTTTGGCTTGAAATTTAAGCCTTCGTCAGGGCTGCAAAACCTGAGAGTGATCTACCTCTAATTTAAGATATAGCTCACACTTCCTGTATAATGTTTTTGCATAATGCAGCCCCCCCATATATACACCCATGCAGGAAAACAAGTATTACGGACGATATGGTACAAAACCGTTGTGGGGAGTTTATTAGATTCTACCTAATGATCTCGCCTAATAATACAAAGGTAAATGTTGGAGTAGAAAGTATGTATTGTGTGTACATATATTTAGAGACAAGGTTTGTTCATAAATGTTAGAAGAGTTGTTCCATTGTTTCAATATGAATAGATGCAGTCCTTCTAAATTTATTGATTCCCATTTCTATATACACTAACTTTATGTATTTGGGTGTATTTCTGCTAACAGGACAACAGTCCATTCTATTTTCTAACTGAGTCTGTTCCAGGACGGAGTTGGTTGTGGCGTCCACGCGCCATTACATTCCAGCACATCCAGCCGTGTAATTCACCAGTCACACCCTTCCAGTCCAATAAATAGAATGGGTCTACGCTTCCATTGGCTTTATTTAATCTTCCATTGTCCTGATGTACTTGTGCTGTAGTGCGCTGATGTTGTGATGCTTATTAGCATATTTGCGAATAGTTGCTTGCTGTTTAATTTATTATTTGGTCGTAGTTTGGACATACATTGTATATCCTGTCTAAAGCTTTTTGTTTTCTAACAAGCATTATTTCGTGTTAGAAAGAAATTATGCTTATTGAAAATTTAATGATCGCTCATTAAATATGAATGTTATTTTTTAAATGAACGTACAAAAACGTGATAAAATTGTTTTATCAAACCCACCTTCGCCCTAAAAATGAAACCTACCCTAACATTGAGCAGTCCGCCTTATAAAAATTCTTTTTACCCAAGAATTTTGTGGGAACTGCAGTAGTTTATTAGATAATCATACCTCTATTTTGATTTCGACCGACTTCCCCTCCCCTCACTTCTCCTCCACTTCTTCGTATAGTAAAAAAAGCTAATTGGAATGCATTACAAATAGTTACATTTTTCAGTTGTTGTGAAATGACTCTTTGTAGTTTATATTTCCCCAGTAAAGAATTAAAAATATTGAATTTCAATCTTAGTTTTATGTGATGAATCGCCATATTAGAGGCCTCACAAATGTACATATAATATACGTGTTTCCTCCCTCAAATTTGCGGAATCCGTCATTGACTCGATGCCATTATTCAGAAGTGATGACAGGAAATATCGACACTTCATAACTAATAAATCACAAAAACTGCTGAAATATTTCTTTTTTAAATTACGTACTTCGACAAAAAAATAAGCCTAAACGAAAGGCCAACTTCAGCAACGATCAATCACACCGGAATACGAAAAACGAAATATATGTTTACGGTTTCGCTATTTAGACGCGAGGAATTGAAAGAAAGCTCATTTGTTAGCGATATTCATAACTACTTTTAGAAAACCTGAAGAAACCAGAAAACTTGAATTTATGTTTTGCACACTCAAAACGACTGAAAAAAAAGGGTTTCCACATTTGTGCAAACTAAGATTTAAAACGTTTATTGCATTTGGAATTTAGGACCTTTACATTAAAAATAATATTACATTATCACCCAATGTAATTTTCGTTGAATTGTTTTGTGTGTATCGGAATATTGATAAATGTGTTAAAAACAGTCGAGACATCATGGTAAGTGGTAACTGACACTTCGAAAGCAAAAAATAAAAAATAATAAAAAAAATAAATAAATAAAAATAACATTCAAGCTCAAATTTCGTTAGGACCTCCTCACTTCCAGATGTGGTGGTTTAGTTTTTTTTTGAAGGCGAAATGTTAGGAGTTGGTATAATGATCTTTATAAATCGCAGAAACGATAGGCAATGCATAGATAAAAGTTAAGAGTACGATATTTTCTAAATGAGCCTTTGCTCGTAGTTAGAAAATAATAAAAAAACTTTAAAAAGTCACAAAACGAGTTATCAAAAATCAATTGCAGAACCCAACACCAACAGATTAATGAAGAACATTCTAGTTGCAGAAACGCTTAATCCAAACAAGCCTCCAGGAGTTTAAGTTACGACCACAAAGTTACCACCTTAATGACGGTGTAGTTTGTTTCCAGAGGGCTAAAGTCCCTTCGACTAAGCGCGAAGCAATTTTCGTGGTAGTGAGCCGAGGTTGTTTGAGACGGTCAAAATGTAAATGGAGACGAGAGGAGAGGGGATTATCTTTCGCCGGCTACGGAAGGACCAATTATAAAGTTGGAAGTATCCTTCAGGTTTCAGCAAATTAGGGAAGTAAGGGGCAATCTCGAGTCATCTTCCAGGCTCCTCCAATCAAACCTAGAATTCATCTTGGAAGTCAGTTCTCAGAGAATTCTTCCTCAAATAGCAGTCGTTCTAAATGCTCAGAAGAAAGTTAAATGCCTGACTCGCAGGAACTGTATCATCTTAGGAAGTTCACATATATCGCGTGTTATTTATATAACATAGAATATTTCCATTTCAAAGGAACAAAGTCGTTTGAGCCCATCGTTTTCTTCGACCGAGGTAGCCTTATCGAAATTCCGGCCAGGATCTATTTTGGTCAAGTATTTGGAGTTCGAATGACAACCTTCCCCACTCAAGAATTTTTTTATTTCGACATTTGGGTTAGCACCGGCAGTAGCCTGACGTACACTTCGGAGATAGGCAGTAGATGAATACTGGAGGAAGTGGCGCTGTAGTACCATTCAGAGACATTCGAAGCAATTGATGTTTTCTCAGACAAGAAGAGGACGAAGAATCTTCTTAATCTTTGAAGGACTAAAGTTGAGCCTTTACAGGAAACTACAGACTGCATCGACGTCTTTATTCTATTGAATCAACCAGTGTCACATGGTGTCGAATATACTTGGGAAGCGATGAAACTCCATATCGCAACATATGCTGTTTTACGGCACATGCAGCCAAGAGATTAGTGCATTTTGGAACGGACCTCATTGTTGATCCAAGGATTTTACCTGTGATGACCTCACGACTCTTTTAAGGTTCATCGCTTTCACGGGTCTGGTGTTATATCGATTCGCCCAGTGGCACTTTTGGCCTTGTGCAATATTACCCAGGCATCTAAATGGGTTGTGTCTTCGGGCTGCCGTCTTTCCCAATAAAGTAATCTCAGATACTTTAAATGGTAAGAAACTGTTGGGCATTGTGAAGATACCTCTTATCAGAAAGGACATAGTCCGTCTACAGTTTGTTCGGCATCCGAATGCTGTCGAAACTTCTCCCACCCCAACTCAAACATAGTAACCTCCAGTCACTATTACAAATCCACGCCGCATCAGGCGCGGTAGTGATTGAAGTGAGGCGGCTGAAAACAAGTGGGTTACCATTCCTTACACACATCCCGCGACATTTCCTTGATAAACGGACTATAGTTGCGGAACTTCCGGCCTCTCGATTTCCTTTCAACAAATACCATATATACACTCTTGCATGTTAAAATTTCTGATAAAATTTATATTCTAACCTAAGCGGGTTCCTCCCTACGGAGGGACCAGGAAAACGCGCTAATAAAACGCACAGGCTTAGCCGATGCTAGTCCTAATTCCCCCCACATTTTTATGAAGGTTACTTTTGTATTCTTGAAATTCCCATTTATTACTCTGATAGATGTAACCCTTTGTTGCAAGAGGTCTCTCTCTCTCTCTCTCTCTCTCTCTCTCTCTCTCTCTCTCTCTCTCTCTCTCTCTCTCTCTCTCTCTCTCTCTCTCTCTCTCTCTCTCTCTCTCTCTCTCTCTCTCTCTCTCTCTCTCTCTCTCTCGCTCTTCCAAAATGGCCCTACACATAATCAATCACTCCAGATGCTCTATCATTCCTCAACTCTTGTCCTATTCTGAGCCACGTAGGGTGACACAAATTTTCACTCGATCATTGAGTATATCAATTATTATTCAATGGTTATTACATTGTTCCGATTGGACAATATTTGAAGTAATTCCCTGAGTTTATTCTTTCAACTTCTAATTTTATGATTTTTTATTTTATTATACATTGTCTTCCAATTGGGCATGTACTTTTGATACATTTAAAAAATCGGTTATGTATACAAAAATAAATTAGACTTCGTATATATATATATATATATATATATATATATATATATATATATATATATATTAGACATTCTATTAAAGACGCCATATTCCAGTAGGATATAAACAATAAATTCTAATAGAAATAAGCAATGGATTTCAAAAGGAATTACGAGATTTTATTCCGATTAAAACTAGAGCAACTAGTTTTGAAGGGGAGATGGAGAAAGTCCGACTCGCAGAAACTGTATCATCTTCGCGTGTTTCCGTTCATATTCCTAGTGCAATTAGTAAAGGAATCAAGGCAGTTATTGCCAGGTTTTGATCTTTCCTGGAAAATGTAAAATGAAATATCAAAGACAAAAACACAACAGTTGAAATTAATCTTTCCTCTTTCTCAACGCTCGCTCTACAAAAACACTATTACCATTATTATTATGTTTCTTATATCGTTATCTTCTTTTAATAAAATATTCATTTTATTGTTAAATACAATTTTAAAAAAAAGAAACAAAAAAAAAACTGAAAAGGTATAAAATAAAAATTGCACCGGCAAGCATATTCGTGAAAACGTTTGCACTTCGTTTTCTTAGAGCGAATTTCGCCCAGAAACTATGCTACTGTTGACGGACTCTACTGGTCTACAGCCTTCTAAATTAGACGGAAGATTTTTGTGCTAAATTTCATCAAAATCGGACCGTTTTCGGTCTGCCACTGAGCGAAAGAGAAATATATAAATAAGCGGGTTTCCTCCCTATGGAGCGAGTGAGGAAACGCGGTTAAATAGTATCCTCAGTTAGAAATGTTGAGGAAAAATGAAATGTTGAGTACTAAATTTCTGGTAGCACCAAAACACAAAAGGAGACCCGGTGTTATGAAAAAAGGATTAATAATTATTAATAATACTTAATCCTTTTTTCATAGCATACCAGACAGTGATTTGGTCTTTAATTATTAAAGACCAAATCACTACCTTCAGAAGTAACCAGGTTCAAGTAACCGGACAATAGAAGTAATTTCCTCAAGCTCGAATTAGATTGATACAGTTTGAGAGCACAAGTATCTCAAACAAAACTTGATCTTTTTTTATGTATACAGAGGTAATAGCGGGGAGATTTCGTTTGAAAACAGGCATTATTTATAACCGATTTGCTTAAGAATTAAGTTGTTATCCCTGGAAGAAGTTAGAAGGATGTCGTGCTGCTTTTTAATGGTGGAAGTTGTACTTCATTTTAAGTACCGCTTAACCCGCCATTTTAGATAATCCACTTTTCCCTCTTCGAGAAAAACTTTTAATTCAACATTAAGAAATTTCCTCTGTAGCAGATAAATTACCAGCAAATCCTTCTTTTTTTATCTTGGGAGCGCTTTTTGTATCGACCGTTGTAGACGCTGAACAGTTGATTCATAAACGCTGCGCTGGAAAATGTAACCATACAATTTATTAAACCACTAAATAATACTAGCTACTGCCAGTGACTTGATTTAAGATTTTTTTTTCTTTTTCTGTTTAGAACTAGCTAGGCTGGGATGAGCCAAGAACCTCTCTTCTTAATCTCTGCAAAAGTGTTTTTATTTATTATTATTACACTTTATTGATTATTACATTCTGTACATTGATACATGTCGTAATATGATACAATGTGAAGGTCCTGTGCTCAAGGCCTCCCAACTTCATCCTAGATTAACGTCAGAAAGGCGCTCAGATGACTTTGAAAGGGCCTACCCAAGATACCTTCAGCTCCGAACAGAGGCTGGAGTCAAAGGGAGATCGATGAGCAACAGACGCATTCGAGGGAAGAGAAAGTCTAACATTTCACTTGGTCGCTGTAGCAGACCTCTGGGCCACTGTCTTCTGAGTAGCTTTGGTGGAGGGAGTGGATGGGTGACGCTCGACAGGGAGAGGACTTCAGGATTTTTATTACTGGATTTTGGTGTGGAAACGTTTGAATCTGGATAATATTACATCATTCGAAAGCTTTCGAATGATCACTGTATATTTAACACGATTTCCTAACCGTTTTGGACATATCTAAGAAAATGTACAAAAATCCGAAAGCTGCGCAGTTCTGTTAAAAAAAATATTTTTTTCGAATACTCCCTTAACCGCAAATGTAACCGAAATGGAATTATTTTAGTTTTGGTGAATTTCAAGGAAAACGATTGACCTCTGTTATTCAATTGGAATGACAATAATTGTCTAATCTTAATTATTTAGAATGAATGGTTAGGTAACGCGATTGTGCGAGATCTTTCACAAAGAGAATATTGAGGTCGTTATAAAGGGGTTTGTTGGAGACATAAATAATTGCGTTGACTATGGAGGGGTTTGGTTTGGAATTTTGTATTCGTTGTCAGTTTGAGTGTTCCGCTGTTTTCCGTATATCAAGCCCGCAAGTCCAAGCAGGAGTGCATCTTTATATATACAAATAAATAAATCCATGTGTTTCCGCTTACCCTTAGCCTGTGCCTCGGAGGTGATGGTGATGACACTAGAGGCCCCGGACATGGCCTGTGCTGACAGAGTCTTGTCTCTTCGCTGCATCCTCTTGCTGATCTGCTGCTGTGTCCTGTGCCGCACTCACTACTGCATCCAGACCACGGGGAGTAGCTGCACTCGGGTGGGCGTTCTGCTGCAATTCAAACAACAACCAGTTTTAGCATGGATCGAATGAGATATTTCTATCAATAAATACTAGAAAGCTGTGTCCAGATTTCTTTTTTTTTTTTTTTTCAGAGAAATCGAAATTAAATATGTATGTTACTGGAATTTGAGAAATTGGTTCACTAAATTCATTATGACAGTTTTTGTGTAGATTTTGTCAAGTACTGACCTTCGAATAAGGCGCTGCTCCTCTGATAGATAGATGATTTGTGTAAATTTTAAGTGTTCTGGAATTTGGGTAACGTGTTAGTATATATGCGTATACTCATATAAGCAGATAAAAATACATGGCCTCACGATTGATTCAGAATTGGACACACACGAATAACACATGAGTACTCAATGACTAATAAAGAAAAGCCTACATGCAAAATATGTAACAGTGAACTAACCGTAAAACACATACTAACAGAATGCCACCAACGTCAAAATCTAGACTTACCATATGACATGACCGAATTACTTACTGACAGCAGACCACATATAGCAACAATCTTTACATATTTTAACACTATTAATATGTATGGAAAAATTTAACACTTTAAAAATCCCTTTTTAAAAAAAAAAAAAAAATAAGAGAAAATTACTCTATTATATTCAAACAACTACAATAAAACTTGGTAACATGTAAAGAATGAATATGTAACATTGTCTAATTGTGTAATTCCATCTATAATTAATTTTAAAACCAGATTTACATGTATAATCCCATTTGTTTATAGCTTTATATATGTCATATTGTAATTAATGTATATATGTAAGATGGGGACGCTCATAAATAAATAAAAAAAGGAAGGTATCGCGTAACTTGGTAACATGTAAAGAATGAATATGTAACATTGTTTAATTGTGTAATTCCATCTATAATTAATTTTAAAACCAGATTTATATGTATAATCCCATTTTTTTATAGCTGTATATATGTCATATTGTAATTTATGTATATATGTAAGATGCGGACGCTCATAAATAAATAAAAAAAAATTAAAAATACATTTAAGTGGACATCATTGTGATCTACTATATATCACAATGATAATGAATACATGTTTTCAATAATATTTCATTATTATATTTTGCTATAAATATGTTTTAATTTTAAATGTTGAGTAACGTCTATATTTGGACTACATTCAATCAGTATCTCACTCATGCCTTGTGGTATTTAAGTAGTGCAGTTCTTTACAATCCGTCAGTGTGTGTTTAATTGTCAATGTCACATTAGGAACAAAATTTATATGGAAATACTATGAATAAGTGCGAAGCTAGAAAACATTTTTTTTTGACAATATTAGATAAATATAGGTTGTGTATACAGCAAACCAACTTAGTTGGGCAACATAACTTTCATTTTTCAAAATAAAGTTTTTGTCCCCTCTATGGCCTCTTGAATTTAAACTCGAAATACCAAATTAGCAGAACTATTTCCTATTCGTACATTGAAGAGCCGGAGTGGAAAATGTTTGATAATAACCTGTGATAAAAAGCATAGAAAGTAATTTTGAAGATGTATTCAGAACTCAGAAACTTTTCAAGATCTTCAAACTTCCTTTTCCATTCAGAAACTTCTACAATTAAATTTGTTAGATCCATGCATGCATTTGAATATAATTTTCACAACTGGAAGTAATGGATTTTAAAATATTCTATGTATTTATGAGTCAAATATAATTGTTTTTACGCCAAAATTATTAATTTCA
Source organism: Gonocerus acuteangulatus (assembly GCA_946811695.1). Taxonomy (NCBI): domain Eukaryota; kingdom Metazoa; phylum Arthropoda; class Insecta; order Hemiptera; family Coreidae; genus Gonocerus; species Gonocerus acuteangulatus. The sequence goes on along the minus strand of OX328126.1, from coordinate 32,560,239 downwards.
ATATATTTAAATAAAATAATAAGATGATTATTTTTTCCGTAGCTTTAATGTAGGATGACCAACAAAAAATCTTTTATAATGATTTATGTAAAATTTGGTTCTGATGATATACTTCATTTACGTATATGTGTACTTTGTAATAAAACTCGGTATTTGTCGTGGGTATCCAAATAGAAAGATATGTTTTCAAAATAATCTAAATCAGCTCATTCGAAGATAGGATTTATTCTATACTAGCTGTTACCCAGTGTGCCATGCTACACCAACTTTATATTATATAGTTGTAAGGAACAAACATACAGCTGGTAGATTATTTTGACCTAGGCTATGACACTCCCCGTATCAACCCCTACCTGTGTGCAAAGTTTGGTCAACTTTGGTCAAACAGTGTGGATTTGTATAAGGAAAATAAAGACAGACAGACAGCTGACAGATGATTTTCACCTAGCCTATGACACTCCCCGTATCAACCCCTACCTGTGTGCAAAGTTTGGTCAACTTTGGTCAAACGGTGTGGATTTGTATAAGGAAAATAAAGACAGACAGACAGCTGACAGATGATTTTGACCTAGCCTATGACACTCCCCATATCAACCCCTACCTGTGTGCAAAGTTTGTTCAAAATCGCTTGAAAGCTGTGGATTTATATGAGGAACAAATTGAATGGCTTGGGGGGAGTTTATTTAGAGGGAGTTCATTTAGATTCTGCAGGTTCCATCTTCCAATACTCCCTGCATTACAATCAAAGTAATATACACTTTTTTTATATTTTTTTCCTGAGTTTTAAAAGTATAATAATAATAATATTAAAATAGAGAAATATGATAGTGTAATGATAACAACTATTATAATACAAATAAAAATAGTAATAATAATATTGAAATGGTCAGTACCTGAATGGGTGACCGACCACGTGCTGTTGGCATTATAAAAGGGTGGCAACCTATAGATAGCCCGTCGCTAATGGCCAAGTTGTAGATGCGCCGTTAAACACACACACACACACACACAAAAAAAATAATAATATTGAAAAAGAAACAAATTATAATATCAAAATTACAAATTAGGTGAAAGAAATAAAAAAAAAGAATGAATATAAATGAATTAAATAAAATAAAATAACTGATTAATGAAAAGAAAACGTCCGTTCTTGCAATGGCTTATTCTTGCGATTGTTAAAACAGAATTCAATCAGGATTGTGGTCCTGAGAAACTGTTCAATTATTTACAGCAGCATTATTTTTCAAAAACAAATGCACTACTTTTCTCATTTCTTCCGATACTAAACATAAAGGTATGAATTCTGTATACGCACTTTTGATAAGATTATATGATATAATAATAAAAAATTATGATTTGTCAAAATGAAATTATTTACAGTAATAATCCATTGTCTCAGTTTAAAAATAAATATATGTCAAGATTGCTTTACATACATTCAGAAAAATTTCACAAAAAGTTTTAGCAGAAATATTTTACTACAGCTCATGACAAACGTGTAGTAGATAGGGTGGGAGAAAGAGTAAAATCCTTGGTCTCTAATGGAAGTTATGAGCAAATCTGAAACTAAAAATGTAAAAAACTCAGTAGAGTTTGCTAATGTTGCATCTAGTTTAATGACAAACACTACAATTCTCCGTATGAGCCAAGTAGATATTGAGCCTGCTATAAGTTCGGACAGTCCATGGGTTACTGTTAAAGACATAGTTTTTATTAAGCAAATGCATGTGATAAAATGCAATTCGCAAATCAAAAATTCAACTATGGAAAACGAACTGAAACCAGCAAGTTAACAGATCAAAAACTTAATATTTCAAATTTTAATGTTAGTTACTGGTGTGCAGTTACATGTGATAAAAATTAAGCTGTATTTCATTTTATATTGCCCAGCAAACCCTTCACTGAAGTAATGAATGTTTTGTACATGTAGTTTTCATTCTGAATAGCTTTGGGTTATTTTTTATAGTTTTTAAAATTAAATCGCTGTACTATAAAAAATAATATATTGTTAGCTAAAATTTTAATTGAACAATTTTTTGTATTTAACGGGGAAAAAAATTAAAGAGTGAAAAAACCATACATTTTATTTTTTCATGTGGTAGTGTATACCTTTTGGAATAATAATAAAAAACTATGTTAGTGATTTTCTTTTTATCGTTTGATGATATTCCACTTAGTGTGGAACGCCATATATAATTTTTACAAAATGCATTTTAACACTTCAGGATTTTTTCAGAACATTTGTAATAACTTTATGCTTACATTATTTTTTTTTCTGGCTTCCATATTTATTGAAGTATTGTCATAGAAAATGGCATCAACATTGGTCGATAGGTATGATTTATATTTTAGAACTAAGTGCACTTCTTTTGTCCAATCGATGATAACTGCAAAATTTGAAATACTTTAGCAGGGCATGAAATTAAACTATTTGAGATTGACAAAAACTATTTTATATTCTTACTTATATCCATGAAAGGAATGAACATGCCAAGTTTCATTAAAATCTGAGATCATGGATGTCAAATCCTATTTTTTTGGGTTGATTTGACATGGAATGACCCAAATGTTTAAATATCATGTCACACTTAGATGATTTTAGGTGGTACGTTAAAGAACTAAAAGTATTTAAATTATTAAAGTTCTGTGCAGGTTAATGGGTTAATGTTGAAGACATAGTTCATGTTAAGAAAATGCATGAGATAAAATGCAATTCACAAATACAAAAAAATTAACTATGGAAAACAAACGGGAAACTCCAAATCAACAGATCAAATACTTGATATTTCAAATTACTTACTAATATATGATATTAATCCAAAATCTGAGAATATAGGGTTATAATTTAGATAATCACAACATTTTTCAACTGATCAAAAACTTAATATTTGAAATTACTTATTAATATATATTAGTCAAAATTTTAAGAATATAAGGCTATAATTTAGGTAAACACTAATATTTTACTAAAACTAAAAAGTTTTGGAAATTAGATAAACAAACCAAACTTAAAAAAAAGGATAATGGTTAATGGCTTCTAGGGGCTCAGTGTTGCTCTACATTTTCATCAGAAATTAATAAAATTGATCTTATATGATATTACTTGTCCAAATCTTGAGAATATACGGCTATAATTTAGATAAACATACAGGTTAAAACAGAAAAGTTTTGTTCGCAAAAGAAAAACTTTTCGCAAAAAAAGAAGAAAGTTTTTTTTAGCTTGCTAATCTCCACCTAGGCAACACTGGAAAGAAAATTACTATTTTTGAACAATTCACTCTTCTTTAATTAACAATTTGGAACTCGTTACTTCCGAACTGTGAAGCCTAAAAGATTTTATATATATATATATGATTATATAATGATGTAAAGTCATCAATGAGTTCGAGTTATTCTAATTATCAAGAACATCAACAAATAAATTTGAGATATTATTCAAAATGACTGCCAGAATATGAATGGTTCAGTGTAGCCAATTTTTCTTGAACAAAACTTTTGACCTTTTGACCAAATTTCGAAATTTGACTATTTTGACCTAGCCTAGGAGATTTCCCGTACCAAGAAGTACATGTGTGCCAAGTTTGGTCCAAATTGGTCAAACGGTGTGGATTTGTATAAGGAACAAACAAACAGAAAAACAGAAAAGCAGAAAAACAGAAAAACAGACACGTGATTTTTATATATATAGATTATGTAAAAATTGAATTAAGTTTCCAAAATGGTATTAGTTTAACTTTCTATCACCAGGGGCGCTGTATCCTCTTAATCATGCAGTATTCGATTTCTCCGTTGTTATGGCTGTGTGCTGTTCTCTGTTTACATGTGGCCACTATTATTAGTCATGAATATTAATAAACAAAAGTGTGAAGTTTTTGTGTATTTTTTAAGTAGGGTAGTACCTAGCATACTCAAGACTTCTGAAGAAAATTAATTAAGGAATTAATAATTGAATCAGCTGTTCATTACAAATATAAAAAAACAAAATTTTTGATGATTTAGCACTTTCCTCCGAAGGAACGTAGCTATTCAGGTCGGACTCATGACGGAATTATCCGGAAACTTCTTCAAATTTCTATCGATCCTACTGAAAATGACTCCAGTTAAAAATTTTATATATATATATATATATATATATATATATATATATATATATATATATATATATATATATATATATATATATATATATTCCAGAGGGTGAAACAAAATTCAGTCTTGCCACAAATTTAATTAAACAACCCCACTACCGGAAAATATCAATACAATAAAATAATATATATATATATATATATATATATATATATATATATATATATATATATATATGGATGGAACGGCATTTTTCTCCAGCCGTGGTACTCCTCACTTCTTCCTGGGATATTTCGATGGGTTCATTTCCATCTTCGTCAGCCAGGAACTTGTTGTTTCTTCCTCGGAGGAAGAATGCATCATCCCTCTTGGGATGAAAATATCATCCTAGCGACGAAAAATAAACATCAAATATATATATATATATATATATATATATATATATATATATATATTTGAATATATATACTCCAGAATTTTTGTTTTTTCGCCACGAAACTTGATATATAGTATTCCCCTAGCATACGATTGAACAAGCTCGCTAACCAGCAAAATCGGTCCATCTGGAGGAGCCCCTCTTTTTTGACATGATTTCTGCTTTCTACCACTTGGCGGACTGTATCCCGTTCCTGCGTCAGACCAAAAGTCGAAATTGTGATGTTTTTGTGTATTTATTAAGTAGTGTAGTTCCATGTATAAACAAAACTCTGGAATAAATTAATTACAAAATTAATAATTGTAACAGTTACTAATTACAAATGTAATAGAGAACAACTATTCAAGTTTTTATGTTATTTATATAGCTTATTTCAAGCAAATTATTCAGAATTGCAGACTACACTACCCAAATTCTGAGGTATGTGCTTACTTGTGCAGCTCCTGCGTAATAGACCTTTTTAGTAATTAATTCCTACAGCACTATGAATGGGGTTATACCAGTAGTGCAGTACTGATCTTATTGGCCCGAAAAATGTTTTTAATTTTTCTAAGCACACAAAATTGCATGGACAAAAACTTAAAATATCTTAGGAAATAAGGAAATATTGGCCTTCGTACTATGTAATCGAAACGAGCGATCAAGCTCATAACTATAATACAGACGCGAGTACTCAAGCGCAGCACTAAGAATATATAGCGGACTTGAGAGTCAAGCAAAGCATAGTTCAGGATGACTCCCCAAACACAAGGGAACAGGCATGAAGCATATTGATCCCAAAAAACACTCAACATGTTAATAAACTACATGAATTTTTCTAACTAGATGTCTTTAAATAAAACTGAGAATGGTTGAGCAATAATAAATATAAAAACCAGAACAAAAAATGTAAAGCAAAGAAAAATACAATTTTAATTTTATTCTAAGTGAGAGGAAACATAAAAACTAATTATACCTGGATACAGGAAAAATTTAAACAACTCTGTATAAAAATAAATGTCTAAAAGCTGACGACAGCATGAACGTATATTTATCTAGATACCTCGCTGCACATAGAGGTTGGCCCCTTTGTATAATATTCTCGTTTCATTGTATGACTACCAGGGATTACTCTCTAAGCAGAATATAACTACTTTATACAAATATTACTTCTATATCCTACCTTAACTAATTTACATATTCGTATATACGATCTCGTATGAACAATATTCATTCATATATTTTTGAATTAATTTTCTTAGCCAGATTAAAAGAAATGGGTCTCAGAAACAATGTAGTAACTAACCTTGGATTTTTTCCTTATAGACCTAATCTTTTGTCTAGTTTGAAAATATTAAAATAATTTTTTTTCTAGCACTTTCCTCCGTAGGAAAGTAACTATTGAGGTTGCACTCATGGCGGATTTTTTTGTAAAATTTTTGTTAAACATTTTCATCATAATAATGTTACTAATTTTAAAATAAACAGCTTGTAATCTATTTACCCCCAAAAAAACATAAATGTGAAATAGAGGCCAAGTTCCTCCCCCCACAAAGAAACACTCCCTTCCCCAAAAAAACCCCTCCTAAACCCCCCCCATTCCTACACTCCAAAAAAGTAGTATGAGTTAGTGTATTAAGTGCACCATATTTTCAACCAAAAATATTTGCCAATACAAGAGATGATACAAGAAAGAAATGTCCAAGTTTATTACTTGAAAGACCTCATAATTACTTACTAAGAACAGTAAAGACACTTCAACTGACCTTTAAAAACAACAATAAGAATACTTATATCCAGTTACTAAAATATCACTTTCCTCAACATTATTCTTAAACTTGGCAATGTTTTATTTGTGCCGAAATTATCTTTAGAGAGAAAACTAAACATTGCCAAGTTTAAGAATATACCTGGTTGAGGAAAGTGATATTTTAGTAACTGGATATAAGTATTTTTATTGTTGTTTTTAAAGGTCAGTTGAAGTGTCTTTACTGTTCTTAGTAAGTAACTATGAGGTCTTTCAAGTAATGAACTTGGACATTTCTTTCTTGTATCATCTCTTGTATTGGCAAATATTTTTGGTTGAAAATATGGTGCACTTAATACACTAAAACATACTACTTTTTTGGAGTGTAGGATGGTAAGGCGTTTTGGGGGGGTTTTAGGAGGGGATATTTTTGGGGAAGGGATTGTTTCTTTGTGGGGGGAGGAACTTGGCCTCTATTTCACATTTATGTTTTTTTTTTGGGATCTCATTACTTTTTCCTAAGTATTAATTAAAATTTAGTTGCCGCATATCTACTGGCTTTTTGTACTTCATATAAAACCAGGGTCTTTGGATTCTGCATAATGTTCTCCTTACTGCTTGATATTTGATACCAATAGTCAACCTACATACATCTAATCACTAGCCTAGAAAGGTTAGAAGCTCTTCCAGATGACATTACTCTAGAGGACAAATTGATTGCCCTCTTAACTAAACTATTACACTGTAAAACACATGAACCTTATCCCGAGGATAAAGATCACAATAGGGAAAGTGTAGAAGGCCTTCAAGAAAAAGATAAGAACAAAGACGATACATTTTGGGTTTGTGATCCTAAACTTTGGAATTTAGATGGCTCGACTTTGAAAAACTTAGTATCTGCTGTCAAGACTATTATGCAGTTAACCCCTACGACTTTATTTACTACATTTAAGAAAGAAGTCACAACCGTTGTTGTTAAGATGCGTCGAAATGTTCCTTAAAACATCAAATATAGGTTCTCCTTACCAAGACGATTCATTTGATACCCCACATGATGGGTTTCAGAAGGAATGATGGCTTTCCGATGGAACAAAAAGTACAAAACGTCATAGGCAATATGACACTCCCGTATCAAGACCTACCTGCTTGCCAAGTTTAGTCAAAATAGGTCAAACGGTGTAAATTTGTATAAAGAACAAACATACAGACAGACAGCTGAAACACCTTTTTTACCTAGCCTAGTGCATTCCTCGGACCAAGGCCTACCTGTGTGCCAAGTTTGGTCAAAATCGGTCAAAAGGAGTGATTTTGTGTAAGGAACAAACATGCAGACAGACAACTGATAGACGATTTTGACCTAGCCTATGACACTACCCGGATAAAGACCTACCTATGTACCATGTTTGGTCAAAATCGGTCAAATCGCGTGGATTTGTATAAGGAATAAACAGTTAGGCAAACAGCTGATAGACGATTTTGAACTAGCCTATGACACTCCCCGGATCAAGACCGACATATGTGTCAAATTTTGTCAAAATTGGCCAAACGGTGTGTATTTGTATAAGGAACAAACAGACAGACAGCTGATAGACAATTTAACCTAGCCTATGATTCTCTCCATATCAAGACCCATCTGTGTCCCAGGTTTGGTCAAAATCGGTCAAACGGTACGGATTTGTATAAGGAACAAACATACAGACAGACAGCTGGTATAAGATTTTGACCGAGCCTGTATGCGTCTAATTGTTTCTTAAAACATCAAATATAGGTTCTTCATACCGAGACGATTCATTTGATACCCCACATCATGGGTTTCGGAAGGAATGACGGGTTTCCGAAGGAAGTACAAAACTGGCACGCCCCCGCCCCGGAAGCGGAGTCAAATACAACTATTCAGGATTTTTCGATTTTTTCCTTTGATAACACCTCCATATCTATCATCATGCAAAATTTCAAGTCTCTAGCATCACGGGGAAGTGCCTAATAATTTTGATGAGTGAGTGAGTGAGTCCTATAAATCCCGATTTTCGATCGCTTATATCTCAGAAACTATTCGATGTAGAATTATGAAAATTTCCAGTTTTACTCACATCTAGTAGTATAATACCTGTGTAAAAGTTCATAACTTTATCTTTACCTGGTTGAAAGTTATGAGAAAGTAAAAATCGGCTCTAAGACCTCCTGTAATATACACACAGTATGCTTAGGCCGGAACTTGGCCTGGCGTAGACATGCGCGCCGAGGCTGAATTTTCCGGCGGCGGCGCGCTGGACTAAAATGGCCGGCGGCGGCGGCGCGCGCGGCGTGGGCTATTTTTATTTAACCCCCAAGGGAGATGTTAAAATTTTAATATACGGTATATATATAACCAGTAGAATCCGTCCCCCGAGTGGTGTTGGCGAGAACTTCCCGCGAAAAAAATCGTAACGCTTACGTCTTACGGTTTATATATATATACATATATATATATATATATATATATATATATATATATATATATATATATATATATATATATATTCCTTAACATACGAAAACAAATGAAACCGTTTTTAAAGAGATATCTGTAACAGTTTTTGATATAAGTGGAACAAATGTTTATGTAAGTCATTTTCGGTTTGGGTACATCGTGGGTTCGATTCCCACCGGTGCCGCCGCGGCGGCAGGAATGTTCTCATCCCACGGCTTCCTTTTGTTTGAGATTTGGAAACTCCTTCTCATCCATCACTATCTCATTCTTTCGTCTTTATCTTCTTTATTCTCAATTACTTATTTCGAAACCCTTACATCTTCAGCCTGAAAATTGACCCTATTTCCGAATGGATCAGGAGATCAAACCCTATCCATAAACTGTATTTATTCCTTTACAAATAGCACTAGGGCTAAGAACGGAACTGCGCTAAGATGACACAATTCCTGAGAGTTTTATATCGTCGAGTATGTTTATATAAAATTCTTTTATTTTAGGCTTTTCTTATACAAGCTTTGTCATTTTCCAATCAACGATCATAACACACAAGCGTTTAATCGATCAGAAGGTAAGCACAAAATGGCGCCGGCCGGACACCATGCAGTACACTAGTAGATTTCCTCCCCTCGGCGCGCCGACTTAATAGGCTCGGCGGCGGCGGCGTCATTAAAAACCGGCGTGGCGTAGCGGCGCCGGCGCGGCGCGCATGTCTAGCCTGGCGCACTACCGTGCGATATAGAAGATATAGAAATCACGTGTATGTTTGACTGTTTATTCCTTATACAAATTCACGCCGTTCGACCGAGTTTGATCAAACTTCGCACAAAGGTAGGTCTTGATACGGGGAGTGTCATAGGCTAGGTCAAAAACGTCTACCGGTTGTCTGTCTGTATGTTTGTTCCTTATACAAATTCACACCATTCGACCGATTTTGACCAAACTTCGCGCACAGGTAGGTCTTGATACGGGGAGTGTGATAGGCAAGGTCAAAATCGTCTAGGAATTACAGTTCGGAGGTCAATGGGTTTGAAAATGTGAACCCGAACTGTTACAGATTTGTGTTATTAGATGACTTTTTTTTTTTTTTTTTTTTTTTCTTTTTTCTTTTTTTTTTTTTTTTAGCGCCGACATGTAGGGTGCAGTGAGGAATTTTCCTAACACCCGTGGGATGAGAAAATTCCTGCCACCGCACAGTGGTCAAAAAGTGCTCAAAACTCAATAACATTTGATATTGTTGACTTAGAAACCTGAAATTGTGCACACTTACCAGTCTTATAACTTATAACCCGCCTCTGAACTGCATTCGGCTGGGCTCAAGGGGTCAAAACCAATTAAAAAAAAAATACACCTATCTCAGCCAACTTTTTTAATAATTTCAGTACAACAGTTTGAGATAATTTCCGTAGGACTAACGAAATATGCTCATCGTCTATTAGAAATTGAACTGTCAAATACTCGCATAACGAAAGTACACTTTTGTCGTTTGAATTCAACAATATTTCAACTAGGACACGATTTTTCACTCGGATCACTTCAGAAATTTTTTGCAGTCAACACTGACTTGAGTACTGCAAAAAAAAAAAAAAAATCCGTCTTCGATTTGATTCCAATGTTTACATAGAGATAACGCGCGTCTGTCTGTTAGTCATTTACCGAGTTCGTTCACCTCTAGCACCGAAGTATGCAGACTTATGCAGCTAATTTCAGTCTGGGGTCTTTCTATACATGCCCACGGAATATACAAGCCCGAAATTAGAGAGACGCAAAACCTATACGACAAAACGAAATTTGATACGTGTAATCTTTTTACTTTTTCAGTATCCCCGTCCATAAAGGCGATTCAAAAAATACAAATATTTTTTTTTGCCCTTCGAACATCCCATTAAAACAAGAAAAACATGCGTCAACCTTATTGGTCTGAAAAAGTAAAGTTGAAGGATTGATTTTGGTACATGAGGATTTGGGAAATTGTTTCTAGTACTTCAATGATTAACCACCGTCCTGCAATCAACGGTGGGGGCCTTAAACTCAAGAAATGGCACTCTCACGAGGCATTTAACATATATTTAAGGCGAATGGGTTCGGAGAAAATACTTCAAAAAATCAAGTTTTGAGCGCTTTTTGGTTATTTTTGACGAAGGCTGCGCCGGTGGTAATCGAACCCACCATCTCTCGCTTATGCATCTAAGGCGCTAGCGAATAGACCACGGGAGACACCTATTAGATGTTAATATTACTTATTCGGTTTCTAATTTATTTTTGCATTTCTCGATGCTGAAAGTAGGTGTAGCATGGCAAGCCGCGTAACAGCTAGTATTTTATAAACGAATTGTAACATTTTTCTAATATCTGGAAGGAAGGGATCCAGAAAGAATCAATTCAAATTTCCACAAGGTTGATCCTTGGATCGATGAGATAAAACCCCCACCCCTTCCTCCAATTTAATGTAAAAACGATGATAGGTAGTTATCCCTGTGGATTGTATAAGTCCGCTATTGGGCTGATTACCTGTAGTACGTGTTCAGCATACCAGAACATTCTCCTGATCCTTTACTTCGGCTAACTTAGAACGGAACTTTTTTTTTTCCTTGGGCAATTTACCCACAGACCAAGTTATATAACTTACTTTAGTGGACAAAAGATTGAACCTTGCTTTTCTTATGTGTAAACTAAGGTAGCAGCAAATTATATATGTTTATACGAATCGATTGGTTAATAACGAATTTCTTTCTAAAGTGCAAGGACATTATTTATTTATTGTGTTCAATTCAATGGTTGTATGAGATATTTATTTACTTATTGTATTTATGTATACAGATTGTAAATATTCAATAAAACATACACAGATTTTTACGAGAAGAATTTAATTTCAGAGATAAATACTAGCTGTATTGTCGACACTTCTATACCAACAGATGTAAACACTGATTATTTGTGCTTTTGGTGAATTTATCGCAAATTAGAACAAATCCAGAACTGTCCTATACTTATCCATGACATAAATGCCTAGCCATTTCTTTCAGTATGTAAACCTTCAAGAGAATATCTATCCGACACCTGACATATTTCCTGCGAGAAGTGTCAGATGTAAACGCACCCTTATAAGTCAACGTTGCAGACGTTCATCAAATAAGGTTGTAGAGTCCTGTGCTCTTGAGGTAAGTCAGTATAGTTCTGATGTACTGGCTATCGTTGCCTAAGAGTTTTTGCATATCATACGGTATGTTGTAATTCTGGCAGTCTGTCAGTAAATGTTTAATCGTAAGTTCTGTGTTACGTATGTTGCATATTGGTCTGTTGCATCTTGTCAGAAGAAATTCGTGGGTTAGTCGAGTATTTCCAATCCGTAATCAAGCGAGGACAACTTCTTCTCGTTTATTACCGCGAAGACTGGATGGCCATTCCTCAACTGTATTTATTTGTTGACTATCGAGTGCCAGAATTGGTGTATTATTAATATTAAAAAGCTACTTTTTTTAAATTTTTAAATTCTTTATGTCATAAATTTTATATGGAAGGTTAAAGTATCCAAAAAAAAAAAAAAAATTTTTTTTAATTATTCAAAAACAAAATGGCAACGCTGTGTCTGACGAACGTAAACGCTCTTGTTTCACAGGCGATAGTCTGAAGTCACAAAACTAAAATCATTTTAAAAGAAGAAGATTAAATCTAGTAAAGTACGTAATTACTAATTTTTTCGAAAATGGTGAACAATTATTCATTTTCTATATATATATATATATACATATATATATATATATATATATATATATATATATATATATATATATGTATATATATATATATAAACAACGTTAAAATCTGTCATAAAATATTTATAATTCAAAGAATCGAAAAAACCCTTCGTATTTTTCTGGAAAATATCATTAGGAAGGTGCAGCTAAAATTTGAAGTAGATCGGGTTAAAAAAAAGAGCCGCTAGCGTATCGCTCGATTTGGAAAACATAGTTTTGAGGTTTTCGACTTTAAAGTTTAATGTACTTCAATGTTAATTTTTTTCCTTTTTTTCTTAATTTATTGTATTAAAGTTAAAAAAAAAAAGGGTTTTAATTTTGAAATGTATCAGGACTTTGGTTGAAAAATCGAATTTTTGGCACATTTAAAAACTGCTCCACCTCATAAACAATATTGGATATAATTTTAATTAGTTAAGGAAGTATTTAAGCCCATAAAAAAGAAAAGTTACAAGGTCGTATTGCCCATCAAACAACAGTTTCACCGAAAGAAATAGCTTTATCAAAGAACGCAATTTACGACGATTTCCCAACCCTTTTCGAGATATATCAGAATATATTTGACTATGTCAAGAAAAAAAACCCACTTTTCCTATTTTTCTGACGACGTTTATAGTGTACGGCCTTGAAAATGATTCCATCAGATTCCGTCCTTCTAATTATTTATAAAACTTGTTCGTGGTAGCGTAGTAACAGAAAAAAATTGCTGAAAGTAAGCGTTTACGAAAAAAAAAAAAAAAAAAAATTTGTCAATTCATGTATGTATTTATGAGTGTTGATATACATATATATATATATATATATATATACTGTCAGATAAACTGTATCAAAAGTCTGAAGAAAACCTAATCATTTTAATAATTTTTCATACTTCTAAGAAGCTTCGGCAAGTTGAAGGCCACCAAAGAGTATGAAACTCTCCATCAAAGTGTAATTAAAATTGGTTTTCCATTAAACTACTTAATGAGGCATTATAATGAACGTTCAGATCAAAGCCACGCTCCTTTGAGGAGCATCTTGAAGACACTGGCCTGTGAAATGGGGAAATCGTCTGGATAAGTAGAGAAACTGAAAAATAATATAGGGTGTTCGAGAGATAGCCAGATTTTTAAAATTCATAATATAAATATTTTTATATGCGAGTCTTTAGTATAATCACAAGTTTTGTGATTATCATGTAGGAAAATATTGTAAAATGTCAACACGGCTGTTTCAAATATTTTAGCGCGCATTTAGGAGCCACATTCAAAACTGATCTAAAATAAATATACCGATTTTATGGTTGGATATATATTTTACATTACTTTTTAGCGTTAACGTTGTGTCTACAGTCAGTGAGATTTTATACAACGGTCATGTATATATACATACATATACATATACACATACATACATATATACAGGGTGATTCAGGTCTAAGTAGCCAAACTCTAGGAGGTAATTGTAGACATAATTGTAGACAAGTATGGTCCGATTCCGGAAGGAAAAGGAGCTATGTCCAATTTTCTGTTTTTTAACGTAGTCATGTTTTTAATGAATAAGAAAGGATTGCTCAAAAACTATTCAAGATAATTAAATTCTAATCATGCCATCGTAAAATAGATAAAATTTACTTAAAAAAAACAGTAATTTAATTCACTAGAACCATTATTAAAAGATACTTTCTGGTCGTCCATTAACGCACTTCTGTTTTTATTAATGACTCTGAGGTTTTTCGCGAATTTTTTCCTCAGCCCCCTAACGGACTACGGATTCAATACTTACACAAAAACTTCTACATTTAGTAAGCATTAAATCCATGCAAATGAAGTGGAGGTTTATTGAGGGATAAATTGAATGATTGGCTCCTTTATGTCAAAAAAATGTGGAATGTAGTTTTGTTACTCTGAAATACCTTATGTGAAGAAATTAAAAATTATTCATTTTTTATTGACCAAACTGTGGGTATCCATTGCCCACTCCAGAATCAATAAAAGTAAATAAAGACTGTCTAGACGACCCAAACTGTGCTTTTATCATCGTCCTTGAAAGGGTTTAAAACTAAATGAAAATCACTCCTGACGTGATGTATTCATCATGTCATTATTATACATACGATCCTCCTTGTGTAACTGTGATTGTACATGGGAGCTATTGTTCCTATGTATAGTCATATTATGCATAGAACCTATATTGTACATAGATTTGTTACGATTATGTATAGTCATATTGAACATAGGAACTATTTTCTTTGTTATCTTGATTTTTATATGTTTGTTCCGTATAAGCTCATATTGGTGTATGTATAACATATACGTCAGTGTACAAGTCATACTATTTATATCTCTAAAGTATTGTACCTTAAATCTGTAAATAATGTCTAGAAACATAATTATTAAATATCGACCTCCTATTGTCTACAATGGAACACAGCGCTGACGTATCTGCTAATCGCCTAAGTTGTGGAGCAGTCATTACATAAATAATAAATTATTATGCACTAGGGATATGCACGGGATCTCTCTAACATGATGCAGTTCCTGCGAGTCGGACTTGTTCTTACCTTGTAAAGACCAAACTTTGACAATTTATTTCTGAAGGAATAATATACATTTAGTGCACCCAGTGACCCAAGAGACTATTGGGCTTTATTATGTCAGTTATCGCCAACAAAGTTTTCTTCTTTTGCTAAAATTACTTAAACAACCTTGGAATAAAGAATAATTTACGGATAGAGAAAGATATCACAGTCTATTGAACAGATACCTATCTAGGAGAGAGAATGGATTTAGGATAAAGGATTAGTATCAGATAAATACCCGAAGTATGGATATTGATATGGGTTATTGAGATATGGAATAAAGCACTCCATGTTGGGAGGGGAAATGGATAAAAAACCACATCGACTCCATCGTTATCGTCGGCCATTTAATCGTCCGTACGGGTTTCAGCGTTCATTCCATCTCTTTAGGGCCACTTCAAATCTAATATGCCCTGATAACGAAGAGTTGGGAAAATATTTTATATCCGACAATGGATAAAAGAGGTCATCTCACAGGAGATAAGTGATTTGAGCGCATTCTTCAATTAAGTGACGACTAAAAAGATCATTCTTTAGCGTTTTTTACCCCTTCCATAAGTACGGTTGATGTTATGTTTTCCTCTTTAAGGTTATTTAAAATTTTGTACTGCCGTTCCTTTTGCTTGTAGACTTTCGAGATGAAAATGAAATAAGAATCCCCCCAAAAAACTAACGTTCAAAAAAAAGGCCAAGTTCCAGCCCCCTCCCAAAAACAGTTTACCTAAGAAAGTTAAGATATCATAGTACTGGGCCACATTTTAGGCTCTTAATATCTTTACAAAAATCCAATAATACCCTCTCACTTATTTGTGCAATTCCAACTTGGCCAGTTTTCCTTATTTGATGGCCAGTATCACGATCGGATTTATTATAAAATGGCTGGCATTTAAAGCTTCAGGTCTTAGGGTAATGATTCAGGATTATTATAAGCTTTTTGATAACTTAAAACGATCTGGTTTGTATGAACTCTATGTAAGTTAAAGCGACCATGTAAGTTAACGAAAACTGGCCAAGTTTGAATTGCACAAATAAGTGAGAGGGTATTATTAGATTCTTGACAAGGTATTAATAGCCTAAAACTTGGCCCAATACCATATCATAACTTTCATAGGCAAACAGTTTTTTGGTGGTGCCTGGAACTTGTTTTTTTTTTTTCAACGTTACTTTGTTTGGGAGACATCAATACCTTTTGTACCAGTGCTTTGAGTAGAAACAGTCCATGTTTGGCTTGGGGAGGATGATGCGGGAACATTATGCTTGGTTCTGCGACCAGCTGTCTGCTTGTTGGGTATTTTTGGGTTTATACGAAAATCCCCTGTATTTCCAGGGGTTTCCTTTCAGTTTTAGGTGGTCTTTGATTTGATACGTTACATGATATGTTTCAGGAATTATGAGATTCGAAGGTACAACATATTCAGTACTTTTAAGGATTTTTCGATTTTTGCCTTTAATAACACATTAATGTCTATCACCCTGCCAAATGCTAAGTCTCTTGCTTTTTGCGAAGTGCCTAATAATTGTGATGAGTGAGTGACTCCTATAAATTCCGATTTTCCATCGCCTATATCTCAGAAACGTTTCAATGTTGAATTAAGAAACTTTCCAATTTTACTCATATTTGCGAGTACAATACCTGTGTAAAATTTCATAACTTTATTTTTAACTGGTTCAAAGTTATGAGAGGGTAATCAACGGCTTTAATACTCTGTGTAATTTACACACCGGAAACTTGGCCTGGTGCACTGCCGTGTGTCTAGATAAATCATCTTTACGTGAACAGCCACAAAATTTGATCTAACGCATGAAACTCAGCCTACATCTTTCCAATTGTAAATGTATGAGTTCGTTACGCTGAAGAATCAGTACATATGAGGTAGCGTAACGCTGATCCCCGTTCCAACCCCAGTAAATACCAACCCAATAAAATGTTTGAAATATTCTTAAAAGTTTTTAAGATCCCCACAAAAACGATTTTCTGAAAATCTTATCCAACAAGCTATTGTCATTAATTTTTAAGCAGAGAACAATTTATTACCCTCGAAGAGACCATTAAAAGAAGGAAGGGACCAGTAAATAACGAAAGTCTGACGTGAAATTCTGGCCGGGAATTCAAAATGTTTGAAGAGGTTAGTTTTACTGCTGTTCACGAGGCAGTAGCGTCGTAAAAAAGTTGTTACTTTCGGTTTTATATTGGCCCCCAGGGATTCCTGACAACGCTGTTATACTCATTAAGGAAACTCTAACTCGTGCCTTGTTCCACGAGGAGGAAATCGGATCTTAAAGAATAGAAGGGGAATTATGTGGAGGAAGAAGTGAGGGGATGAGGGGAAAGTTTTAATGATCTTAAAATCGCATCGAAAAGCCGAAAAGCTTGTCGGTAATTTCGTCCTCCATTGCTTAATGCGGCATCACCTTGACTTCCGTCTGGTCATTATACTGACAATAAGTCGGTATAATGACGAACAAACAAGGAGATACAATAAATATTGTTTCGATTTGAAAATTAAGTTCTCACATTGGGGGAGGGGAGTAAACGCAGTAAAAGATGAACCACCAAAAATAGTATATTATTATTACTGATAATTAGTTGGGACCTAATTAGGCAGCAAATACATAGACGTATACAGATACCTAAGGCACCAATTCAAATCAGAAGGTTCATTGTTACTCAAGATAGAAGAACCAAAATTCAGCTAACCAGAAAATCGACCAAGCGGTTTGTGACGAAGGTGTCAGATCTATGATCATAGTAAAAATAAAACAACCTGAAGATCTTGTTCGAAATGAAACAATTGCCCTGACCATTGTTCCGATATTTGTAAAGACTAGAATGACCAGTTTTCTTTTTTTCCATTTGTTTATGCTTTAATTGTTTAATTTAAGGAGTTGGGGACCCGGTGGCCGCGAGTGTTAGGGCGTGGGCACTTAAAACTCCGTGCCAAAGGTCGTGGGCTCGTTTCCCACTATGGGGTGGTGGCACTTCTTTAGACAAAAGAAAAGGCATCAGCCCTATCTTGGCTAGAAAAGGGTGATAACCTATAGAGAACCCGTCTCAAAATTCTCAGTTAATAATAATGGGCGTTAAAAAATTAAATAAATAAATTTAAGGAGAACAGGTATCGAATTTTTCAGAGAAGCCAAGAAAAATAATTTTCCTTGGAAAACCCCTTAAACAATGGAATAAACAATCGAAAACTATATATATATATATATATATATATATATATATATATATATATATATATATATATATATATATATATATATATATATATAAAAAAGTACATAATGGATTAATTTTGAAATCATGTAAATAGTGCCAAACGTTCATCTTGTAAATGGTGCCAAATTTATTATTATTAAATAATAATTACGTGCTAATCACACATTTGTAATGATTTTAATACCTCTTTATATTAGAGGACACAATCAAAATAATAATACAAAAAAAAATAATAATAATACAAATAAAGACCAAATTAATCGCAAAAATTTGGGGAAAAGAAATGGATGTCAATTGTCATCCACGCGACCTCTTTTGATGCATAACAAGGTGCGACCGCTCCAGCGTTAATAAATATATAGTAGATAATTTTACAGATATGGATTTATATGGTTATAATCCGAAAATTAAGGATATTTCCAGCAATCTTATTAAATGTATCTAGATGACCTTACATCTAATGTAAATTTAATATATAATTTTTTTTTTTTTTTTTTCAAAAATGTAAATCATTTGTTTGTATTAAGCGGAACGAATAACACTTTCATCGGCAGAGTAATTTAATATAAATTTGAGAGAAGAGGGTTGATTGCAATTAGTCTATTTGAGCACCTAGCCAAGTTCCGAGCTGAAGGGATTGTGTCGAGGAAAAATCCCTTTGAAATAAATCAAAGAGATGCAAGTGCTTTGAGCCCTTTATCCGCACTTGATGCAAATAAACCACCGGAGAATCGAGGGGAATGACGCGGTCTGGATAAATGAACCCCTCAGACAATGAATGTAATAACAAGGGATTGTAATTAAAAGCGAAAAGGAAGAAGAAAAAAAAACTTACTACACTTTACTCTTAAAAAAGAAAAAAAAAACGTCCCTTTTTCTTATTTTGCTTTTTAAACTTTCCTTTCAGGGTCTTCATGAAGAAAAAACTCTTCAAAAAAAGGGGAGTAATTCGGACTAAATCTGCCTCATTTACAGGTTTAGATAGAAAATTTGAGTGCTAAATTAAAAGCCTTGAGGAACTCCGTTTCCATCAAACAGTTTTAACACTTATTAGATAATAATCCACTTATGGCATGCGTACAGGGTTAGTTTATCTACGGAGTACTTACATGAGTGAAGATTCCATGCGATTGATTACAGAGGTTAACATTTGATCTAAAAAAAAAACAAAAAAAAAACAAAAAAAAAAAACAAAACACTCGGAGCGGTATTATCCTTATGGGTTTCTGGGGTCGTGGAATACGATAAGTGGGTTGGTTCGCCTTCATCACATCAGATTCAAGGTCATTTGAAGATCAAATAGAGAAAAAACCGTTGGAAATATCTGAAAAAAATCATGCGTTTGTTTCTAAGGACCCTGAGTCCGAATACTTAGTTTACTTGACTTTACTCTTTTTCCCAGAGGTCATGTGATGGTCAAATAGATGAAAACCTAGGAAAAAGGAAGGAATCTGAAAAAAAATTATGTTTAAGTTTTTGAGGCCCCTGATATATATGTATGAATATATACATTTTTTATGTGTGATTTTCTTCCTTTTTTACGGACATCTGAATCTGGTTCTTATATCTATGCAATAATAATTTTTTTCAAACCAAGATTGTAACAAATTTACAATTTTAGCAACACAACTCTGCTAAAACAGACAATACTGAAAACACTCTCCATCCTAACATTAAACTTGCACAATTTTATTATACTCTTAGGGCGGAGATGACCAAGCTGTTTTCTGCCCTTAAACTACCAACACAACCCAACCCTGAGCCTGAACTGGTAGTTTGATTGGCTACCACTGCCTCCCACAATATGAATTTTTAAATTAATTTTTTTCAGATTTTTCCTACCGTTTTTTTCTCTATTTGACCTTCAAATGACCTTGAATGTAATGTGATGAAGACTAGAAATCCCGCTCATCGCAATCAGCTCCCCCAAAACCACACAAGGACCATACCGCTACCGCTACAAGGAAGTCATGTAGTTCCCTAACATGAAAAATGTTACTAGAAACAATAAATATTTATAACCCTTTTTGATAATTGTATTTTTTTGGCTTGACTGAATATTTTAAGCAATTATAGCTATTTAAACTGTATGCTACCTAAATATATCAAATCGTTCTGTCCATTGCTTAGAAATAACAATAAGTATAAATACTAATAAAGTTTATAAGTTTAAGTTCCCAGCTAACATGAGTTTAAAGCAAAATATTAGCAATTTGTATTTTAAATTTATTGATTAACACAATAATACAATTATAAGGAAACTCGAAATACTTTTTTTACCTTATTTTTCTGTTTTACTTTTATCTTGTAGAGTATAAATTTAGAAGTGTGTACAAGGCATCTGGAGTACAGTAAGCAGAAATTATGAGACATACAAGATTCTTATAAAAAAACAGCAACATTTATTACGAAATATGAGAAAATGGCAAGATACAAGCCCTTGTTCTTATAGGTAATGGATGTTTTTACAAGGTAAATAATTAGAAAAGAAAAAGAACCACGTATTTACGGTTTAATCTTTATTTTTCTCTCTAATGATATTTTTTTTCTTTAAATCCGTTCTTCACTCTTCTTTCTGGGTCTAAAGAAGAAAATATTCTTCGAAGAAAAAGGTGTTTTTTAAATAAAGTGGCTTCAATATGTGTATGAAATGTTAAATTTAGTGATTGAAATTTTCTTTTTAAAACGGCAAGCTAATTTAAAAAAAAATAAATAAATGAAATGAAAAAGAAAAATTTCAAATCGCGCACAAAGGATTGAAAATAAATATTAAAAAATTGTAAGCCATTTTTTCTCTGACCGAGATCTGATCTACCTTCTGTTTGATTTATTTGTTTTTTATTAATCTTATGAAATTCTCGAAGGAATGTTACATAGAAAAATAATAATAATTTAAAGATAGTGAAATTGTCTCAAAATAAAAATAATTTAAAGGTAGTGAAATTGTCTCAAAATAATAGTATTTAAAGATAGTGAAATTGTCTCAAAATAATAATAATTTAAAGGTAGTGAAATTGTCTCGAAATAATAATAATTTAAAGATAGTGAAATTGTCTCAAAATAATAATACTTTAAAGATATTAAGAATTGTCTCATTAAAGAAAAATTCAAAATAATGATTATTTGTAATTAGGTTTAGATAGTTAGCCGTCGAGGTGATAAGCAGTCAAGGAATAGTTGGGATTCGGCTGGGAAAAAGTCAATACGATATTTTGTAAAAATCTGTATTAAGAACGTTTCGGCTACACTTTGGTAGCCTTCATCACAATGAGTGCAGGGGGGGGGGGGTAGAGAAAGACCAAAGTTAGCAATTATGTGACCATGGTGAAAATATCTGGTGAAAATATTTTCACCATGGTCACATACTGTATCAAAGAGTTGCCGAAACAACCTTAATACAGATTTTCACCAAAATCTTATTAACGTTTTCTTAGCCGAATCCCAACTATTTCTTGACTGCTTCATCATCATTTGATTTGGAAATGTACCTCGAAAGAACTTAAATGAATATTTTTTTTAAAAAAACTAACTAAATACGTTTTATGATTTACTTATGACTACGTGAAGAAATTCATATAGCTTACATCCTCCACCGGCTTTTGTGTGAGAGCATCAATATTTAAATACAATTCCAGTTTATTTATTCATTAGTAACTCGAAGTTGTTGGTCCGTATTCTGCTTGAGAGGTCAATAAATTCCACCGAACCCAGTTGAACAAAGACCCGCATGCCGAGCATCCCTGGCAAAACACCGGTTGATTCGTGTGTTCCTCAATCTTCCATTCAACCGTCGAGGGTCAATATTGACTTAGTACTGGAGGGGGGGAGCAGGTTGGCTCAGCTTCTATGAGGATTTCAATTAATTATTACTTCAATATCTGAGAATTTGTCAAAGGCAAATTTTCAATTTCATCCTAATATTGCCTGATTCATATCATTAATTTTATTGCCTCAGCAACTGTTGAGATTGGACTCATGTCGAAATAGTTAAAGAATTTCTTTAAATTTGCACCGATCTTATAAATTTGAAAGTGAAAATTATTGTCTTTAAAATCTCTTTCTCTTGTCCTTTTCTTCCTCTCATTCTACCTTCGGCTGTCCTATAGCACCGGTTCTTCGTGTTCTTTACCTTTTTACAAAATCCTTGTCTGTGCTTGGAAGACTGCTCCCACGAAAGCCTTGAACGGATGATTTCTTCGGATTCCAATAGCTGATTATATATATTGAAGGTAGCCATTCAAGCATAGAGAATTCTCCGCGATATGTTTAACAGTTTCGATAGCTCCGCATCAATAGTTAGGATTATTCGGAAGTCTGAAGTAGAGAAACTTATGATTAATGCCACCATGGTCTGATAGCAATTGTGCTGTATAAAAGTCCAACTCCAGCCAATCAGCCATGAATCTGTATGAGGTTCTATCTTTAGCTGGTCATGCCATTGAGATACATTGGCACTGTGAAATATAGGCTTCGCTTCAACAAACCTAGTCATTTCAATATTGAAGACACTAGTGCCGACTCTTGTTGGAATGCCTCTTGGTTAGTTATATCTTTCAATGTGTATGCCATGTTCTAAATCTATTGACAACTGTCCTGCCAGAATCTGTAGCGCTTCGGTTGACACTGATTCGTTGTTAACAGTTAGCTTGAAGAGGAGTCCTATCCTGGGGTCTGAATGAGGAGTGAAGTCCCTCTCATTCTCTCACTCCCTGTCTCTCTCTCTCTCTCTCTCTCTCTCTCTCTCTCTCTCTCTCTCTCTCTCTCTCTCTCCCCCCTCTCCCTCTCTCCCCCTCTCTCTCCCCCCATGGTCCTTTATTGTCTCAGACAAACGTATCAGACCAAAACATCCTCCGCCTAGATAAAGTGCCATATCGATCGCATTAGTGCCCTATGCTCATCCATTAGGTCTCAATACCCCCTGGAACGGTCTAAAGCATGGAGTTAAGTTGAGAACTTCCTTCAGCCTTAATTATTCACAGGTTTATTAGCGGAACTGCATTAAAGCGGAGTTTCAATTAAGTTATTGAACCTCTGGGAGGAATAATATAGCTGTCATCCTGGGGATTATCTCCTCGGAGGCAGTAAATTAGAACTTGAGAACGCTAAGTAGGACGCGGGATGGGCTTAAATAGTCCCGTTTACGTACACTAGGTGGGATCCTTCCTTTGTAGGTTTTAGTGGCAAATAGCAACGCCTAGTGAGCATATTCCCCCCAAGGCTATTTACCTCTCTTATGTTTGTGATAAACTGAGTTTTTCTTAAACTGAATTAATTATTAATTCTTTAATTAACTCTGGATCAAGCGTAATCACGGGAACACGTAATCGGGCCCAACCTTCCTAATAGGACAGCCGCCATTTTTTGGCCTTAAAAAATTTCAATATGCATTTTAAGGCCTAAAACATTGAGCACCTTTGTAGACATCTTCACAGCGAGGAAACCCGCTTATGAGATTGACCTCGGGGCAAAATCTGAAAGTGCCGACTTGAAAATTTCATGTTTCAAAAGTCATAGATCACCAAAAGAAAGGGGGTTCAAATTTCTATAAATATTTGTCTGTTTGCTCTCTCACAGGCTAAAAAATGGTCCGATTTCGACGAAACTTGGGCACAAAAATACTTCCTCTAATTTAAATGGTCTAGTATGTTAAGCAGTAATATCCCCTTACTGGAGAAAGGTTTTTTTGGGCAAAATTCGCGCGAAGAAACCGTTGCTCCGATGGTTTTTCGTTTGTAGGATTTAAGGTACACTTTTTATAGGTTATCTTAAGTAGAAAAACGAATGAAACAATTTTTAAGACGATATCTGCTAATGTTTTCGAGATAAGTGGAAAAACTTGTTTGTTGTTGTAGGATTCAGTTGAAAAATGTTCTACATGTTGGAAATTCAGCTAAACTAAGATTTTGAAATGTTGGCTATGTTTGGAGTTAAGGAAGTATTAGAAAACAAAATTTTACTGCACTGAAATGAAAAGTTGTGGGGTCTTCATGTATTTTCCTTAGTATTTAGAAAACGGCTGGGAAATCGTGGTAAGTAGAAGATTACTATTCGAAAGCTTACTATTTAATTTTCTACAAGAAAGGTTCTGTAGAAATTGTCGATGGGGCAATGTCAATTCGAGAAATAAGTGCTTAAAACTTTAAAGGCGTTGTTTTGTTCTTTTGAACCGGCTCTTGCGTATTCCATGACCTGAATATTGGAGGTGGATTCTTTGAAATGTGAAAAGACTGTTTTAGGTTTTTATGGCCTATTCTTAATCGGGCCAACACTACTAATTTTCTCTTGCCACTTGGATCGAAAGTGATTAGTAAGCTGCCAAGGCTTTGTAAATTGGCAGCATGAAATTAATAAATTGTGTTATCTCTCTTGAAATCACAAAGAGTATTCATTATAAGCAAACACATAAGTTGTCATAGTTCCTTTGAGTCCGACTTCTCAGACCCGGTGATTTATGATCACATGAAGGCGTTGTTCAGTGATGAGTTGTTCACTTTAAAACAAATGGAAAACACACTTGATTCACAATTTATGTTCCTACTTCAGTTTGAAAAATATTGACTTCAAGTTCAGTATTTGCCCACGGAGAACATCCCATTGAAGAAAATGGGAAGTTCCTTTTACAGAAAGCAATCTGGTATCGCCGGGAGAAGAGCACTTTAATCAAAACTTCAGTTAGGATTTCATTTGGGGGGGGGGGGGGCGAGGATCACTTTAGAAAAAGGAGGACGCGATACAGCAAGGAACAGGATATTTGGCAGCCTTTCTTTAATCAATCTTCAAGGTAATGCTAATGTAAAATAAAAATAAATAGAAAATTACTCTTTCTTCATAAATTATTTCTACAAATACCTAAATAGTTTTAAATTCCAATTGTATTATTATGTTTTGGCGTGTTTTCCCTCTAGAATATTGGCTTTAGGCATCGATAGGACGAAAATTACAACCTGAGTCAAAATATGAATGTATATATACTGGTTGTTTCAAAAGCATAAACTCAAAATCATAAATACAATAAAACGACGGCTATAAATGATGAAAAAAATGAGATTGACTCAAAAATTTGTTTTTGGTGGCATCTCAACGAAAAAAATCAGGCCATGTGTCCATATGTCACCCCTTTGCTACCAGTGCTTCTAATGGAAGCTGTCGGCATTTTATGAACACTTGCAATGAAAACACACTAATTAAATTTGTTGAGTTGCTTTTCCATCATAACTGTACATTTAATGTAATCTCTCTTGGATAACAGTTAGTACATCAAATGAAAGATCAACTTAACAGTTTCGTTTGTTCGTTGTTTATCAACAGTTTCGTTTGTTGGCACCAGTGCACATCTGTATGCAAATATTCCTAACGGATAGCGGAATATTAGAATGTTCTAGTAGACAAGATGGTGACTGGTAAACAGATGGTCCGAGTTTAATAGTTGTGCTAACAAACAAAACTGCCTGAGTTGCTTTTTTGGTTGACGTATCATTTGTAATTTAACTTTAAATTAATGAATATTTATATTGCCGATATTTATTTTTAAGCTGTCGTTATGTGTCTGAACGCACTCTACCATCCTCAAAAAGGTTCCAAATAGGCACAAAAATCCTTTTCTATTTCCTTAAAGTCTGAGTTTTATTATTATTAGTATTATAAACAAATTAAAAAAAAAATCTTTGAAAATAAAGTATTTTCTTTCTAATAAAACCAAAACAATCAACCTCGATAATATAGAAATATTAAAATCAAATTGTTGATCTTCCTAAATATTTTTCCTGGCTTATGGTTTCTGCGAGTAGAGTACCCAGAAACCGGAACCTTCCTCACAGCAAACTAGCAGATTAAATGGAAACGGTTTTTGTATTAATACAAACCGCCAGAACCCTATCAAATTCTGTATGCTTAACCCTCTGCGCAATGTTTTTGGACAAACAAAACATGAACTAAGCTAATATTTACACTTCTCGCCGGTTTCGATAAACCTGTACAACTTTCGCAGTAAACATTGATCGCATAAAGCGATGGATCAATAATATTTGCATTTTAAGCCATCAGAAAACACACTTTTGGACAATAAACTAAATTAATATTTGTTAAGAAACGTTCTTCATTGAAGTAAAATGTACACAAAATGTAAACATATATGTACACAAAATATAAACATATTTACATTTTAAGCCAGCAGAAAACACACTTTTGGACAATAAACTAAATTAATATTTGTTAAGAAACGTTCTTCATTGAAGTAAAATGTAAACATATATGTACACAAAATATAAACATATTTACATTTTAAGCCATCAGAAAACACACTTTTGGACAATAAACTAAATTAATATTTGTTAAGAAACGTTCTTCATTGAAGTAAAATGTACACAAAATGTAAACATATATGTACACAAAATATAAACATATTTACATTTTAAGTCAGCAGAAAACACACTTTTGGGCAATAAACTAAATTAATATTTGTTAAGAAACGTTCTTCATTGAAGTAAAATGTAAACATATATGTACACAAAATATAAACATATTTACATTTTAAGCCATCAGAAAACACACTTTTGGACAATAAACTAAATTAATATTTGTTAAGAAACGTTCTTCATTGAAGTAAAATGTAAACATATATGTACACAAAATATAAACATATTTACATTTTAAGCCATCAGAAAACACACTTTTGGACAATAAACTAAATTAATATTGGTTAAGAAACGTTCTTCATTGAAGTAAAATGTACACAAAATGTAAACATAAAGGCCAGCTGTTTTCTAGATCGTTACAAGATGTATTTCTCCGCAAAAACTACTTACCTATGTCTCAAGAAAAAAAAAAAAAAAAAAAAATTGATTACGTCAAAACGTCCTAAACCGCTGCTCTACTCCCATGCTAAGGGACTCTAGTAATAATACAGGTAATTATTCAAACAAATTTGTCAATACGTTTCTGTGAGTAAATTTGAATTGCCATTAATATCTCTAGAAGAAACTCTGAAACTGTACAATTTACAAATTAAGACTCTTCTGTCTATCGTATTGAATACTGCTTCTAAATCAACAAAAAACCCATATAATTTATTGCGTTTTGTGCTCAGATGAAGTCTGACAATACTAAAACGTGTATAGATATTAACGATTGTTGAGTAAGAAGAGCAGAAACCCGCTTGGAATTCATTTAGGATTTTACTATTAACTGTCAACTGACTTGGTCTATGGAGTAGCAGATCTGTGAATATTTATTTATTTAAATTTTAACATCAATTTATAATTAACTAAGAATGTTAGGATGGGTTACCTATAGTTTACCACAGAATGTGAATATTTTACAAATTATATTTTTGAAGGATATAGCCCTGTAATTCACGGAACGTTTACAGTTTTTTTATGAGGTAATTATAACTTTTTTCTAACCATTTTCTTTTTATGGGCTTAAAGGCTTCTTTAAATAATCAAAAATGATATCCAAGAGTGTTTATGAGCCGGAACAGTTTTAAAATGTGCCAAAAATAAGATTTATCAACTAAAGTCACCATACATTTCATTTTTTATCTTTATTACAAAAATTATAAAAAAAAATTTCTCGCCGGCGATACGCTAGCGCCTTCATTTTTCACCCGATTAACTTCAAATTTTAACTGCAGCTTCCTAATGATATTTGGTAAAGTACAGAGAATGTTTTTGTTCATTAAATCATAAAGATTTTATGGACCCATTAATGGAATATGAAGAATTTACCATTTTCGAAATAAATTAATATTTCTTAAAAATCCTATATAAATTACTAGATTTACTTTCTTATATCAAAATAATTTTATTTTTTAGTTCTAGATTAAAATTGCCGCCTACAGACTATCGCCCGCGAAAAAAGATGTTTTCGTTCGTTAGGCATAGCACCGCCATTTTGCTTTGGAAGAATTAAAACTTTTTTTTTTTTGATACTTTAACACTTTATATAAAACTTATGACGCAAAGAATTAAAAAAATATTGAATTATTTGTAATAAATAACTTGGAGAAAACTACCCCTTAAATGATTTTGGAAACTCTCCTGTACAGGACAAATTATTATCATTACATTTATATATATATATATATATATATATATATATATATATATATATATATATACAATAGAGTGCACTGTTAAAATACTTCACGGTGACTAGTGAGTACTGAGTGATTAATATAGAGTGAGCAAGTGGTCCAAGATGGAGACCAGCTCCCTTCCGAGTTGTTACAGCAAGTATCCCCCGTTACTCGACAAGAAATACAAACTCAACGAGATTCGAGTTTAATCACTTCTCCCTACTTGAGTCAGCCTCCATTCCGGCTGAGTAATTACGGAAGTAATTTTAATTGGGCGTAGTCAAGGAGAGAATCCTTCCTTCCGTCCTAAGTTGCCGTTGGGTTTTTTTTTTTTTTTACAAGGGCTTATACTTCATTGAGATTAACAACAATCCTTTAAACAGATCGTTATGCCTTCGTCTAAGAGATCGTTATACCTTCGTCTAAGAGATCGTTATACCTTTAAGCATTTAGTTCGTCAAGTTGTTACTTGTGCAAAATGTACTTGAGCTTGAAGACAGAACGTTCTTTAACATAAGACTTCTATATTATGAATTGTTTAATCATAGTACCCAACACAAACGGTCAATATTTTAATAGTCCCTTATATTTGACGGAATGGGGTCAATAAAATTGCCACATCACTTTATAAAGATATTTCTCTGATATTCTGTATTTTAATATAACACTAAATTAGCTGATTTTTCCCCCTTTTAGTCAGATCATTGGCTGAAAAACCTCCATAAATTTTATGGAATTATTTCTTTGAGCTCGAAGGAAAAAAAAACAAAAAAAAAAAAAAAAAAAAAAAAAAAAAAAAAAAAAAAAAAAACACCTAAATATTTTAATAAAGCGGTTGAAAAAACTTTTGGCTCAGCTGTGGATTGTGGAAGGTTTAGCCCCATGAGCTGTAAACTACTGAAGATATACTAAAAGGGCATGAAATACGAAGGGCAAGGATCAAACGTTTTGTCAACCTTCAGGTATATATTTATGTCTTTGCAGTGGTACTAAATTCACAAAATACATAATATTATTTTGTTAACTTGAGAATAATTTATTGAACCATGTATGTGTGTGAGTCACTGTAAGTGTGTGTGTGTGTGAGTGTGTGTGCGCGCGCGTGCTTGTGTGTGTGTGTGTGAGTGTGTTCGTCCGCGCACGTAGAAGTGGCTTAAGAAGAGAAAATAAAGTCCTCTTATTAAATATCTAGACACAGACATAATAATGATTTTTATCTTGCAATAAAAAATTATTTTACTTATTATTATCATAATTTTTTCAATTTTTATTAATTAACTGTGTAATTTTTCTTGTATATTTTATTTTCATCTATTTCTTTATTTTCTCATTTTTTTGTCTTTGTATAAATTTTAAATTGTTTTTTATTCCTTTTTTTTTTTTTTTTTTTTTTTTTTTTTACTAACCATTTATGTGAGCAAATCGCCTTGCTGTTGTGAAGCTCCGTAAATAAATAAATATAAATAAAATTATTGAACCAACAATACTGATGTCAAAAATAGTAGAAATTAAAGCATTTTGATTTATTGTATGGAAGCGCCTTCAATAGAATGAGGTGTCGTTAATACTATATTCTGAATAACTGGTTCGTCTGTCGTGCTAATATACATATTCAGGATGATAATATATATATATATATATATATATATATATATATATATATATATATATATATATATATTATCATCCTTTTTAAGAAGTGAAGGAATGGTATGGATTCGGCAAGGAGAAAATTTAATTTTTCATTTGTTAGAAATTTATGATATAAATAAATTATATATTTCGATCGTTTTGCGTGCTATTTTGCAGCTTTCTTCAGCAAAAAACAATTATACACAATTAAAAAAGAGTATAATCACACAGAAGAAGGCACAGCTATTGCAAGAAACAATTGCACAACTCGCTAAAAGCATAAACACAAATGAGAACAGGACAAAAGATCATTGACGGAACATGCAATAAGCAAAAAAAATATTTCAGTCAGGCCGGTTACACACTCCCACAAGTTGGTTTCTCTTCCTTCGACATGTGCCGGTAGTAATTGTCCAATACTGAGCCTTGTAGGAATAAATAAGAGCTTTGAGAAGAGACAGGGTACGTTAGTGGCTGTAAACTGGTTGATGTATCAATAAGATTAGCATATCTCCGAGGCCACCACCAAACCACCCTCAGGGGAATGAAAGCTACTTTAGCACCAAGGGTGTCGGCATACTGTCAAAGGGCTGAAATTTAGTGCCACTCTTGACTAACAGAATGGCCTTGCATTACACATATCCTTTTCCCAGGGCGGTTTTATAACCTAACCTTATATTAGATAAAATCTTTATAATTTTAGATAATACTCTAAGGTCTTGTGGTGTGGGCTTGTATTAAAGAGTTTTTGGTTTACAGCAATTTATAGTTACAGGTAATAATATAGGTTTTATGGTGTGAGTTTAAATTATAGATTTCTTGGGTATAAGCTATTTTTAATTGTATATGATATTGAACTTTACGTTTTATGGGTGATGTAAAATTATAGATTTTTTTGGCTATTTTTGATTTTGGATGACATTGCACTTTACATGTTATGTCATGTTATGATATTGTGGTATTATAGTTTTTTTCGTGGTATTATACGTTTAATGTTGGGAAGTTAAATTATAAATTTTTTGGGTATTAGCTATTTTTATTTTAGATAATATTAGCAGTTCTCCGGCGTGCCATGCTACACCTACTTTCTGCCTATGATACTCCCCTTATCAAGATCTACCTGTATACACAGTTACGTCATAATCGGTCAAACGGTGTGACTTTGTAAATATCTGTCAAGTAATTCATAAAGCTGCCGGCAGAGGCCAGTAGCAGAGCCTGCGAGTAGATAGCTCTCCTTAGTTAGACAGTGACTGTTTTTTTTCTTTATACGGCGCATCTACATCTAGGTCATTAGCGCCGACATCCAGGGTGCAGCGAGGAATTTCACCAGCGAGCCGTGGGATGATAAAATTCCTGCCGGAGGTTGGGAATCGAACCCACCATCTCCCGCTTATGAATCCAAGGCGCTAGCCATTAGACCACGGGAGACCCCCGACAGTGACTGTTGATATAAAATTGAAATAAACTGCATTACATGATTATATAATGTTGTAAAGTCATCAATGAGTTCGAGTTATTCCAGTTATCAAGAACATCAACAAATCAATTTTTAGACATTAATCAAAATGGGTGTCGATCCAAAATGGCCGTCAGAATCTAAATGGTTCAGTGTAGCCAATTTTTCCTCAACAACACTTTTGAACATTTGGCCAAATTTTAAAATTTGACTATTTTGAGCTAGCCTAGGAGATTTCCCGTATCAAGACCTACCTTCCTGTGTACCAAGTTTGGTCAAAATCGGTCATACGGTGTGGATTTTTATAAGGAACAAACAGACCAACAGATGGACAAAGAGACAGGTGATTTTTATATAGGTATATGCACAGTAAGTTTTATGGTGGGACATTGAATTATAGATTTTTTGGGTATTATCTATTTTTATTTTAGATAATATTGTACTTATGGTGTGATCATAAATTTATTTAATTTATAGAGTTCCGCAATATAGGCGAAAAACTCCTTCGACGTCAATTTTTTGAGTATTAACAATTTTTAATTTTAGATAAAATGTATGTGTTATGTTGCAATCATAAGTTATAGTTTTTTTAGGTGCTAGTTATTTTCATTACAATCATAAGTTATATATTCTTTTCCGAATCTGCATTCATACTGCCTAATTATGTGACGACAAATGAAATGAAATTTCTGGCTTCTGGATCATAACTATTTTATCTCAGATTTTCAGCGGATTTATTTTAATAGAAAATGAATATTCCCAACAATTTCCCAAAAAATAATATTACCAAAAATTCCTACGTACTTCAAGAGATTTTAACTTATTCTTTCAAATAAGTTAAATAAGGTTTTTTGTTCTAGACTAAAAATTGCCACCTGCAGACTATCACCCTTGAAAAAAGAGGGATTCCGTTCGTCAGACACAGCGCAACCGTTATGTTTTCGAAGAATTGATTTTATTTATCCTTAAAAAAACGTTACTCAGTAGCGGTGGTAGTGTTTTTTATGGGATGCATATACTTTGATTTTGATCACACAAGGCAGTTTTTCCTTTTAAGTAAAATAAAGCAGGGGACTTGAGATTGTATTGCACTTGAAATCAGCATTTTGAGAAGAAGGGCTTGAGTATAAAGAAGTCCTCTACCACCCTTCCTGGAGTATCTCTGGACGCTCTTTGCATTCGAATTGGTCCCGGGCTGGAAGCTGGTTGGACGGAACTCTCCAGCAGCTGTGTTCCTGATTCCAGCATATAGGCAGGATCAATATGGATTATATATTCTTTTGTAGACTTATTTGAGCTCATAATCCTCCTAGGAATTCGTATAGAGTGCAAATGCGTTTATATTATATTGCGGAGTTAATTTTAGTGCTGTTCAGGTAAGTTAGAAAGTCCCTTAGTAGTTTTAGACTCGCGAAGGGAAAGGGGATTCCAGCGTCAGCAACGGCTCGATGAAAAAATTGCTACTTTTCTAGAGATGTTATAAAAATTTCGTGGTCAGTAGGTTGACGATAAAATAAGTCAGTACCATTTCAAATAAAATCTTCAGAATGTGGTAACATTTGTGAAGATAATAATGATATATATAAATCCTTAAAAAATTTTCCTCCTTTCAAGAATCATGAAATTATTGGGATTTAACGCAGATATATCTTTTCAATCAGCTCAATGGTGACTTTTAGCTTTGTTTGCATTTTTTGGTGCATTAAGACACCTTTGACATCAAAACTTTTATAAAATTCAATTTCATAAATAGAAATCCTGAAGTGGCCATAGCTGAATATAAGTTTGAGAAAGCCGGAAAACATCCAATATTAACAAAAGAAACTTCGTTTAGCATCATGGGCGTATATAAAGGGGGGGCTCAGGGGACTGCACGCCCCCTCCGAAATTTTGTTTTCTTGAGAACATTTCGTGGAAAAAAGGCCTATAATAACGAAATATGTCTTCCACATTTACCCTGGTTTACTAGGTATCCACAGGACCTTAAAACCCAATATATATATATATATATATATATATATATATATATATATATATATATATGTATATATATATATATGTATATATATATATATATATACACGTAAAAATGCTGTAGGTGGTAAAACTACGAAGGAGAGAAGCAGATATTGGATAGTCCAATTTCCGTTTGTCGCCGCAATGACAGGCCCCGACACTCTTGTCACTTTAAGGATCGCTCAGAAGAAAATTCGCTAAGAAAAACCGCTCGTTATAAAGGCTGTCTTTCCGACAATGGCACCTTCAAATTTCCTTCTGTCGCTCTTAAAGTGGTTTGCTGAGAGCGGGATATTCAAATATTAAAAGGAAATTGTTGATATTCATTAGGAGAAGATACTCCTGTCAAATGGGGGAATATTCCTTGAATATTTTATGAGAAAATAATGTATACGTTAACTTATTCTGCAAGAATTCTGAAGGAAACAGAATATCAAAGCTTCTTGGATATTTTATGTTTATTTTTAATATGAGGTAGGTCAATTTGAGGATATTTTTATTGAGGAATTGTTGGAAAGATTTAGATATAAGGATGAAAAATCCCATGGAAATCATATTGGAACATTTAATTCATATACTATTGAGTGAGAGGTTTTATTGATAACCGAAAATATTGTTTGGATAATATAGAGGGTAGGACAAAAAGTAGATCTGCAGAAACTAAAATTAGTATGTTATCTGGATACTGTAGAGGTACCTCATTCTTCACACTAGGGAGATAGTGCTATGATCCGATCGCCTGTTTCCATTTGGATTTATCCATTAATAAATTAATTAAAGGCTGGGTTGGCCTAGGGACGAATCCAATGGTATGGGAGGCCGAATCCAACCCATGAACGAAGACACTAAAAGATAAAAATCTTTTGTGCTTGCTCGGGATTTGAACTCAGGTCCTCCAGGATTATTAGTCCAGCGCTCTACTATTGTAAAATGGGGTAACAATAGTAAAGTGTGGTGAAATTTTTACAGACCTATACTGGTAGGATAGATTCATCAAACTGATACCAAAGGCTCGATATTTTTTTTTTCCTTTCCTTTCTTGTTTTAAGGCATGTTAGCCACACGGGGTATGTTTATTTATGCCTTGATTGGGATGACAGATAGCGCCATCACCACCGAAAGGACCCGACCAGGCGAGGCACGCCCACCGATATCGCAGGTCCCCCACTCAATGAGGGTTTACAGTAAACTGCAGATATTACATGGCACGAGCTTGTGGCCGAGGGTCTGTTCGGTGGGACCAGGCCGACCAGACCCTCCAAGCTCATGGACCCTTTGGTCCTGAGGGCCCACGACACCGGAAGACCCACCCCCACCGGACCGGCACCATGCCGGAGCAGGGTCGCACCCACCACCCCAATCAATAATAGTTAATATTTAAAACACGCTGATTTTAAGGACTAAACTGTTTAGGAATTAATTATAATGAAATCGTTGCTATTTAATTCACATGTTAGAGCAATTATGTTTATAAAATGACATTATAAAAGTTACTTTTAGATTTCTCTTTTGGTATTACTTTAACTAGTTAAATTTTTGAAATTAATTGGGTATTTTTTAGAAAAAGGATTAATTTATTATCTTGAGTGGGACTGTTGCCAAAAATGTCTTCGAAGTCTGAAGAGAGCTGAAGTTCATCTCTTTGTTCTTTATAAATTCGACACTCAATAAAAATATGCTTGACAGTTATAAGTACTCCGCATGTTGGGCAAATGGGCTGTTACTCTCTGGTCATCAGATATCCATGAGTCAATCGGGTATGACCAATGTGCAATCGTGCCAAAGCAACCTCGCCCTTTCCCCTGGCCTGTAAAAGAAGTCTTCCAAGCCCTGACACCTGCTTAAATTTCCCTTAGCTTGTTATTGTTCTGCTCATACCACCTGCTTGCCAGGAAATCCACATGGTCGATCTTTGCCCAAAGAGTGTGTTTTCTGTTCTGTTCACTCTCAGACAAATATGTAAGCAAAAATAAGCAGTACAGGTTTGTATCAATTTTACCACCACCACCATGGGGTACTAATGTGACCCCATGGGGTAAATGTGACCCCATTTTACTGTATAAGCTATAGTGTTATCAGACATGAAAAACTTTGTCTTTTGTGTTTTATCTGGAACAAGCAATTTTGGTAAGTGGCGCCTAAAAAACGATGTCAGAGGAAAGATTACGCCGTAAGATTACGCCGTAAGTTTCGGCTCGCGTGGTGCTGGCGGTTTAGGAAGTTTTGATTTCGTTGAAGTTGATTAAGTTTCTATTCTAAGCTTTCTAAAATACACGAGGTATAAGAATTTCATCGAAATACATTAGCATGATGAACTCAGCATGAACATGGCGTGTCAGCATTCCGTATATCAACAATGGATTCTTGGAAGGTTATCTTTACTTTAACAAGTAAACGTAGATACAATTTATTCCAGAAGCTTGCCAATTACGTAATAGCTTACATAAACACATGCGTTACGTCACTTAAAGTCAGCTTACCCTGATCAATATTCGATGTCGAATGGGGAAGATATATATTCGGCAGATAAAGTTTTTATAATCCTGTCGGCAATAAATACTGCCTTTTTGTTTTGTATAATATATCATTTTATCTTCTAGTATCGTAATTTGTTGCTAGGAAAATGATTGAGGAACCCCGCTTATGAGGTTGACCTTCTGAAGCAAACCGGAAGTGCTGACATGTTTTAAACTCATCTAAAGTAAGATATTTAAATTTTGTTTACTTTTGGAATTGAGGAAGTATTCGGGGGAAAAAATGTTCAATAGTCATGAACATTTTTCGTATCTTGGATAACTCGAAAACATTTTGGAAATCGCGCTAAGTGGAAAGAAACCATTCAAAAGCTTACTAATTTTTCTAGAAAAGAGATTTATTAGTAATTTAGTCTGTTTTTTTTTTTGTTTTTTTTTTTATCAGAAATAATAATTTACCAGTAAACAGAGAAACAAATTTTTTCGTTGTTTGTAATAGAGCTTTTCAGTGGAAGTCAAAGAATCTGAGATCTCTACTACCAATAACTACCATATATATATATATATATCCACGACACGTTTTCTGGGATGAATAAAGGCTCTCACCCAGTAATATATAGATTAAATGTTCCAATATGATTTCCATGGGATTTTTCATCCTCCCTAGGCCAACCCAGCCTTTAATTAATTTATTAATGGATAAATCCAAATGGAAACAGGCGATCGGATCATATCACTGACCACACTATCTCCCTAGTGTGAAGAATCAGGTACCTCTACAGTATCCAGATAACATACTAATTTTGGTTTCTGCAGATCTACTTTTTGTCCTACCCTCTATATTATCCAAATAATATTTTCGGTTATCAATAAAACCTCTCACTCAATAGTATATGAATTAAATGTTCCAATATGATTTCCATGGGATTTTTCATCCTTATATCTAAATCTGTCCAACAATTTCTCAATAAAAATGTCATCAAATTAATCTACCACATATTAAAAATAAATATAAAATATCCAAGAAGCTTTGATACTCTGTTTCCTTCAGAATTCCTGCAGAATAAGACAACGTTTACATTATTTTCTCATAAAACATTCCAAGAATATTCTCCCACTTGACAGTATCCTGAGGCTTTTATCCTAATGAATATCAACAATTTCCTTTTAATATTTGAATATCCCGCTCTCAGCAAACCACTTTAAGAGCGACAGAAGGAAATTTGAAGGTGCCATTGTCGGAAAGACAGCCTTTATAACAAGCGGTTTTTCTTAGAGAATTTTCTTCTGAGCGATCCTTAAAGTGACAAGAGTGTCGGCGGCAAACGGAAATTGGACTATCCAATATCTGCGTTTCTTCTTCGTAATTTTACCACCTACAGCATATATATATATATATATTATATAGGCATGACATCTTGATTGACGTTTTTATAGATATTTTTCAGGTTATCTAATAGTAATTTATTTAAGAGTGTTGTAGATTACTTGACTAGTCCTTACCTTAAATAAAACGTACACATATGTATATAAAACACGATGTATGTTCGCTCAAGGAGGGGAAAGAAAATTAGCTATATCTTTTTGTACACTTTAGAGTTTGAGTAAGGCTTAGTAGTAAGTGAGTAAGGCACTTTAGAGTTTGAATAATGGACATTCATGGTACTCTCTTTGATACACTTGGAGACGACCATGAATTGTGTCAGAGAACATGGAGATTCCTTAGAGCTACAGATGTGTTCACAAAAATATAAATCATAATTGAAATTAAAAGAGGATGTAAACTATAAAATAGTATTGGATGGGTGTGTCCGTCTGTCTGTGTGTGTGTGTTATTCAGAGTGTGTGCGTTTAAAATTACATTTTTAAGTATTTTTTAACCATCTTCTGTTATAAGTTAAATTGTATCTGTAGTTCTGTTACCTATCACAATTATAAATTTTTCTTGTTTGTTTCTGTATTAATTTCTTTTTTGTCATTTTAGCTGACGAAGGCTACCAATGAGTAGCCGAAACGTCCGAAATATAGATTTTTTTAAAACAAAAATCATATTGAGGTTTATTTAGCCGAATCCCAACCATTCCATCTTTACTTATCACCTCGACGGCTAACTATCTAATCATCATGATAAACATATATTGATTTGATTATTTTTTTTATTCTAACAGTACATTCTTTGGCAGTCGTGAAAGTGTGTATATCTCGTTGCCGTCGTTTTCGAGACATGATTGTAATGAAACTCAAGAATTCCGATCAGCATTTCCCATTTTCGTCATCAGGTTAACATAATTAGCGCTATTAAGATGTTAAGAAATCTTATTAAAGGTACGAAAAAAAGAGGGTAGAATATGTTCGTAGTACTTGTAAGAGAAGTTCTAACAAGACTATCTGGCTTCAGTCCAGATCTGAACAGACACCCTTTAAGTCTGATCCTGCTCACTGTGGCCAAAAAAGGTTGTTTCAACGAACTACGCTTAGTAATTTGTCATGTTCATTCGTGTAAAATAGTTTACCACAAATCTGGTGATGCGAAAGTAGAAATTCTCAGGGTTCGGTCTTAATAAAGCTACTTTTTACATGTGAAAATGGGTTCTATTATTTGCCGACGTTTCGGCTTGAAAGTTAAGCCTTCATGGCGATGAAAAGATGGATGGAGAACTATGCCTCACGGATGCAAAATCACTTCCCGTGAATTTTCTTCGGTTAAAAGGAAATTCTTAGCTTCCCTTGGTTTTTTGACGCATAAAGACGCATCGTTCTTTGTCCTCAAACACTGTTTGGTTTAAAATTAAATTTTATAAATGTATAAATTCAGAAGCAAATCAAAGTCAAGAACCTTTTCCGTTGGAATTTTAAGAGTAGCTGGAGAAAGCCGAAAGCCTTCTCGATCACAGGACGAAACTTAAATTTGACATTATTCCGAAGGAACTTGTGTCCCGGAATATTCATAACATGATTTCAACAGGTTTTAAAGATTAAATTCTAAGCTTTCCAAATTAAAATAGACAGTAAGTGGCATTACCTGGAAGTATGAACTTCTGCTTTAATGTGAGTTCATTCTCCAAAAATCCCAAGAAAATGGCGTAGAACTTCTTTTAACAACCAATGACTCCATTGCTCTATAGTGCTGGTCCATTCACAATAGTAATGGGAAAGGACGTGTTGGGAATGGACAGAGCCTGTTTTCCCGATGGAACGAGATTAAGGGAAGGAAAGAAAACGATGTCGCAGAGAATGGCCTGAAACCTTTTC
The DNA here is from genome assembly GCA_946811695.1 of Gonocerus acuteangulatus. NCBI lineage: Eukaryota > Metazoa > Arthropoda > Insecta > Hemiptera > Coreidae > Gonocerus > Gonocerus acuteangulatus. The sequence continues at coordinate 32,521,072 of OX328126.1, read as the reverse complement.
TAACGGGGATAAAGTGAAGACACCTCGCCCATTTCCTTACGGACTTGGTGTTTTTAACATTCAATCTGGCAGCATTTTAGAATATTTAATCTGCAAGGAGAAACTTAAGAAAAAGGACATTACAATTTGATTGAAAATGTAAACGTATAAATATTTTGTAAGGAAAATGTAACCTAAATCTCCCTAAATCGTGAAATAAAATACCAACCAAGAAAGTATAAGGAAAAATAAAATTAAAATATATTCAATGCGGCAGAAGGCCAAATTTCAATCAATACACAATTTTTTTCTCTACTCCTTTATTTTGCTATACATGTGTCGCATCTTCAGGATCACTTAAAGCAATATAGTATTATATCCTGGAATATTTTTGGAGGCGAAGACTGTAATTATATATTATTTCAAGTGTACCTGAAGACGGGGCAATAAGACCCGAAACCTATAGAGCAAAATAAAGCAATAGTGAAGAAAGTTGTGCCACATTGAATATAAAGAGAAACATAGGGTCACCATCTTATAATATGAAATTAGAATATAAAAATATCATTAAAAATATTAAAGAGAGTCCATAAAGGCACTGCTAACCATGCAACAGGCGCATTTAAAATTTTATTAGGAAGTTACCTTGAGGAACGACACGTCGGGTGGCACAATAGGCCTTGTAGGCCTCGGTGCGGTTCCTCGGTTAGCCGGGCACCTGGTCACTAATCTAATCTACCTTGAGGAACGACACGTCGGGTGGCACAATAGGCCTTGTAGGCCTCGGTGCGGTTCCTCGGTTAGCCGGGCACCTGGTCACTAATCTAATCTACCTTGAGGAACGACACGTCGGGTGGCACAATAGGCCTTGTAGGCCTCGGTGCGGTTCCTCGGTTAGCCGGGCACCTGGTCACTAATCTAATCTACCTTGAGGAACGACACGTCGGGTGGCACAATAGGCCTTGTAGGCCTCGGTGCGGTTCCTCGGTTAGCCGGGCACCTGGTCACTAATCTAATCTACCTTGAGGAACGACACGTCGGGTGGCACAATAGGCCTTGTAGGCCTCGGTGCGGTTCCTCGGTTAGCCGGGCACCTGGTCACTAATCTAATCTACCTTGAGGAACGACACGTCGGGTGGCACAATAGGCCTTGTAGGCCTCGGTGCGGTTCCTCGGTTAGCCGGGCACCTGGTCACTAATCTAATCTACCTTGAGGAACGGCACGTCGGGTGGCACAATAGGCCTTGTAGGCCTCGGTGCGGTTCCTCGGTTAGCCGGGCACCTGGTCACTAATCTAATCTACCTTGAGGAACGACACGTCGGGTGGCACAATAGGCCTTGTAGGCCTCGGTGCGGTTCCTCGGTTAGCCGGGCACCTGGTCACTAATCTAATCTAATCTAATCTACCTTGAGGCCAGATTGCGTGAGAATGTGATCAGTGGTTTGTATAATAGTAGTGGGGAATAGCCATGAAATAGTATAGTTTCATATTTATGATTTCTTTAAAATGAAGAATCTGATTTTATCGCCAGGTTTGTTTATCGTTATGTACGGGATTAAGTAAGTTGGCCATCATGGACTAAGTAAAAACAAATGACTGGTTCGAATAAGCAAATATAAATTCAAGCTTTGATTAATTTAATTCATCTTTCAGCAGATAGAATACCTTAAAGCAATATTTTAAGTCGAATGCGGAATGAGATAATAGATTCATTTCAATTTTAATTGTAATTGGTATATTTTTTTCACTGCAGTGTTTATGATAGGTAGGTCGAAGGCGGGAGTTCAAAAAACATTTTTTCAATTGTAATTTTTTTTTTGTGTGTGTGTGTTTAACGGCGTATCAACATTAGGGCTATTAACGCCGGGCTGTCTACAGGTTGCCGCCCTTTTCTATAATGCCAACACCACGTGGTCGGTCACCCATTCAGGTACTGACCACGCCCGACGTTGCTTAACTTCGATGATCTACGGGAACCGGTGCATTCAACGTGGCTATGGCCGTTCAATTGTAATTTTTCGAAAAAAACAACTAAAATGCAAGTAATTGTATATTTTCCTTGTGTAGCGGTTTAAAAAAGCTTTAAAATGATACCTCAGTATTAAGGAATGTAATGCGTACCGACAAAAAAAAAAAAGACCCCTCTTGAAATAATAATATATACTGAGAATATTGTGTATAAATATTGAGAAATTCTGTTAGACATAAAATAAAAACGCCATTAATTATTGTGAATGGTACCTACATCAGGGCTGCCACATCTCAGAGCCGGGCCCGGGACCAGATCATGGGCCCCCACTACTCAGAGCCGGGTCACCGCTTCTCAGAGCCAGAATGAAAATTCTAGTACTTTGCTATAGGACTTTGGGCATTTTAAAATTATTTTCATCTTGAGTTTCAAGCAAAATGAGAATAAAAGCCGACAATCGGTGCTGCAAAGGTCACTTTCGGCACTTTTTTCCCAATTAGTGAGGATTTGCCCGGGCCCCCACGGTGCTCGGGCCCGGGACCTCTGTACCCCGTTGTCCCCCCCATGTGGCGGCCCTGACCTACATATCGGACGTTCGAAAGTTTATGGAAGATATTTGCACACGAGTACTTCATCAAAAGAATGAAAATAGAGATTTCTTGTCCAATTCACAAGAGTTCACAATCTGTATGATACCCAACATATCATCTATAAGTCATGAATACCAGTTTGGTCGCTACACCATTGTCTATAAAGCTTGGTTTACCCGAGTTGAGCGCTTGACATTAGTGCTTAACCCTAATAAAGCTGCTAAGTGGAAAGTACTCGTACAGACGAAGTGTTTTTATTACCGTTCGACCAGTAACTAACCTGTCAAAAACACTTATTAGGAGCCTACACCACGTGACAAGGGACAACTGCCTACTAGAATGGTGGTGGGGAAGCTTACTTGCCGCTTAGTAAATATAATCCATTTCTATTTACGTGTACGTGCGGTCTTTACTAATATTTGTCAATAAAAAAGAACCAGTTTATACGTTTGTACAAGTATAAACTAGACATAAGAGAAGCAACAACTCAAAATGACGGACCCCCGTAACAATATAATTGCTTCTGAGGTCTGAATCGTTACTTTAATCAAATAATTGACCGAAACCAGACAATAAGATAATATTTATTTATATTTTTATGGCGTAAAGCAGAGTGTATAATTCATCCATTTAATTGCGAAATGAAATTAATGGATTCTCGAAATTTCTCTCCTAGGAGAGAGAGCCGACAATAAAATGCTAATTTATGCAAATTCCTAACTTCTGAAGACGAAATTTGCTTATCAGTTCATGAAGTGGAAAATGAAATAATTTTGAATTTGGCCGATGAAATAGGAAAAGTGAGTTAATGTCTTTACACAAATGAGGAGAATTCTGACAGTCGAACTTTTGTCAGTTCGTATTTGTTTTTTTTTTTTTTTTTTTTTTTTTTTTTTGGTTCTCTTTTCTACATTTTAGCTAAAAGTTGAGTATTGAAAGCCATCAGCTATAACTCCAAAGGTTGTATGGCTTGTATCCTTCTAAATAAGAAGTAATTTTCTAACTCTATTACAAAAGTATTAAAAAAAAAAAAAAAAATCAGTCCCGTAATACAGGCCAAGAGGGCCCTGAGGGGCAGATACTATAGAGGTATCTGATTCATGACCTTACGGCACACTAGGGAGATAGTATGGTCTGTACTATGCTCCAGCCGCCTGATTTTCCCCTTGGCCGCTTCGACTGCTAGAGTCATTAGCACCTTGGTACCCATTATTAAATTAATTAAAGGCTGGGTCGGCCTAGGGACGGTCAGGGAGGCCGAATTCAACCCATGAACGAAGGCACTAGAAGAAAAAATCTTTAGCGCTTGCTCGGGATTTGAACTCAGACCTCCAGCTTATTAGTCCAGTGCTCTACCACTGAGCTAACCTCGCCCCCACAAAAGTATTAATGGAGTGTCTAAACTTGTGCGTTTTTCAATTCAACAAACCCTTCAACTTGCCTTTCAATATGCCTTTAATTGCATTCATCAAGGCATGTCCTTATTGAAAACAGTTTCCTGTCTATATTTGTTCAACCGTCTCGTGCAACAAGTACAATGGATTCCTCTTACTTGAGTGCACTTCTCGTGATAAGATCGGATTTTTTATAGATTAAAAGTAAAAAATAAGTAAGAGAGAAACGAGCGCTACCCCTAGGCTAAACCGACTTAGGCTAAAAAATTAAATAAGAGAAGACCATGGACGAAGAACTATTTGAACAAAAAAGGAACTACCAAACGATTCGTGAAATGGGTATGGATGAACAACGTTACCAAAATGTCGAGAGCTAACTTTGATAAAATCTTGTTATTGATTGCGCCTAAACAAAATCAGACACATTGTTCCGTGATGCAATTCCTCCTGAAATCAAATTGCCATCAAGGCGTTTCTTAAGCATGATAGACATGAAACATACAAAGTGTACTTTGAAATGTAGTCTCCAAGGTACAGACCTGTCCTCTCTCTCTTTCATAGCCCTGAAGATGGCTTGTAACTCAAACTGAAACTTTGCCAATAGATATGACACATTTTACTTATAAAATGTAGTTTTATTTAACAAATGACAGAACCTCGATCATCTACACCTTAATAGCAGCGGTCGACTATCTCTTCACTACAGAAATATATAATGTAATCAACAAAAATAATAAATTATGTATAATCACATATTTATATTTGAATTGTATTATATGTAATATGATGCAGTATAGCCAAAATAAAAAAAAAAATATAACAAAATCTATCCAAAATCCATAATTTAAATATTATTGGTCAACAGAAACTAGCCTAACCACTAGGGACCGGATTCTTAGGTTTTCACCTATTTTTTTCCTTTCTCCTAAACATGATAATGATCGGTTTTTTATATGATTCTCGTCTTGTAGTATTATTCATGCAAATTTGGAAGAACCTAAAAAAACCTATTCTAGATGATATCACCTAAAATCACCAAAAACCCGATGGAATGACCTAGACGGACCTAATCTTTCAAATAGAAAATACAATTCAATTAACTCATTTCCTCCACCAAACGATTTCTTTTTATTATCTTCCCGACGTCCAAGAAAATTTTAATTGGAGTTTCGCTTCCACCAGAACCCATTTACACTGGGGAAAAATAAAAACAGTTGTAGTCACTATGTATAAGAATGAAGCAGCTGCCAATTCAAAGGCTTCGATGATCCTCAAGACCAACGAGATTCGTCCTGTCGATTCAGGCAGTGAAATTCTTCCTGGTGTTCTTTAGAAGTTGGAACTCTTTAGTTGAGAAACTTAAAAATGACCTTTAGATATTTGTTTTAATTGTTTTGTTTTATGTACTTATTTATTTTTTATTATTAATTTATGTTATATTAAATAATTTAATTTATTTGTCTTTTTTTTAAACATTGTTTTATTTCTGAAATGTATTTTATTTATATAAATAACATTCACTTTGTTTTTTAAATAAATATTTTGTTGAAAATATTCTTTTTTAAAAATAATAAGTCATATTTCTGTTTTATTTTTATTTGCTCATCTTTTTTCCCCTTGTGAATATACTATTCTATAAAATATTGTTATTTGTTGTTTATTTTTATGTCACTATTTATGTGAATATTAATTTATCAATTATAAATTAATAGAATTTATTAATGATAAATAATAATACGTTGACATTATTTTTTGAACCTATTGAAACATTTTTACTACCCAGACAAACCTAAAATGGATTTTTAAATAAAACCTGAAGACTTATTTTTTGAACCTATTGAAAAATTTTTATAACCTAAAAAAAACTTAAAACGGATTTTAAATAAAAAACCTAAAAATACCTATTTTTTGAACCTATTCAAACCATTATTACCACCTAAAAAATTCTAAAATATTTTTTTAAATAAAAACCTTAATAGACCTATTATGCCTGTTGCTAAAACCTAATTGGGTGCTTATTTTATCCTAAAAATCCGGTCCCTACTAATCACATATGGAAAATAATAATAATTTAAAAAAAATAATAAAATAAACTAAAATAATTTGGAGCTAGTATAGCAACAAGTAATTGTATAATACAGTAGAATGAAAAATACTAAATAATGACCGATAATCGCCAAGTTTCTTTGTAAACACGCTTTTTCAGTGTTGATTGTAGTAGTAATAATCGCCAAGTTTCTTTGTAAACAAACTTTTTCAGTGTTGATTGTAGTAGTAATAATCGCCAAGTTTCTTTGTAAACAAACTTTTTCAGTGTTGATTGTAGTAGGAATAATCGCCAAGTTTCTTTGTAAACAAACTTTTTCAGTGTTGATTGTAGTAGTAATAATTGGACGATGTAGGCATTGATTCGTTCGATTCCCGTGGCGTGCCTCAGGGCTCCTCCTTATCCCCAACTTTATTTACTTCCGATGAAATATTGCGCCTCTTATAAAACAATTTTGAAATTAAATTCCACCAAATCCTTTTCTGGCAAGATCATGTCTCCCAAAACGTCGATCCATATTAATTAACTAACAGTTCAACCTCAATTCCGCCAAATCTTTTTAACATCCCTGCTAAGTTTTGACTACATTTCTTAGATACATGTTTGGTTCTCTGCACTTTAAGAGGCACAAATAAATTTCTGAAGATCTGCTTCATCCTAGTGGACTCCCGTACATCGCACCAAAAAATGGTTAAATAAACATATTGCTTATCTAATGTTATCAGTAGCTCTCGGGTCAGGCGTTCACCAAGACATCAAATACCAAAAACCTACGTACATATATCTTGCAACTTCTGATCGTTCCCTATATACCCGCTCCTGTCCTTTCGATGTTTATATTCCGATCAGGAAAAAGATTTTGTTATGCACGTACTCTCTATCTATCTGGAATTGCTTTCCCCATTCTATCCACCTTACTACTTCTCTTTATTCCTGTAAATCTCATCTCTTCCACCACATCTTATTCATACAAGTTTCACCAAACCCTTAAAAATATACGTCATGTTTTAGTCCTGAGAAAATAATCTATGTATATATATATATAGGGGAAGGTGTTTTACCTTTGACCACTTTGCACAATTACATTTTTTTTAGCTTGAATATTAAGGCTAAATTTTTTTTTTATTTCATTGTAAAAGGTATTCGATTGTTTATCATATTTAATTTTTTCAAGGTTCTAACTTTACATTTAATATTTTTTATTAATTTTTAAAAAAAATAATCGTACAGTGGTCAAAGGTACAACATGTAGTTGTACCTTTGACCATGGGGTGTTGTACCTCTGACCACATAAAAACAACACAGCAGTGCAGAAAAAAAATTTTATTGAGTAATATTATAATTAATTGTAAGTTTAATAAATATAGGGCATGGATGTAAGCATAGTAAAAAGCTATTATTGAAATTATGTTATGCTTAATATGCTGAAAAATCCAGTTCAATCGATAAACGTTTTAACTGTCAAGCAGATCCACTAGCAATAGTAGGGTATGCAAGTAACCAATATTAATTTTCTAGAAAAAAATTATAGCAGTAGAACATAAAAGTTGAATTATGTAAAAAATACTCAGGCGTGTTGTACCTTTGACCTGGTCAAAGGAACAACTACTAGTCGTGGTCAAAGGTACAACACCCTGGTAGTGTAAATTAAAATGCATGCTAAAAATTTTAGGGCTAAGATAAATCAATTTTAGAAGCTACACCATGTTTCTTATTTTAATCGCTACTGTGTCAAATGATTTCCATCTAAAAAGACTTAATACAAAAAATATTATGAGGCAAAACGTCATCAATAAATAACTTAATTTTTATAATAGAAATGGATAAGTATTTTTTGCAAGAATCCTCTTTGACTTGAATAATTCAAAGTAGGTTACACAAGCCCTTTAGTGAAGGAGCTAAACACTAATTACACCAAAATTTATAAAATGTTGCTACGTGCCGCGACAGCCTCGGTGGTCAAAGGTACAAGACGGTCAGAGGTACAACACCTTCCCCTATATATATATATATATATATATATATATATATATATATACCCAAAAAAAACAAATGTGAAATAGAGGCCAAATTCCTCCCCCCACAATGAAACACTCCCTTCCCCAAAAATATCCCCTCCTAAACCTCCCCCCAAAACGCCTTACCATCCTACACTCCAAAAAAGTAGTATGAGTTAGTGTATTAAGTGCACCATGTTTTCAACCAAAAATATTTGCCAATACAAGAGATGATACAAGAAAGAAATGTCCAAGTTCATTACTTGGAAGACCTCATAGTTACTTACTAAGAACAGTAAAGACACTTCAACTGACTTTTAAAACAACAATAAAAATACTTATATCCAGTTACTAAAATATCACTTTCCTCAACCAGGTATATTCTTAAACTTGGCAATGTTTTATTTGTGCCGAAATTATCTTTAGAGAGAAAACTGAACATAGCCAAGTTTAAGAATATACCTGGCTGAGGAAAGTGATATTTTAGTAACTGGATATAATTATTTTTATTGTTCTTTTTAAAGGTCAGTTGAAATGTCTTTACTGTCTTAGTAACTATGAGGTCTTCCAAGTAATGAACTTAGACATTTCTTTCTTGTATCATCTCTTGTATTGGCAAATATTTTTGGTTGAAAATATGGTGCACTTAATACACTAACTCATACTACTTTTTTGGAGTGTAGGATGGTAAGGCGTTTTTGGGGGGTTTTAGGAGGGGATATTTTTGAGGAAAGGAGAGTTCTTTGTGGGGACAGGAACTTGACCTCTACTTCACATTTATGTTTTTTTGGGGATCTCATTACTTTTTTCTAAGTATTAAATAGAATTTAGTTGCCGCATACCTACTGGATTTTGTACTTCATATAAAACCAGGGTCTTTGGATTGTGCATAAGGTTCTCCTTACTGCTTGATATTTGATACCAATAATCAACCTACATACATCTAATCACTAGACTAGAAAAGTTAGAAGCTCTTCCAGATGACATTACTCTCTTGATGGCAAATTGATTGCTCTCTTAACTAAACTATTACACTGTAAAACACAGGAACCTTATCCCGAGGATAAAGATCACAATAGGGAAAGTGTAGAAGGCCTTGAAGAAAAAGATAAGAACAAAGACGATAAATTTTGGGTTTGTGGTCCTAAACTTCGTAATTTAGATGACTCGACTTTGAAAAACTTAGTACCTGCTTTCAAGTCTATTATGCAGTTAACCCCTACGACTTTATTTACAACATTTAAGAAAGATCTCACAACTATTGTTGTTAAGATGCGTCGAAATGTTTCTTAAAACATGAAATGTAGGTTCTCCTTACTAAAACGATTCATTTGATACCCCACATGATGGGTTTCAGAAGGAATGATGGCTTTCCGATGGAACAAAAAGTACAAAACGTCATAGGTAATATGACACTCCCGTATCAAGACCTACCTGCGTGCCAAGTTTGGTCAAAATAGGCCAAACGGCGTGAATTTGTATAACAATGGAACAAACATACAGACAGACAGCTGAAAGACCTTTTTTACCTAGCCTAGTGCATTCCCCGGACCAATGCCTACTTGTGTGTCAAGTTTGGTCAAAATCGGTCAAACGGAGTGAATTTGTGTAAGGAACAAACATGCAGACAGACAACTGATAGACGATTTTGACCTACCCTATGACACTACCCGGATAAAGACCTACCTATGTACCATGTTTGGTCAAAATCGGTCAAATCGTGTGGATGTGTATAAGGAATAAACAGTTAGGCAAACAGCTGATAGACGATTTTGAACTAGCCTATGACACTCCCCGGGTCAAGACCGACATGTGTGTCTAATTTTGTCAAAATCGGTCAAAAGATGTGTATTTGTATAAGGAACAAACATACAGACAGACAGCTGGTATAAGATTTTGACCGAGCCTATATACGCCTAATTGTTTCTTAAAACATCAAATATAGGTTCTTCATACCGAGACGATTCATTTGATACCCCACATCATGGGTTTCGGACGGAATGACGGGTTTCCGAAGGAAGTACAAAACTGGCACGCCCCCGCCCCGGAAGCGGAGTCAAACACAACTTTTCAGGATTTTTCGATTTTTCCCTTTAATAACACCTTCATATCTATCATCATGCAAAATTTCAAGTCTCTAGCATCATGGGAAGTGCCTAATAATTTTGATGAGTCAGTGAGTGAGTGAATGAGTGAGTGAGTGAGTCCTATAAATCCCGATTTTCGATCGCTTATATCTCAGAAACTATTCGATGTAGAATTATGAAAATTTCCAGTTTTACTCACATCTAGTAGTATAATACCTGTGTAAAATTTCGTAACTTTATCTTTACCTGGTTGAAAGTTATGAGAGGGTAAATATCGGCTCTAAGACCTCCAGTAATATACACACAGTATGCTTAGGCCGGAACTTGGCCTGGCGCACTACCGTGCGCCTAGATATATATGTCCGTCTATTTGTATATCTGTTTTTTCCTTACACAAATACACACAGTTTCACCGATTTTGACAAAACATGGCAAAGATTTTCATTTCATTGATTAGCTCTGATTAAAAGCCGCCAATGCTGTGATTTGCATATAATAAAGAAGTTGCATATAAACCTGTGTGTGAGTCGCACATCCATTCCCTGCAACAGTGACCTGGAACATCGACTAGTCGTGGATGCCTGCAGGTACTCCCCAGGGGCGAGATGCTTTCCTTGGGGCACAGCGAGGCGCAGGCGTATCGCCCTTCCTGAAAAAGGTTTGATTTGTTAAATAAAATCCATATTATTTTAAACTTAACTGTAGCATATCATTTTTAACAAAACTTAACTGTAGCTGCTATATGTTGGATATTATCTGGGGCCATCAGTCAATGAAGCAAATGCTACTAAAATATGACTACAAGCTCTGCATGCTACTTAATCTTGTTGCCCCTAACCATTTCAACAGACAGTCCCACATTATATCCAACATATAGCAGCTACAGTTACGTTTTGTTGAAAATGTTGCTTGGCACTATTTTGCCCCGACCCCTTCAATTATAAATTATTAATTTGAAATTAACTCTATAAAAATAAATGAAAATATACACATTATTAAAAATAGGAAAAAAAACGGAGGTAACAAATTTAAATAATACAGTTTTCAACATAATAAATTATATTTAAAAGTATTCATATCTGTTGTTTTTTAAAATTTCATTAATAAAAATAGCTTTATCTGGATATAGATTATTAACCATACTATTCTGATAATCCTTCTGGCAGTGGCCGTATTTGTTTAATTAGTTTAGATATGGGCCTACTTTTGCAGAATATTCCTTGATTGAAGTAAAAGCTCAATTTAAGGTGTATTTATGCTTCTCCTGAAGAAGCGTCTGGAATTAATTAGTAACTGAAGTGTTTTAAATTCATGAACTTCTGCTATTTTACTTGGCCCAAGAAGCGGAGATCCGTTAACATTTCATATTTTTAAATCTCCTGAATAGGTGTCTGGAGATGTAAAACATTTAGAACAGTTACAATAAATGTGCTAAATGTTTGTATGGATTTTTTTAATGTTTGTATTTTCTATTTCCCCCCCCAAAAAAATATATTTCTCTAGGATCGATATTTATTATAAATTAATTTATATATTTATTATTGAAGTTTTAATTAAATTAAATTTAATATCTTTCAATTGGATTAATTTAAAAATATCGAATTGTTTTCTCCTTTTGCCACTTTTCAATATCAAGATACTAATCATCTCAATTTTTAAGGGCACACGCATGGTGGAATCGTCAAAAATTCAAGTATTTCTCTCTCAGCTCAAATATTTTGCAACAAAAGCATGTTTATCTCTTCCCTTGAATAAACAAAAATAACGGTACATTGGAATTTATTTAAGTGCTTGGCCCTCAAGGTATTCGAGCATTGGACAAAAATCCCATCATTAGGTACTGAACATATAAGCCTCTTAGGATGAGCAAAGGAAATACAGAAGAAGACTTCTCCTTAAGACCTTCGCCATCTTTAGTTGGTTTCTATGAGATAGAATCTCCGACAGGACCTTTGCTTTGATATGGTGTAAAGCCGTCTTAACATGTAAGCCGATTTCATGACAGCTCAAAACATTTACGAGGCGTTTTATCTTTTACACTGTAACCAAAGCAAATGTTTATTACCTATCTATTTATATTTATATATATATATATATATATATATATATATATATATATATATATATATATATAGTATACCCTATGTAATATAATAGGGTGGTTCCGAAGGAAATCGCCATACTTAAGGCTTATGTAGGACTAAAGTGTAGTTGAATACAACCAAGGAGAAATTTTTATTTGCATTATTTTCCTAGATATAGGCTTTTTCCGCGTTTTTTTGTCTAAACTCTAGATTTTGTTAATTCTTGTGCTATTTGTCATTCACGCCACAGGGACAATTTAATTCTGATGTCATTTTCAAATTCTGCATCAAATTTACTATAAGGTCTTACGTACCTTGTGCCAAAATGTCTCAAACCAAATTCACAGCAGCCACCCAAAAACTAACTTATCAAACATTTTGGCTTTTAATGAGTTAATCATTAAAAGCCAAAATATTTTGCTTAATAATATTTTTTTTGTTTTAATTGACCAAAATTTACACATGGAAAACATCCTTTTTTTTTGCCCATCAAAACTTACTAACAAATTAGCCATGTTAATGAAATAGTGCAACTTATCTGACAGTCCCATCATGAAAAGCCCTTTATTTTGTGATAAGTTATTTGTATGAGTGGCTGCTTTGAATTTGGTTTGAGACATTTTGGCACAAGGTACGTAAGACCTTATAGGAAATTTGATGCAGAATTTGAAAATGTCATCAGAATTAAATTGTCCCTGTGGCGTGAATGACAAATAGCACAAGAATTAACAAAATCTAGAGTTTAGACAAAAAAACGCGGAAAAAACCTATATCTAGGGAAATAATGCAAATAAAAATTTCTCCTTGGTGGCAATCAACTACACTTTAGCCGTCGTACACACCCTTTAAGTATGGCGATTTCCTTCAGGACCACCCTGCATATATTTCTCCTTGGTGGCAATCAACTACACTTTAGCCGTCGTACACACCCTTTAAGTATGGCGATTTCCTTCAGGACCACCCTGCATATATTTCTCCTTGGTGGCAATCAACTACACTTTAGCCGTCGTACATACCCTTTAAGTATGGCGTTTTCCTTCGGGACCACCCTGCATATATTTCTCCTTGGTGGCAATCAACTACACTTTAGCCGTCGTACACACCCTTTAAGTATGGCGATTTCCTTCAGGACCACCCTGCATATAAATATCTTTATTTATTTGTATTCAAATGCGTCTGGGAATCTGATTGGCTGACTTGTTAGTTGGATAGCTGAACCGGTACAAAAGATGTGCCTCCATTTTGGCTCAATACTCTGTTCGGTATGCCTCGTTTTGGGTATATTTGAGCTAATTGCTCTACTCAATAGAATCTATCTGAACTTAAACGAAGGTCATATATTGTTTCATTGCTTTTACTCCTAGTTTTATTGCTAGTGAAACGTTGTTTGTTTTTATTATCATTATTTGTTCTGGGTTTATCTGAAGATCGTGATTTAGCTTTAAATTGTTACTTTCTTTCTCAAGTCCCTTTATCTTTCCAATAGATTATTCTAATACAATTATGTTAATATTTGCTTGTTTTTAAACCACGTTAGCCTTTTTTTTTTTGAGTGATCGCGCTCCTCAAAAGTGTTGTTTTTTTTTTCTTTTTTTTTACGGCGCATCGACATAATTCTTGGCCATTAGCGCCGCCAAAGTGTTGTCCTCAAAAGTGCTACTAAATATATAATAACATGTATATGTGTATTCCTGGATTTACGAGACGATCGAGAAGCTGGCCAGGCGATACTTAGGTTATTAATGTTACAGATCTATGATTTATCATGGACAGAAACGGAGAACTGTATATTTGGTGAGGGTCTCTTCGTGTTATAGAGATTAACTCAAAGGATTCTCAAGTGTTAGATTCGGGTTCGAGTCCCTCCCCAATATCCCTTCCCAATATCAACCTTGCATTAACCAAATTCATGAAGAAAGATACTAACCAATACATTTATCAGCAAGAATTTCTTAAAATACGAAATGAATTACCATAAGCTAGTCATATTTTCACTGACGGTTCTAAGGATATCGATGGAGTTGGCGCTGCTACACTCTCCAATGCCACAAAGAATATGTTCACCCTCAGCAATATGTGTAGCATTTTCACTGCCGAACTTTTGGCCATAACGAAAGCCTTAAATATAAATATTAACAATAATTATCTTGTAATTTTTACGGTTGTCTGCACCTCTTGCTTCGTTGTCTGCACTTCTTGCTTTAAGGAATCCATTCTCAGATCATCCATTAATCACACTTACTCATGAAACCATAGCAGAACTTCACAGTAAAACAGTTCTTTTCGTATGGGTCCCCGGCCACTCTGGAATTAAAGAGAACGAGGAGGTCGATACCTTAGCGAAAAGAGCTGTAAATGAAGGAATCCCCTATCACAATGTTCCAAAGAATGATATCATTAATTACCTAAAGCAAATAGTCTGGCAAAACTGGCAATATACATGGCAGATAATAGAGGACAATAAATTAAGAGAAATAAAATCGACCGTTAAAGCTTGGAAGACCCCACCCAGCATGAATAGAAAACATGAAGTTGCCTTAAGTCGATTGCGGATTGGGCATACAAGATTAACGCATTCATTCCTTTTTTCTAAAGAACCACCCCCAATCTGTGAATCATGCAACGTTCAAGTAACAGTAAAACACTTACTTACAGAATGCCGAATATATCAATCAATTAGAGAAGAGCTAATGTTATCAGACGCCATGGATGAAATCCTTGGAGATGATGCTGATAACGTTAGAAAGCTATTAAACTTTATAGACAAAACGGAACTAATTAATAAAATCTAAAGCATTCAATTGAACAGATAGCGAATGGTGAGTGTGTTTAATGTTTGTGAGTAAGGTTGAATGGAACTGGGTTTGTGTATGTGCGTAGGTGTGTCCATGTGTGTATGTGTACATTTTGAGTATGTTTGTATCTATATTTGCCAATGAAAATGACATTGCAAGTAATCTCAGTAAGCAAAATAAACCAGAATCAATAATAAATAATTAAATAAAATTCAAAAGCTGATCTAACCATTTAATAAATTCAAAAGTAATAAGAAAATATTTCACCACAAAATATAATAAAACATTCACTCGATGGCGTTTATGACCCTAAGGTTAACACGCCTTAAAAAAAAAAAAAAAAAAAAAAAAAAACTAACTAAGGACGGACGAGATATCTCGTGCGACGCAAAGTTTACGGATATTCTACACCATCGGTCTTACTATCCATTCTCACTTTAGCTCTTATTTTAAAGTATTGTTATTACTTTTGGCTAGATTGTATTTTTGGTTGACTGCTTCTATGAAGCCCGAGTTACTTTGTGTAATGTCATTTGCTATGGATGTCTATAGATAGATATGTAGGTAATATAAAACACGGTTATTTTGGAATAATGTGTAATAAAAAATCCGTCAAAAATTAAACAAATAAAATTTTTGATCTAAAACAGATTTATAATCTACATGAATTATCCATTTTATAACAATAGTTATTCAATCTGTGCAGAGGTTCTTCATTAATAAGTTCATTAGTTATTGCAATGTCGTGAATCCAATTTAATTGCACGTTACTTTATTAATTAGAAATACTTGAAATGTGTTCAATTTAATTAAATGCAATACATTAGTTTATTGTGTTTATATACGCAACTATACAATGTCATTCATGGATGTACTTTATAGTTTATTAAAGCTTATCTCATTATTGCACAATCGTGCTACACAGAACATTCCATTGATCTTGTTTCAAACGTATTTAACAAGTTTCTAGTAGAGGAATTATAACTCATCTTTCTCTTTAGATGGCCAGGACGTGTCGCAGCAACATAACATATATTAGGGTCCATATGGGCCAATTCGTAATTTGGCTATATACCAAGCTTCGAGGCGAAAAAGGCGCGCGCACACACACACACTCACTCACTTACTCTTTAACATACATGTATATACTGGGTGTCCCGAATTTAAATGGCAGAACTTCAGGAGCGTGTAGGGGGTCGAAAAACTAAGATAAGGGTCATTTAGAGTTTTGTTCGTTTTTGCGTTGGTTTGGAGAAAATCCCAAAACAAGAAATAAAAGAAGGTTCCATTTTTGAACTTATTTATTTAAATTTTATTTATTTTATCATGAATTTAATGTAGATATTGTTAATTGTGTTGCCCTCTTGCAACAATGCAAACATTACATCTAGAACTGACTTAAGATTGCAGCTAAACATTGTTGTTGGTGATGTTTGTTGCACTGCATCGATGATTCGGTCTCTTGAGTTTATTGTCACCGCATAAACGTCCTGCATCAAGATAACCCATACGAAGAAATTCATGGGTTTCACACGAGGTAAAGGTGCTATTCCTCCACGTCCAATCTATCGTTGTGGATAAATCGTGTTCAGCCAAGATCAATGGACTTGTTGATTTTGTTCCAATCAAGTCGAAATAATAAAAAAATGTTTCTTCTATGCTTTTGAAATCATTGTAGGGTTAAGTACTGTAATATACTAAGATGGTGCTGCACCTGCCAGTCATATTTATGTTGATATTTAATATTGTATGTTGCTAATGAACCTAGGAGTCGATGGGCATTAATAAAAATAAAGAAAAAAAAAAACCACTATATTAAAATTAAAGCTAGACTCCCAAAATAATGGGGTTGCTAAACACAAACTTTGTTTAATCAAAAGGGTAGGTTACTTCTCGGGATTTGGAAGTTTTAGTCATGATCACTTTGTACACATAATTGTCCTGGATTGCGATGTTCCATTATGGTACCTAATTTGGTTGATGATCCTAAAAAAAAAAAAAAATAATAAAATCAGTCCCGTAACAGGCCACGAGGGCCCTGAGGGGCAGAAACTATAGAGGTATCTGGTTCATGACCATACAGCACACTAGGGAGATAGTATGGTCAGTACTATGCTCCGGCCGCCTGATTTTCCCCTTGGCCGCTTCGACTGCTAGAGTCATTAGCACCCAAGGTACCCATTTTTAAATTAATTAAAGGCTGGGTCGGCCTAGGGACGGTCAGGGAGGCCGAATTCAATCCATGAACGAAGACACTAGAAGAAAAAATCTTTAGTGCTTGCTCGGGATTTGAACTCAGGCCTCCAACTTATTAGTCGAGTGCTCTACCACTGAGCTAACCTCGCCCCCTTGATGATCCTAAGGGGTCTAGAAATAGTTCTTCGGCTAAGAGCGGGAGACTATTTATATCCTAGCCGAGTTCGTCGGATATAAATTAATATAAACTAAAAATAAAATTATATCGGTTTTCGTGAAAACTAATTTGATTTTCGTGAAAACTAATGTGAGTTTCTGATATTTTTCGAATTTTATGGTTTTAATATATCTTCGGCAAGAGAAATTGCATTTTACAAGGGAAAATATTGTTAAAAATATAAATGTTTCGCAGTTCGCGTACAAATATGCTTGATATCAAGTTTATCAGGATTTTAGAATAAAAACGTCTTTATGACCTCACAAAACTTTTCTAGCAAAAATACAATAGAAACTTCGAAAAGTCATAAGTCCTTGCAATTCAAAGGAAACGATCCGGACTAAAACGGACCCTACGAAGGGACTCCATAAAAAAAAGTGGTAGAAGCTTTTTACGGATTGTAGGTTGATAAGGGTTGATGGTGGCTATAAATGTTATCAGTAGGGTCGCTGATAGGGCTAGTAAATATGCCATTGTCCTCGCAAATAGTTAGCCATTTCGAAGGCCGGCAAGAAATATCAATACTTTTGTCTCCTATCTGGTTCGTTTTTATGGGCGCACGGGTTTCAAATTATTCTACCTCTTTTACTGGTAATTCCAAAAAAACTAACCAATTGTTAATAACAGAATAAGTATTGATGACGGTTAGTTTTACCAATCTTGTTTATGCTCAATGGAAATAAAATCTTTTCATCAAGTGGATTACAACTATTGAACCATAAGAATTATCCAATATTTGTTATGCAAGGAATGACGTCTGGAAAATACCATTCTGTTTTACGGTAAAATTAAAAACTAACGAAAACTGGAAACTTGTTTTTTTTTTTTTTTTTCTTCTTTTTTAACAACGACAATAAACTGCGACAAATTAAACATACAGTAGTAGAATGGCCATCCAGTAATAGAAACAACCGGAGAGAAGAGGTAGTTTTAACCCGACTCCGAATTGGCCATTCTCTACTTACTCACGGACACCTAATGACCAAAAGAGACGCACCGATATGTAGACAGTGTAACGAACTACTGACCATAAGACATTTACTTACAGACTGCAGAGGACGAGAACATTTACACATACCTACCGACCTTACAGTACTTCTGACTGATGGTAGCCATTACTTGGAAACAATATTTGAATATTTACATTATAGAGGTATATATGACAAAATTTAACTAAAATGCACTAAATTTAACTAAAGATGTTATTTTTATTTTTGTTTTTTGAATTATTATTTCTTTTACATTTTATTTTATTTATTTTTTACATTTTCTTTTCATATCAATTTACTTGGTTTTATATGTTTCCCAAACTTATATATAAGATTATTATAATTTATTCATAATTTAATTATTATATTTAAAACTCTAAATGTTTAAAAGCTGACGTTTCCATGCACACATTCATTCTTGAAATCGCCATCGCTACGGTCTTGCAAGAGAAATAAATAAATAATAATAACTTTTTTTTTTTGTTTTGGTGCATCGACTCCTAGAGCCATTAGCACCGTGATTATTGTTTCATTATAATGTATAGATATCCGTAGCTTTTACATAATTTTCTTTTTTGATTTCTCTTATTAAATCGAGGTATGTGACAATATGTATGTCCTGGCATACACAATCTTCATATTGTATATAGTTCTGAGTTCCGATGTAATGTTATCAGCTTGATCGTCAGGTAAATCTGTTGCAGCGTTTCTGTATTAAGTTGGTTTAGATGGAAAGGGTTCTTTAGTACTAATATTGAATTGAGTGAGTATTCAGCAAACTGTATACTTCCTTTAATCTTTGTTCTCAACGTAGTTTTTTCCATTAAACGTTGCACTTTAACATCTTTGGTAACTACACCATTACACAAAATTACGAACCTAAAGTTCAATTCTCGTCGTATTTAGGCCGAGCAGAATATCGCTTTACAAACGAAAGCCATTAGTGCTTCCGGTTGTTAGGATATTCCGAAACCATTAATCGCCAAATTGTGGGTCCGAACAAGGGGGGGGCAGGGGGCGGGGAAATTTCATCGAGTTCTCTAGGAAAGCATAAAACCATTAAGCCGGAATTCGCCGGTTCCAAACAATGGCGTCTCGTTTATTTGATTCATCCTCAAAAGAGATACTATTATCTTCAAGAGATGAGCAGGTGGGTGGGAGGTCGGATTTGAATTACAAATTTATAGACGAAGGTTAAACTAACTAGAGGCTTTTATACGGGTCGTGTTTCACTATTTAACCCTCTCACTCCTAACCCCAGCAATACCTTCCAATTCGAACTCCTCCAAACCCTACCTTAGGGTAATTCATGCACCCTTGGCTGCACTCCAGAATTGCTCAAGTTGCTAACACAAGCCATATCCTGTATCCTCAAGTAGCTATTTCTCCATTCAAACATTTGTGTTTGAGTATAGTCTTACTAGAACTAAGGGTAGTAACGTAATGCAGACTAAGATATCTGTGCAGCCCTTCGTAGCGCCACCATGGTGGCTGCACAGACTTACATGCGCCACCACTACTGCCACCAGGTAGCAGTTTGATCATAGATGTTCAAGAAGAAACTGTGTTACCGTGGTGGCGCTACCACGTTAGTGGCGAGCAAATCCGCATGCCCGAGCCACCGCATTTATGGAAGTGCTGATAGTCGGGCCACAAATGCTCAATGTACGGTGCTCCATAGGATGCAGCCACCGTTGTGCCCAGTGCACACACACACAAAGTCTTCGGAGAAAGATATAGGGCCCCATGTTTTCCCGCGAAAATGAAAGAAGGTAATAAAACAGTCACAGGTTTTGTTCTTCGAGGGAAGATCCCGCAACGGTCTACTTGATCTGAGCCAGATCATGGCTCTCACACAGTAGTAGATATAAATTATCATATATATATATATATATATATATATATATATATAAATTATTTCGGCGGAACATTGGAGTCTCAACGAGTCCAGGACACTACTACGTGATATCATGTCGACCACTTGTTGCTCCTTATGAGTCTCTTGTGCATAGACATTTCAAGTCTGTGGGTGGGGGACGGGGAGGGAAGGTGGTCTTGGTTATGAGCACGAGAAAAATACTGTTATCATGGGAATGTCTTGTTGTCACGGCTCGTAAATGTTCGCAGTTTCTTCATATTTGGAGCTTTCTGATTTTTATTAATTGTATATTATTAATTAATTTAATACCTGAGCCCTCTGCGATTTTGTTACGTAATAATAATAATTATCTCGATCTCCCTCTCTCCTCTCTCTTCCTTTGTGTCTCGCTTTCTCTCCCTATATATATATATATATATATATATATATATACATATATATATATATGTGTGTGTGTGTGTGTGTGTGTCTGTTCGAGAGATATCTATTCGAGGTTTTCAATAATTAACATTGAAGTGATTTGGAAGGAACTTCAAAATGATATTACAGGAATACGTTCAACTCTTGACTAGATATTGAATTCGGCAGTTGGAACCGCTCAATAACTCGCATTAGGCACGTCCTAACACGTGCTGAGGCCTATTCCATTCACTTTGAGAAAATGATAAAGTCATCGTAGTAGATTTTATCACTTATCTCAACTATCTGATAAAAAGGGTTAGCGCCGTTAGGATTAGCCTCGCAATTAGCATCAGCGCCGTAGATTGCGAGAGCAATCTGTTTATCATGCTCATGCTTCTGTAGTTTTAAAGGCAATGTCCTTATAATTTTGTAGGCCGTAAGATGCATTTAAAAAATTCAAAAGTTGTATTTTTGTTTAAGGTAATGTTTTTTTTTTTTTTTTGTTTTTTTTTACGGCGCATCTACATCTAGTTCATTAGCGCCGACATCCAGGGTGCAGCGAGGAATTTTACCAGCGAGCCGTGGGATGATAAAATTCCTGCCGGAGGTTGGGAATCGAACCCACCATCTCCCGCTTATGAATCCAAGGCGCTAGCCATTAGACCACGGGAGAGCCCCGGTAATGTTAGTAGAACATTTTTTTAAAAAAAGAAAGAAAAATATCAAAATCTGCCACCATTTATCGATTGGCATGGAATGGCCCCCGTATACGCTATTAATCCACCTACCACAAGTAATTGTCGAATACGACACTTTCATTTCCTTTACGGTGATTATCTGCACATAGTTTGAGGGTTGTAGCCTTGAATTACCCTATCTATCAGTACTCTTCTAGGCAACAAACTGGAAAAGTAAGTCATTCACCTTAATTCTTCCTCGTTATTTTCGTATATCCATGGAAAATACAGTTTCAGTGTCGGATACGAAACCGCCTTGTGGTATACGTTACAATTTTTTCATCGTGTATGTGAAGTTAAAGGAGTTATTTCATGACAATTAATATAGTAATATGGCCTCCCCGCCACGCGACAAATTAAAAATATATATTTATACTGCCAACGGCCAGTATAAATATATATTCAGCCACGTTGAATGCACCGGTTCCCGTAGATCAACGAAGTTAAGCAACGTCGGGCGTGGTCAGTACCTGAATGGGCGACCGACCATGTGATGTTGGCATTATAGAAAAGGGCGGCAACCTGTAGATAGCCCGACGTTAATACCCTAATGTTGATACGCCGTTAAACATACACACACACAAAAATAATATATTTATACTATTTCGTGAAAATATGTTTTTGAATTTCTGTATTCAATAATAAATATATTTATAATAAATATTCCTTTATTTTATTAACTTCTATCCAGTTCACATAGTTATTTGGAAAATGAATTAATTTTTTACACTGAGTGTCGTATCCGAAATCGCCTTGTGGTATGTGTACTGAAACACTCCTTGTGGGAGGAGGGTTAATGGTCATTTTGACCATAAGGAGTCATTTCTGACCTATGGCGCCGTTGAATTTTTTCTTCCTCGTGACTCGTATATTCAAAATATGAAAAAAAATTGACCTCGAATAACAAGGTCAATTTTGTGGGGGATAATATGGGGGTTATTTTTTCCGATCTCGCATTGGAGAATCATCTGGCCAACGGATGACCATTATTTCCGTAATACGCTGTACATATTCTCGCGCCTGCTGTAGGTACTCGGACGGTTAAATAAGTAAGCTTGAGTGAAAGTGTCCAATTTTTATAGACAGAACATCCGCTTTTTGTGTCGACATTTTTCAATCCGAGATTGTGGATAATATGCGTGGCATGTGCGTCACAGAGATGTGTTCTGCGGGCCCAGCGTCGTGGCATATGCGTTAGTAGATAGCTTGGTTTTCTTTCGATCCCCCTTCTCCAGGCCTTGTCCCGGTTAGGTTTGCGGGTCTAGTATCATATGATACTGAATTCGCCCGAAAACATCCTTCAGCGGGCCTGCTAAATGTGGCGACAAATTGTACTAAATTGTAATTAATCCACTAAAAGTACATCATTTTAAAAGTTTCTTCACCCAAAAAAGACTTAGGCCCTGGTGGAAATTCGTTTCGAAGCCATCGGTCCTGAAAGTTTTAACTTCTCGTGTCTATTTTACAAATATTTATTAGTTGAGTAAACAGCATATAAATCCTGAAGCGAGAATATTAGAGAAATGCTAATTTTTTCTAACAAGCCTATCCTAATGGTAGAAATACAGCCCGCCCAACAGTCTGTTGAAGGTAGACAGCTTGTCCATTCAGCCGGTTAGAGCCCTGATTCGATTTGGTCCCTCCGGCTCCTTTGTACCGGAAATGGGTTTTTATAGGCTGGAATTAGCTTACGATTCGCTGGAATCCTTTCCGGTCCCATGCTCCAGCCAACTAGTACACTTCCTTACAGAAGGGATGGTACTTAGATCCGCTTTTCTCCTCGGCTCTTTTTACCCCTTCGCCCTTCTGAGGGGAGGAAAAAAAGGTTTGGAGTCCCGAGACAATCACTTGTAGGTCCGTGTTCTTTTATATTCCTACTTGTTGGCAAATCTCTAAATAGGTTTAAAACTACATGAGGGGATAAAATATTCTGAAAATACTCCCCCTTAAGTCTATAGAATTTCTTGTGCCAACAAAATGTCTGGAAAGTTTATTCACGTTAAGTATGAATGTATATATGTATATGTATATATATACATATATATACAGTAGACTCTCCCTAATCCGGCATTGTTGGGACCGGGGTACGGTCGGATTAGAGAAAAAGCTGGGTTAGAGAATTCAGTTGGGATCGGTCACTTATGTGTTTGAAAAACCTTATTATTTGAGGATGTACTATTTTAAATATTGGATAATTAAGTAAAATTGCATATGCATGTAAACGTTTCAAGAAATAAAAATATGTAGAGAGTTAAACTAAATAAAAAAAAATTAATTACTAACTAAATCACATATGTAAGCATAAATTATAACAATATCAAAAACTACTTACATATATCAGGCGTTTCAGCCGCAGGTGCATTAGTTGAAACATTTATTTTCTTAGTAGAAACACAAGTTCCTACTTCTAAAACGAAACATATATGCCTTCTTTGACTTAAATTCAATGAATACCACGATGACGGTTTTCGATGAGCCCTCAAGCCTGTCTAGTCCGAGAACTGTGACCCATTCATCTCGGAAACCGCAAGATTAGAGAGAGCGATAAATAAGGGAACGCACGATAAGGGAGAGTCTACTGTATATATATATATATATATATATATATATATATATATATATATATATATATATAAAGGTTTTTATCTACTAGTGTCTTCTTTCATAGGCTGGATTCGGCCTTCCTAGGCTAACCCATCCTTCAATTAATTAATGGGCAAAGGGGAAAATGAGTCGACCAAATCATAGTACTGACCACACTACCTCCCTAGTGTGCCGTATGGACATAAAATCAGATATCTCTATAGTATCTGCCAGTCAAGGCCTTCGTGGCCTGTTACGGGATCGATTTTGTGACACATATATATATAATTTATTAGGGATGCGCTATTAGTTCGACGCCAAAAAACGGAGCTTCCCTTTCTAAGCAATGGAAGAAACGCGCTACGATCACTATTACATTTATCCCTTTAAAAGTGCCCAAGGGGAGAGCACTGGATATAATTGAAACACCCCCAGCACTCACAGTGGACGGATAGGGACAGACAGCAGTTATGGAAGGGAGGGTGGGTCGTGGAGTAAAAGCTTGTACAATTAAAATATACAAATCAATTCACTTCACACCTAAAATTCTCTGAAGATTGTTTAAGGTATATATATATATATATATATATATATATATATATATATATATATATAATAATTTATAATTTATTATTATCATTATTTTTTTTATTTTTTTTTATTTTATTTTTTTTATATGTGTATATATATATATATATATATATATATATATATATATGTATATATATATGTATATGTATGTATGTGTTATACCTTTATTGGATGTGGATGGCGAGATATGCCTCCATGTAGTTGCAGGTACCATGTTTTAGAGGATGAAGTTAGAGAAGTTGACTGCCACTGGCTACAGTTTGGCATTTATTATTATATTTTGGATTTTATATTTTGGAATATTATTACATTATTTTTTTTTTTTTATTGTTATTTATTGTTAGTGTAGTCGTATTTTTATAAGTTATTTATTGTTAAAAAAGTGGTCATATTTAACTAATTTAAGGTCTCACAGCAAATAGGCTTGGGTTTTCAAGACTTAACAACGAGGGTGTAGGAGACGCCCAATTGTAAACTGAATCATATTAGAATATGTATTATAGATTAATTGTATGAAGGTGCTCTGTATCTCCTAATAAAGGAAAAATAAAAAAAATATATATATAATTTTAATTTATGTGCGTCGTCTCCTGAGGCCATTAGCACACATCTAAAACATTCTATTATTGGGTTTCAGTATTCCATTGTTAACCCAACATATATAAATGTTTTTATTAATATTAGTTACCTTTTTAACATATTTCGGAGCTAAAGTTAATTCTATTATCTAAACCTTAAAATTTAGACATGCACCTATAAACAGCGGATAGTTACATTCGAAAAAAAAAATTTAACAATTAACCTTACAACTGAAATAAAAATAAATCTAGAACCAGTAAATCCATTTATACATTGATATGTCCAATCTAATCACACAAAATTACTCTTAAGGAGATTTTATTTTCATCTGTTAGTTTGTTTGTTTCAATACTTTGTCTATCTACAGCCGACAGATTAAAATAGGCAACTATGATCCGCATGGTTGAATTATCTTAAAAAAAAATTGATCTAGAATAGGTACCCCTCTTCCAAGATTTAAATACATTACATAAGACAGTATAAGCAGTTAGGGGTGTAAGCTCGGAATGTTAATTTCTTTGAAGAACCCATTTGCTGGGCCGGGAGACATCTGAAAAGGTTCCGATAGGTTGTTCTAAAAAATAACGATTTGACAACTCTTTAAAAATGAGTAATCATTGAACAAGAACTTTTCATAAATGTAAACAACAATTCGGATCACTGAATAAAATACGAAATGAAATTACGAAAAGTACCAAGAACACCATGCCTACAGGTTTGAAGCATAACAAAACGTATAGATGACAAGTGGGTCTGTTTAAAGGGAACGTGTTTACTCATGTTGAGCGTATAAGCGAACCAAGTTGAAAGGTTAAGGATAAAACACAAACGTTAAAGGGGAATTTATACTGGCCCCAACCAGAAGGGAAGGCAATCTCTAATTGCGTTTGGGATTTCTCTGTTTTATCACAAAAGCCGCAGGAAACTAAATAAGGCAAGGGTCTCGGTCGTTATGAAACTTTGGAATTAAGTTAGCTTCAGTGTTGAAGGGTAGACCTATACACCGCATTAACTTGGCCACAGTGTTCAGAGGAAGACCTGTACACCACAGTCGGCTTACTCTCTTTCAGTGTGCTTCCTAACGGGCGTACTGAATTTTGAAATATTTAACGAATTTTCGGCAGCTTTGCTTAGCACATTAAAGCAGTCTTGAATATTCATGTTCTCAACACGTTTAGAAGAGCCAATAGTGATTAACAAGATAAAAATAGTCTTGAAGTGTCATCGAGATCATTAAAATCCTGTGATTTGAATGATAATAAACAAGGAAATAAAGGCCAAGAACTATTAGGTAATAAATCAATTAGTTGGTTGGTCAGCCTGTTGTTCGGTCGGTTGGCTGTTCAGTCGATGGGTCGTTTGGTAGATCTTTCATTTATTTGTTTGGTCGTTGGCTCGCTTGATAGATCTATCGGTTGGTTGTTCGATGGGTTGGTCGTTAATTCGCGTGATAGATCCTTTGGCTATTTTTTTCGGTCGGCTGGTCAGTTGGTCGCTTGGTAGATCTGTCTGTTGGTTGTCGAGTTTTTCGATTAGTAGATCTATTTAATGGTTGTTCAGTTGTTCGATTGGTAGATCTGTTGGTTGATTGTTCGATTGGAAGATCTGTTGGTTGGTTGTTCGATTGGAAGATCTGTTGGTTGGTTGTTGGTTGTTAACTTGGTAGATCTGTTGATTGATTGTTCGGTTGTTAACTTGGTACATCTGTGTGTTCGATGCGTTGGTCGATAGTTCCCTTGGTAGATTTGTTGGTTGCTTGTTCGGTTGTTAGATAGGTAGATCTGTAAGCTGGTTGTTATGTCCTAAGTTCATGTATGTATTACGCCATTGACACATAAAATAGTTACAAAATTATGTTTAAATTAGCTATTGAATCATTTCAACACTTAAGTTAACTATTTCAGAATGTTTGCAAAGTTTCACACAGAGTTTTGGAATATTTTTAGAACGTTGTGGGGTCTAACTATGAATATATTTTAATATTTATGTTTCCGACACCTTTAAAAGAGTCAATAGAGTTTTCTAAGATTAAAATAGTCAGAATTCGGTTATGAAGTGTAATCGGGATGATTAAACTTATACGATTTAAATCCCAATAGAGCTAATTGTGTTTATCAAAAGTGATAGTCGGTTTTTGGTTATGGTAGTAAAATAATTGAAAATAATGAATGTGGATTATAAAAATAACTTTTAGATATTTATTTTCTTTTAGAATGCATCACCGCATGTGCTAATGACCGTACAGTAGATGCACCGGAATATATTCAGAATGCATC
Organism: Gonocerus acuteangulatus; assembly: GCA_946811695.1. Taxonomy (NCBI): domain Eukaryota; kingdom Metazoa; phylum Arthropoda; class Insecta; order Hemiptera; family Coreidae; genus Gonocerus; species Gonocerus acuteangulatus. The sequence goes on along the minus strand of OX328126.1, from coordinate 32,493,680 downwards.
TACATACAAACTTATTTACATTTACTAAATCCTATTTGAAGCCTGATTTGCATCACTTAATTTATAGTGATTCCTTTGATCTCTTTGAGATGCCATCTGTCGGCTATTTTTATTGTCATAATCATAAAGAACAATTGAAGGGGTCTTAAAAACTTAAGTGTAGCTGCTATATGTTGGACATTATGTGGGACCATCAGTCTATGATGCAAACGCTACTAAAATATTACTACAAGCTCAGTATGCTACTTAATGTTGTTGCCCTGAACCATTTAAACAGATAGTCTAACACAAAATCCAACTTATAACAGCTACAGTTAAGTTTTCTTATAAATGTTGCTTAAAACTATTTTGCACCGACCCCTTCAATTCTGTGTTATACTAGGCTAAGTACAAATCAACAAATGTTTGCTTACACTAATGCTATACTCAAACCGTCATTTAGTAATGTTCTGATTATTGATGTCAGATGAAGCTGCTGTAGCGGTCCGTTTTATCTGCTCTATCTGTTAATAGCAAGCTAGGTGAATGACAGTTCAGACAATACATGCACTGAATGGCCTTCCCGCCGATTTCGCATCAATGCAGTGCTCAAATCATCGGAAAATTAGCCCGGATTATCAGATCCATAGCTTAGACTTATCTCTTCAATTACTCGAGCAGAATGTGATCTCTTTGCAGAGGTTATGTTGGTAATTTTAATATTTTGCTTTCCTTGAAACCAATGTATGAGTTTAACAAACTAAATAAGGTAGTAAAATTTTGCTTTCCTTGAAACCAATGTATGAGTTTAACAAACTAAATAAGGTAGTAAAATTTTGCTTTCCTTGAAACCAATGTATGAGTTTAACAAACTAAATAAGGTAGTAAAATTTTGTTTTCCTTGAAACCAATGTATGAGTTTAACAAACTAAATAAGGTAGTAAAATTTTGCTTTCCTTGAAACCAATGTATGAGTTTAACAAACTAAATAAGGTAGTAAAATTTTGCTTTCCTTGAAACCAATGTATGAGTTTAACAAACTAAATAAGGTAGTAAGATTTTGCTTTCATTGAAACCAATGTATGAGTTTAAGAAACTAAATAAGGTAGTACAATTTTCTAAGAAGTATAAAATTGATAAGATTTGAAGATTCAACAAGGTCTTGAAGAAACGATGGCGACAGCAGAAAACACGGAAAAAGAGGATAAGACAGTAGGAAATTGACGAAACCTAGAATTCAAAAATCTTCAAGAAAAATTACATTACATGAAAACGTAAAGAAAAAAAAAACAATTCATTCAGAAGAAGTAGATAGTATACTTATTTGTAAATAGCTCGTTTTTTTTCAAGACAATTTCCTTTTCATACCGTGTTTTAATGTTGACGGCAGGAGCCGAGCAGTATCACATAAGTATAAGCTGTATTACATTTCCATCTATAACTCTCAGTTGCCTGGACTATTAGTCGCCAAATTTCAGATTTTATGATGACGTTTGAAGGAAAATACATAAAATAGAAAAGTAATATATATTATTGAAGGAAATGCAATACTCTACAACCCTATAACCGTTATTTATTTTTTGGGTGCATCCTTGAAGAGTTATCCGGTCAAAAAGGGCAAAAACTTTGCAGAAAAAATATTTTTTCCCAAAATGACAAAGTTTCAAGAGCTCATATTTCGAAAACTAAAGATATCTCGAACACCTTGATAGAGTAGATATTTTAGCAAATTTAATCAGCTTTCATTTGCTATAGAATGGTCATGTCGCAAGGACGCAGGGTTTCCGAGATATAAGTGAATACCCGAAAAATGGGACCTTCTAACCCCCCCCCCCCCGGCTCAAAAGCTACGGGCGGGAACTTTTGATATGTTCACCTCCTAACCAGCCAAAACAAAGCTACGAATTCAAAAATTTTGTTCCAAAAATTTCCATCTATAACAGTTCGTTGCCTGGGCTGTAATTAGCACAGCTGTAAATTGTTGATAGTTGTCGAAGTTTTTAATTATGTTATTTTATCATTTTGTTTGTTCATGTTTTCAAAAGTACTAACATTTTAATTTGACTTTATTTTATTGTTTGATTAAATTAGAACTAATCGACGTCATTGCGGAGCTTTTAAATAAATAATTTTTCATGATTACGCCTTCCTATCCTTAAAACGCTAATTTCATTATGGCACCTGGCTATTCGTCTTTATTTTCCTCTTAAACCCGAAATTTCTTCATTAACACATTCCCCACAGCAATCAAAGGATCCCAAAAACCCAAACACCCTAACTTTAAAGGTACGAAGCTTCCTAGAGACCATTTAGATCTTTCCTAGAGTGCGAATCGTCCCTATTAGGCTGTTTCCGCCCTATTAGATAGAGCAATAGCGGACGGAGAAGACTACTAAAGCCCTAATCAAATATAAGACGGGCGGACAAGTTGAATAGGGAAATCTGGGGGGGGGGGGGGGGCGCCTACATACCAATTAGCTAGGGATGAGAATGGACCGAATGCAAATCGGCAAAGTTCGGCTCCACTCGGAACTAACAGGGCTGCCAACGCATTAAAACTTCCTTCCTAAGTATAATCTGTAGAGTTGAAGAGAATTGCTCTTCAAGAATCGGAGAATTGTCGGGCATTAGCCTCTTATCGCGGGGTTGATGGCGGAGTCAGTGGACGGAACACCTTACTTTCTGGTAACAATGTTGCCAACTGAGTAACGAATGGTATTGACTAGAATATGGCTGCGGCAATGATATGTGAAAATGAGAACGAAAACAATTACTTTACTTGAGTTCTATTTTCATTCCCATTTTCGAGTGAATCCTCTCTCCATTCTTGGAGGAACTTCCCCGATGACGTCGACTTGATCGCAAAATCAGTTCTGATATGAATTCCCAAGCTCCTTGTTTCGTTCAGTTTTTACACTTGCTGTAGTTATTGCACTCAGCGTTCCCGTCTTTGTCAGATTGACTTCTTTCAGCTATGGGCTCGCTGAAAAATGTCCCTACTACACCATGGATGTTCAGGAAGGTTGGCAACCTATAGGTAGCCCGGCACGAATGGGCAAGAAGGTATTACATCTGCCTGGTTAAATCTAAAGCTATGACCTGCATGTTTGAAAAGGAAGAAAATGCCCTGACGAAGTGAGATACAAACTCACCTACAACTAGCAGCTGGTATTACAGAAGTAATGTAAGAAGCTTCGAGTTTTAGGATAATTTAAAATATTATTTATATTTTAGAGTACTTTGGGAAGCACGACTTACAATGACGTCCTATAAGTCGTGCTTCCCAAAGTACTCTGAAATATACATAACATTTTAAATTATCCTAAATCTTGAAGCTTCCTACATTACTTCCGACAACTGACATTATATATATATATATATATATATATATATATATATATATATACATATATATAATGTCATGTATATATATATATTGTCATGTATATATATATATATATATATATATATATATATATATATATATATATATATATATATAATGTCAGTTGTCGGAAGTAATGTAGGAAGCTTCGAGATTTAGGATAATTTAAAATGTTATGTATATTTCAGAGTACTTTGGGAAGCACGACTTACATGACGTCATTGTAAGTCGTGCTTCCCAAAGTACTCTAAAATATAAATAATATTTTAAATTATCCTAAAACTCGAAGCTTCTTGAAGAGCTCCGATTCTTGAAGAGCAATTCTCTTCAACTCTCGTTGTCAGAAGTAATGTAGGAAGCTTCAAGATTTAGGATAATTATATGCATTTTTATTGCCTTCAATAAAACAAGGCATGTTAATGAGAAGCGTGTTGTATTGATTTATAGAGCTTTGCTTTATGTTGAGAGCCGGATTGCGAAATTTCCGCTTCTGTGTATGTTAGCAACTGTCTGTTTCACTGACGCCTTAATATCGCTTTTATTCGAGATGCTCGAGTGGATGTTGACAAAATTCACGAGATATTTAAAAAAAAAAAGTTTATTTTTTTTTGTCTATGCTTTTCAAATGACACTAGGGATAAGAACGGAACCGCGCCAAGATGATGCAGTTCCTGCGAGTTGGACTTTTTATACATCTTAGCAGTCTTCTTGGTAGTCAGCAAGCATATAGACGTCGTTGGTACTATTAATAAACTTGATGTGTTTTCCTGTGGTCTAGTGGCTAAAGCTTTAGATTCTCATGCCCTTACATACATTATGTTCGTGGCCCTACCTTTGTTAGTATTCCTTAGTTAAGGCAAAAAGTATTTATGTATAATTATAAATTTTCTTCTAGAGAGGTGTCTATAAACATGAAACATGTAGAGTGATAACTAAACACTAAAATAATTTATTTTATTTTTTATTTTGATTAATTGAGCTTTAGTTTTTCTCCTATTGTAGTAACTTTTAATTTTGATATTTTGTGAAGTTATTACATTCAAGAAATTTCAATAGGCAATGACAGTCGTGGTTGGATTCTCTTTATTAAAAAAAGAATGATGACATCGTTTTTATAAAGTAATCCAAAATTACTGCTTAAAATATTTTAGACTTAGTACGAAAACAACAATTTTCAAAACCTATTTTTTTTATCATTTATAAAAATTATTTTTAAGCGAATATTCCTCATTATTTCCAGAGAGCGATTGCAATAAAGAGGAAATGATAAGCCGTAGATAAAAAAGCGATGCCATATGATGGATCGTTGTTGACCGATAGAAATTGAGGGGTAAAACTCCACATGATTTATCCTATCATTTCAAATCTGGGGAAAAGGGGGGGGGGGGGGAGAGAGGAGGTGGGGTTTCTGTACCACCTCCGACGGTTTTATCTGCTCACATCATTCCTAAAAGCATTCTCTTCCATTTCTCTATCATATCATATTACTGTATGTATGTATGAAAGGGGTTTAAGGACGAAGAACGTCAAAGGTTACCATCGTCCTGTATCATCAACCTGCAAAATCGCCTGCTCCTACGAAAATAATATATATATATTTCTCTTATCAGATTTATTTCATATTACTGGATTCCCCTTTCGATATTATACTAAGGAGATTATAATATCAGGTGTCTCAAAAAAGAATTTTTGGGTTTCAACACTTAATATGAATTGTTACATTGAACTTATTTTTGAGGAACCCAAAAACAGTTGTGCTTGTTAACGCCACATGGATCTAAATCGAGACGTCTCAAAGTGCGCCACATTGCTTGAAAAATTTGAAATATTTTATATTAACAGAACTCTGTAAAACCTATTAGAAAGTAAACAGAAGTCTTTCTATTTTATGTTATAATTAAGGACTTCAATATTGACGTCAAACTGATGAATAATATAACTGTCAGCTAATGATATTTCAATACTCCAAAACGGATCAAATCAGACCGTCGACTAGTCAGCGATATTTTGATTTAGTGACTAAACTATTCTTTTCATTGATTCCTTAACCATTTTTTCTGACTCTCCACAAGTCAAATAACATATTTTACTATTTTTAACTTTCAAAACATATATATCTTATATTATCTAATCAGCATTTTTATTATTGAAACATTGAAAAAAGTTTATAAATGGGTTAAAAAGTCGTTATCTAGTGTTATACTGAGAGTATCTGGTGCATAATTGATCAGGACAGATTTTTTAATTTTGCAGGTTCATTGAGTGTTGTGAAAGTTTTATTTGTATTCAACTTATGGTTGAAATTTAAACATTTGTCGAGAGATTACGGTGTCCAGGACTTGAAAAGTTCCTTCTTGGCAATTTGTTCACCGCAGACAGGTGTAGACATCTTGTGTGAAAAATTAATACATTTTACAAAGGCAGTAGAACAGAGGTGGAATTCGTGTTCTCGCAATGTATGACATTTCAAATGAAACATATGAATTGGTTCACTTGCGATTTCCAGGTCCAAAATCGATTTCACCAGCTCTTTTTTTATCTTTAGTAATTTTAATTTTCTTGGTATTAAAACATTATTGGTGGTTGGATAACCGGTCGAAGGGAAATTAATATATAATAGAAGCAAATCAGCTTTGTCTGATGAAAGAAAGAGAGCTCAATCAGAAAGAATGAAACAAGTCTAGGCGCAAAAAAAAAAAAAAAAAAAAAAAAAAAAAAAAAAAAAAAAAAATCAAACTATTCAGAAGAAATTCCTCGCCTGCTCCTACGAAAATAATATATATAATTTCCCTTATCAGATTTATTTCATGGACAACTAATAAGAGAAACTGTTACTGGAAGTTGTTCTAAAATGCTGAAATAGGCGTAAGGGTTTAGAAAAAATAACGAATTTAAACGAACAAACCCTTTTAGCACTTTCCTCCGAAGGAAAGTAGCTATTGAGGTTGGACTCATGACGGAATTTTTGAAAAATTTCTTCAAATCTTTATCGATCCTACCTAGTAGACACCGAAAATGACCCCCGTTAAAATTTATATATATCTATATATATATATTTATATATATATATATATATATATATATATATATATATGCATATATATATATATATATATATATATATATATATATATATATGTGTGTCTGTTAACACGATAGCGGCCAGAGTTTTTGTTTTTTCGTCACGAAACTTGGTATATAGCATTCAATTAGCAAACGATTGAACGAGTTCGTTAACCACCAAAGTCGGTCCACCGGAAGGGGGGGTTTACCCCGAACCCAAAACACTTATTTGACTATGTCAGCCGTAATATTTGTTATATTTCAACGAAACTTGGTATTCTTAGTGGTAATATAGAGAGAAAAGTGAGATATAAAAATGAACTAAATCGGTTCATTAGAAGGGGGGGTTTACTCCGGACCCACAATACCAATTCGCCACTACCAGCCGTGATTTTTGGTATATTTCGATGAAACTCGGTATTCGTAGTGTTAATGTACAGGCAAATATGTGTTGTAAAAATAAACTAAATCGGTTCATTAGAAGGGGGGGTTTACTCCGGACCCAAATTCCTAATATACTCATACCGGTCGTAATTTCTGCTGTATTGTAACGAAACGCGCTATACGTCGTGGGTAACTCATGAGAAAGAAGTGTTGTAAAAATGAGCTTAATCGGTCAATCGGAAAGCGGGGGTTTAATTTGTAATATATTTGAATAGAAAAGCCGGCAGACGTAGGTTCACAAAGCCGCTGCAAGGAGCGCTTTCTACCACTAGAGTGACTGTATCCTGTTCCTGCGTTAGATCAAAATACGATAATATGAGGATTTTTGTATTTATTACGTAGTGTAGTAGGTACCATGTGTAAACATAACTCTGGATGCAAATTAATAATTGATCAGTTACTCATTACAAAATGAGAACTATTCACGTTTTTATTTAATTTATGTAGGATATTTTAAGCAAATTGTTCTGGAAAGCAGTCTACACTACCCAAATTCTGAGGAAAGTGCTTAGTTATGCAGCTCCTGCGTGACGGACTTTTGTTCATATTTATTGAAATAGTTACGAAGCTCGCGTGGGAGCATTAAATATTATTTATGGATCCAATTAATCGAATATAAAATAATATCGTAATAAAAGAAATTAGCGTTTTACTTGTTATACACTAAAGATATCGCACCTGTCGTGGAATACTGTAACATCTCGAAAATCACAACTTTAGGGAAATGGCGTTTAAAGTTTTTACTTTTTTCAGTTTGCTTTTTTAATAATTGTTTTTTTCTGATCGTAGATTTTATTGGCGCAATTTGTTACTTAACTATTATAGTTTTGATTTATATTTCACTTTATCTGTTTGTGAGCGCTCATTTGCTGAAAAAAAATGGTTTTGTTCCAAAATTCATGGTTGCTACAGTCTTGGCCGGACACTTTTGCTGTGTGTTGTTGTTTGTTACTGTTTTTCCCTGTGACAATTTCTATTTTTGTTAACTTCTTATTTCGAGCAACTAACATACTTTTCTCTAAAATAGATAAAATATGGATCCAAACAAGATTCCGTAGTTGCAACATCTACACCGGTCTAAAGATTTTTAATTTTAACAATATATAAACCGTTTTTAATTTCACAAGTAATTACATATTACGTAATTACTAAAAAGAGAGAATGATTGAATGTCCCCTTTTCAGAAGCGCAGAGTATAATCTGCACCATTTCGCGTTAAGACTAATCTCTTAAAATTATAAGTTCCCCTTCCCTTCAATGAATAATTATTAACATTAGCCTTGCCTTCTTCGCAAGAAGTAACAATCATAAATGAAAATCTACAGATCACTTTATCACCATTAAATTGTCTAATTTTTATCAGTAAGTTATTGCCGGTAATTAATACTGATAAAGAAGAAAGGAGGGTCTGGAAAATGCTCGATGTCGGCCATTGTGGGCCGTTTCAATAGATGAAAAGAACCGCCATTTGAAGCGTTATCAGAACAATTGTTATCTCTGGCGGGAATAAGGAGCAGTAGGGATATCAAGTTTCCCGCGTATTCTTCAAAGGGCTTCCCATTATGGTTGCCGGCCACTTTCTGGCAAAACCTTATCGGCGAATTTATAACTAGGCAGCAATTGTAAGGACGTTTATTTCCTGAGGAAAGATACAGAAAATTGTTTTCATTGTAAGTGAGGCATTACGGACGGGGCAGTGTCACTCAATAAAATTCTAACGACGAGGGAAGTAAAATTCTCATGGCGTAAAACTAATTTTATTATTCAGGATTCTCATAGTCTAAGAAAAAACAGCAGTTTGTGAAGTCCTAAATTTCGTTATGTGTTTATAAATATATGGGGAGAGAGAATGATTGGCATCTTATTTTGTTCTTGATTTAAAGTTACTTTAGTATTGAACATTTTTAGATTTTTGCATTTGAATAACAAATATAACATTTTACATAAATGCGAGAATGCAAAACAATCATCAACAGAATTTATTTATTCCATGAAAACGATTATTATTATTATTAATTTACAGAAATAACATAACTGGCTCTTTCAGCCCATACAAACTAGGTGTGCACACATTTGGCACACACTACATTGGGCCTGAGTTCAAATACCGAGCAAGTACTAAGGATTTTTTCGTCTAGTGTCTTCGTTTATGGGTTGGGTTTGGCTTCTCTGACCGTCCTTTGCTAGGCAAACCCAGCCTTTAATCAATTTATTAATGGATACCAGCAAAGGAAAAATCAGGCGGCTGGAGTATAGTACTGACCACACTCTCCCTAGCGTGCCGTATGGTTATGAATCAGATACCTCTATAGTATGTGCCCTTCAGGGTCCTTGTGGCCTGTTAAGGGACTGATGTTTTTCTCGTTTAAACCTTTTCGCTTGGATTCTGTTGCTGTAGCTACAAGAGCAACCAAGAGACCTCTGGAGAGGGATGCCTGTGATGGGATGTGAGAGGAAGAATTATAGCGTATATTTACTTAAAGCCTTTGCTAAAGTATAATAAATAATGGTGTATTGTACTCAGGGTTATGAAAATATTCAACGCCTCCCAAATGAGTTGCAAAGTTTCCATTTTTTGCCTCGGAAGGGGGTTGACGAGGCTTTTAAAAACAGTTTTACAGAAACATTATGAAAACAAGACCGCGATGACAAAGACTGACGGAAGTACTTAGAATAACATTGCCTCTGGAATCTCCCGCGCTTTCTCCTCCCGCGCATTCCATTTCCCGCGCATTTTCTCGAGGAGCTGAATAACAATCTAATGATATGCAATGTATTCATCTGAAGGAGAGTTAATAAGACGAGGTATAGTTTGTTGAGCGATGGCCTGTGAAGTTGTCGACATCCCAGCAACTTCCCTAATGTGGTCAGGGGTAATGAATGCTGATGAGGAGATGGCGAACTTCAGCAGCTTCTCCTCTCATTAGAGAGTAGCTTTGGTCTTTCATGGTGCGCCTTATTCTGGATCAATTCTATAGAGGAATGTCATAAGTTTTAGTTTATTGTAACAAGGAATCTATTATCACAGGCATATCGTCCGTACCATGTCAAGCTACCGAATATGCAAAATTTTCAGATTCGAGACTTAGCTCTTCGATTGTGGACGATACGGCTTGTCGCAAATTGTCTAGAAGGCTTGTCGCAACTCTAACGCCCTTAGAATAGCCTTTAATGACATAAATAAAGTATCGAATAAGACCATTTTTAGCGCGGTTCCTCCCTCCCTTCATAGGGAGGAACCCCGCTTATATGGTTGATCTCATGAAACAATCCGGAAGTGCCGACTAGAAAATTTCGCGTTTCAGAACCCCTAGAGACCGAAAATAACGGTGGTTCAAATTTGTATATATATATATATATATATATATATATATATATATATATATTTGTCTGTTCGCGGATTTGTGGCGTCCCAAATGGTCCGATTTTGATGAAATTTGTTACAAAAATCCGTCGTCCGATTTGAAAGGTCAAGTTCGTTAACCAGCAAAATCCGCCCACTGGAAGATGGCGTTTGGGGCGAAATTCGCGCAGAAAAAATCGTAACGCTTACGTTTTTTTAGTTCATATGCTTGTAAGTACTCGTTTTATAGGCTTCTTGGACTAGTAAAACGAATGATACCATTTGTAAGGCGATAGCTTTAACCGTTTCTGAGAAAATCGGAAAAAAAGTTGTTAAATCAAGTTTTTGGTTTGGTTACTTACAATAATGGGATTCAGTTGAAACATTTTTTGCATGTTTGGATTTCATCAAAACTAACATGTTAAACTTTTGGTTACGTTTGGAGTTAAGGAAGGGTTAGAATAAAATATTTTATGAATAGACATGAAAATTTTTGGGAACTTAGTATAATTTCATTAATATCTCGAACAGGGTTGGGAAATCGTGATAAGTGGATAGAAATTATTTGAAAGCTATCTTTATAAAGTCTCTACAAAAAAGATTCTGAAACAATTTTTGATTAGGTGATGTCAATCGGAGAAATAAGTGCTTAAACATTGAATTGTTGAATATATTACTTCGTCAATGGATAGAATATGTTCGTTCTCTAGTTTGCTCAGATCTCCATATTACTTCATCAATGGATAGAATATGTTCGTTCTCTAATTTGCTCAGATCTCCATATTCGATAATTTGACATGGTAGGGATTTCAATATACTTATTGTTTGCGAAAAGAGAACTTGGAGTAGTTATTAAGACTCAATCGATTTTAATCGAAATCAAAAGATCGATCAACAAAAAATATTTGTGAATTCAGATTGTTTCGATATGGACCGATTTCACGATTATTTACAATTACCTACGAAATTCGTATTTCATAACGATTCAAATAGATTAGAGAATATCTCATCACTACTACGAATCGACCTAAATAAGTCCATTTGAATACTAGATAATGTGAAAAATATATCTGTAACCTAAAATTAAAAAAAAAAATATACGACTATTTTTCATAAAAGAATAATATTTTTTTATTTATTTTTTTTTTTTTTTTTTATATATGATTTAAGAGCTAGCAACTAGGCGATTAGCTCTATAAACAGGTAGAGTGCAAGCAAAATAAAAGGTCTAGCACATCAAAAATAAAACATTTAAATAAAAAATTAAATAACTGAATCTATCAACTATACAAGACAAAAAAAAAAGGGCAAAAAGAGAGAAAAAAAAATAAAATAGAATAATAAAAATACCAAACAAAAAGGTCAACTATAAAATAAAAAACAGATAAGTAATCAATTATTTTTAATAAACTAAACCTTTTCCCTTTATTTTGTACAAATAAAATTGAATTATAAAATTAATTTTAACATACTTCAAAATTTACGTTTTTCTATATTCCTCCGTAAATATTTATGTGTTTTAGAAAGTCTAAAATAATAGATATGTGTGGGCTACCATCTGTCAAAAGTTCGTTCATATCATGTGGCATGTTGATGTTTTCACGCTTCCTGCAGTCTGTTAGTAAGTGTTTTACTGTTAATGTCTTATTGCATTCTGTACATAGTGGTATGTCTTGTTTTGTCATGAAGTAAGAGTGAGTTAGTAGTGTATGCCCTATTCTAAGTCTTGTAAGGACTACTTCTTCTCTCCGGGAGCTTCTATAGCTGGAGTTCCATTGTTTTATGAATGGCTTTACCTCCCGAAGCTTTTTGTCATTTAAAGATAACCATTCAGCCTGCCATTTATTGAGTACGTGAGTCCTTACAACCTGTTGCATGTCGGGTTCTGTAACCAGTAAAAAGTCTTCAGTGCGACGTCTTGTAGCTAGCTTTGCTAGGATGTCCACGTCAGTCGTTCTAAGTAAATTATAATGCCCTGGTAGCCACAGCATAGTGATCCCAATGTTATTATGTTGTAATGTGTTTATCTGTTCAAGAATATCTGTGACTACTGGATGAGTGTTATAAATGTCTGTGAGGGAGAACAAAGAACTTAAAGAATCTGTGAATAGGGTGATGTGTTTCTGTGTAGTGATGGACACATTTGACAGTGCTAGGTAAATCGCGAAGAGCTCGGCAGTATAAATGCTTGAAGCATTTGCTAGTTTTGCCTGAAATGCTTTGTCTTCCACGATTGCTGCTGAACCTGTGCCACTGCTTGTTTTTGAGCCATCGGTATAAATACTATATGCTTCCACATAATTTGTCATGATAGCATTTATTTCATGTTTATAAATGTGGTGAGAGTGTGGATTGTTTTTATTGTGTTTTGATAGTGAAATGTCAATTTTTAAGTTCTTTGTTCTCCATGGAGGTTGTGATAGTGTTTTAAAAACATGTACTGATGTTTGTAATATATTGGAGTGACGGGTGTATTCTAAAATTCTGATGTTCAATGGTTTTTGGAAAGTTGTATTTGTATATCTGGGATGAAGTTGATTAAATAAAATGTTTTTTGTACAAAAGAAATTTTGCGATTTTAGTTTAATAAAATAATTTGTGCACAGTACCTGCCTTCTGTACTCTAGAGGTGGCTCGTTTGATTCAACATAAAGGCTACTACGAGGACTAGAACTGAAAGCGCCTGTTGCTAGTCGTAGACCTGTATTGTGAATTGTGTCTAGTAGTTTCAGTGAACTTTGACTGGCCGATGAATATGCTGTGCAACCATAATCCAGCAATGACCTGGTATAGGCTCGATAGAACATCAGCATAGAGCACCTGTCAGCACCCCATTTAGAATTACTTAATATCCTCAATAAATTCAAAGATTTTTTGCATTTAAGGAGGAGACCTTTTAAGTGGGGTAACCAAGTAAGTCTAGTGTCAAAAGTCAGACCTAAAAACTTCAGATTGTCAGTCAATGCGATTTGCTGTTGTCCTAATTTGAGTTCTATGTATGGCTTCAGTCTCTTTCTTGTGAAAATTATACATTTCGTTTTCTCTTGAGAGAATTGGAAGCCAGATGTTTTACCCCATTCTTCTATTGCATGTATTGTAGTCTGTAAGTTCGTTTCAGCTGTCATTGCATGTTTTGTTGAAGTTTATATTAGCAAGTCATCAGCATACAGACAATACGATACAGTCTCAGGTATATACTCTTTGACAGAATTGATTGCAATATTAAATAGTGTCGGACTCAGAACACCTCCTTGAGGCACTCCATTTTCTTGAACGTATACATTTGATAGCGTTGCACCTATCCTCACACGGAATCGTCTCTTGGACAAGTAGTTGGAAATGAATCGAAACATATTCCCGTGAATTTTCCAATTTTGCAACTGCATCAAAATTAAGCGTCTCCAGACACTATCAAATGCCTTCTTTATGTCTAAAGAAACTGCAAATAACGATTCTTTTTTCAAAAAGGCATTAAGAATGTCATTTTCCAAGACAGATATGTGGTGCATTGTCGAATGGCCTGGCCTAAATCCACATTGGCGTTGTGATAAAAGATTTTTGTTTTCAAGAAACCACCATAATCTTTTGTTGAGTATCTTCTCCAGAGTTTTACTGAGACAGCTGGTGAGAGATACAGGCCTGAAACTGGTTGCTACATGTTTTTCTTGGTTGTTTTTCAGTATAGGAATTATGATAGACTCATTCCAACTTGGAGGATAGGCACCTTCCCTAAAAACTACATTTAAAACCTTTAGGAGGAGGCAATGACCTGAGTTTGGTAAATGTTTCAGCATATCGTACGTGATACAGTCTAGTCCAGGTGATGATTCTTTAGTATGTTTTAAGGCAATTTGAAGTTCCTGCATAGTAGAGTCGTTTAGTGGATTTTCCTCATCATGTACATCAGGTAAAGGTGTATTGTCTGTCTGTAATTTTTGTAAAAGGAACGTTGGATCAAAGTTGTTGTCGCTCAATGTTTTTTCGAAATGTAAACCTAATAAATTGCTAATGTCTTTTGGGTCAGTAATTATTTTGTCGTCGTCTAAGAGTCCTGATATAGGTCGTCTATACTTTCTATGCTGAATTTTATTTATCTCATTCCATATTTCACGGGCAGGTGTCCTACTATTGATGTTTGAGAGGAACTCTCTCCAACATAGTCGTTTCCTATTTTTAATTATCCACTTCGCTCTTGCCCTTTTTTCCTTGTAGTTTATAAGGGACTGATCTGATAGATGCCGACGAAAAAAATTTAGTGCCTTTCTTCTTTCGCTTATTGCCATCCTACATTCCTCATTCCACCAAGGAACCGGGGTTTTAGCGTATGTATATGTAGTTGTTGGTATAGTTTGATCAGCTGCTTCAGTTATTAGTTTAGTAAATCCCTCAACTGTATTTACAGACTGTAAGTCTTGTTTCTTGGTAATATAGTCCTGAAATGTAGCCCAATCTGCTTTCCTAGTATTATATCTAACCTGATTCTGAAATAGGGGAGAAGTTATTGCAGTCGAAATAAAAATTGGATAATGGTCACTAGAGTAGGTATCTTTGCTAACCTCCCACTCTAACCGGGTGTATATCGATGGCGAGCAAGCGGATATGTCAATGTTTGTTAGTGTGCCTGTCCTAGAACATAAATGAGTCGGTGTGTCTGAGTTCAATGTCATTAAGTCAAAAGTTTCCAGGATATTCTGTATGAGTTGCCCTCTACTGTTGGTAAATGATGAGTGCCACATCGTGGATTGGGCATTTACATCAGAGAGAAGCAGCAATGGGGACGGTAATTGTGTAAGTAAGTCTTGTATCATGTGAGTGTCAATTGGTTCACTTGGTGGAAGATAAAGTGAACAGACAGTCAGCCTGAAAGGATGGTATACTGAGACCGCAACTGCTTGCAAACCTGTCAGTAACCGAATTGGCTCACTGTATATACAATCTTTGACAAAGATGGCTACACCACCACATGCCTTACCACCCAGACACTAATCATTTCTATAAATGGAAAAGCCATGCATGCTGATAGACTTGCTTGGAATAGTGTGAGTTTCCTGTAATGCGAGTATGTCATGATGTTTGTCGCGCAACAGGCACTTCAAATCATCAAAATGTCTCTCGAAGCCATTGATGTTCCATTGGAGCACACTCATTAATTAAAATTTAAATGATAAAATACGAAAAATAAAATTATGAAACAAAATTAAAAATTAACCTTTTTGGACTTGAAACTACCTGACCCTTTAATTTTGCCTGAACCCTTCGGTTCATAAGTTTTCTTTTTTTTTAGTCACTACTGTCGTCAGTCACCATAACATCTTGTTGGTTTGATGCTCTGACAGCCGGTACACGAGGATCTTCCTTCTTCTCGCTGCTATGTCTTGGTCCTTCCTCATTCGAAGCACTGTGTTTTCCTTGAACACTTGAAGGCAGCTTGACTGGATCCCTGGTGGACGGCACTATTTTCCTGTTGGCTTCACTCGAGACGCTAGATTCCAGCAGTTCTAGCCTTTTCTCTATTTTCATTAAGGACTCGGCGATTCTAAGGCTAAGAATATTTCTTTCTTCCTCGTTAGCCTTTTGAGCATACGAAGAGATTTGTTCCCTGTGGAGCATTCTTTTAGCCTCCATATAGCCTACTTTTTCCAAAACCATTTTTCTCCTAATTTCTTGTTCCCGTGTGTACATATTGCATTTTTTGTAATAATGTTCTGCTCCACATAAGGTGCACTTTGTTGAATTACAATTCCCCTCATGCTTAGGATTTGTACATTTCGGGCATATTCTTTCATTTTGACAGGATTTAGAAAAATGGTTCATCTGAAAACATTGAAAGCATATCACGGGACTTGGAATGTAAGGCCGAACCCGTACAGTCAGATACCCTAAGTGTATTCTCTCAGGGAGATTAGACGTAGCGAACGTAGCTACGAACAGAGGCGAGGTTAGTAATTTATCCTTAATTCTAATGCGCCTTATTTCTGAGACTCCTTGGTCCTTTAATTCTTGTAGAATCTCTGCATCAGGTAATTCGGCTATATCGGGACAGTAGAATACTCCCTTTGATCGATTTAGCGATCGATGTGGAGTTACTTCTATATTATACAGGTTAAATTGATTTTCTGCGAGAATTTTCGAGCATACACATGTGTTTTCTACATATAATAACAACGTACCATCTTTTCGATTTTTTTTTAATTTTTATATCTTTAGAAAAAGATGTAACCCATTTATTTATTATAAAGGGACTTACGTTGTTAAAAGATTTCCCTTCCTCATTCAATCGAACCACCAGGTACTTTGGGACAGAATCTCCTTCACCTTGTAAATCTTTAAATTCTTCGTACTAAGTTTTCTTTCTTCCCAAAGATTCCTTAGGGTTACACTGTTCTGTTTTCTTCCTCATCGTTGATTTATGGTCGTATTTACCACTGATAGCGGCTATATTTACAGAGTAAAAATATTTCCAACTTCGTTGTTAAATTCAACCATATGACCGCTCAAAAAAAGAATAATATATAGGGAAACTACTACTTTTACATCATGTTAAAATAGATGGTTATTATTACATGTAAATGTTTATAAAATGAGAACAAAAATAGAATAAAATAGAGAAAAAGTGTTATGCAACTTAAGGGTACAGTTTAAACCCTTATTTTTACCTTCTTCCCTCTAGTTAGAGAAATAAAAAAGAAGAGTCATTTTATAATGTTTTTGTTGTACTATAAGGCTGTTACTGGACATAGGACACTGTTCTGCAAATTTCTTCTTCAGTTAAATAATAGAAATCAGAATGAGTAACAAGAGGTGAGATTAAATGTTTGAATATTTGAAAGAAAAAAAACATTCTATATTTCACGGTATTCTAGAAAGATCCATTCTTTAAAAGATCAGCCCTTTGGAGATTGTTTCATTAAAAACAGATTCGCCCTCGGAGATCCATTCAAAAATAGGTAAAATACCGGTAAAAATATTTATCATATGTGATGTCTAGAGCCCGGAAGTTATGCAAAATGCCTTTTTTATCTGAATGGATATATTGAAGAATCAGATAGAAATAAATATGTTTCCGTGCATTTAGGAAGTGTAGGGACAATTTTTATTTCGCCTTTTTTGGCTATTTTAAGATTTAAAGCCTTTTTTTGCCTTTTTTGCTCGTTATGCAATTTATTTCTGCGATTTAATCATTTTAAAAAGCACATAACGAATTTTGAATTTCAGTTCGTCGAAAACAAAAAAGGTTTTAGAAATTAAATTACATTTTGCCGTCACAAATATCAATTTGAAAGCTTATTTTCCCAACCCGTGGATTGACCCTCTGTAAATAACAGAGCCTTCCTTGGTGGAAGGAATGCACAGGCATAATGAATAGCAGGAAAGAGAGAGGATGAGAGAAGTACGTCTCCTTCCTCACACCCCTTTTGCTGTGACAATGGTGTAGTTACCTGGTATTCCGGATTTAGAAATTATAAGATAATGCAGAGAAAGTTTTTCCAAAATGAAAAACATTTTTTCTTCTATGAGAGTTGATACTTTGAAAAAGCATCTTATTGTTGCTTGTAAGAAGGGAAAGTAAGAGTAAGTACACTAATTCTGTGATAAATTGATAATAAAGAAATGAATGAGCATTTAAAATACATATTTCCATTAATAATGAGTGAGCTTCCTCTTTGCCTTCACTCCTAATAAGTGCCTATTTTAATTACAATACTGTCTATTTTCAGTATTTCAAGTGTCTTTTTGACTGCCTATTTTAACCAAAAATAAATGCCTATCTTCCGGGCTCTAGTGATGTCATTTAATTTAAAATACTACTTATAATAGAATATTTAAATTTTTTTCAATTTATTTGACTGATATTTAACTGAACTAAATCATTTTTTAATATAAAGAATTAATGTATAACAAAGAAAATGTTATTAACCTAAAATATCAACTCAAATTTATGTAAATCCAAAATTACAGGAAAGACAACGGATTAAGTAATTATAATGATGCATATTCCAATAATTATGACACTAATTAAAAACTTTCCGATTCTGATTACAATTTTCAAGAAAATACTGTTTACTTTCACACATAAGAAATGAAGTAGACTCTTGGAGCCTCACATTGGGTTTATTCCAAGGCAAAAGGCTCTTTAAGCCGGAAACATTTTTTTTTTTTGTAGGAAAACAAAAAATATAAAATGATAACTATTATGGTCATATTATTATGGATGAATTTATTTTTGACATCGATTTTTCCATATTTTTTTTTTGTAATTTGAGTGAAGGAGAAATGTATAAAAGAAGACCCCTTTAGGTACTCTAGGGTTAAAAGAAGCAATCAACTTCCAGGTGGCTTTTTTTAGGAGAATGTTTCTTGCTTACAGTTATTCTGGGATGATGGAGCACATATTGCCAGAAGGAGAGTAGAAACCAGCCAACGATATAGACTTTGGATTGGCTTCAAGTTGCATATCTGCACAAAATTAGTAGTAATCCAGTAATGCATTCCTGATGCATATTCAGCACTCTCTGATCAGAGCATATTCCGAAGGGGAAATTCGCTATCAATTCCCTTTGGGCGCTATCCGTAGTCTCTATAAATACATAGATTAATGAAGTTTCCATTTGTTGTTGTATATTTGTATTACATAGGCATACATATAGTTTTACGGGTGCATATATTTTAAATATTTACATTTATTTATTTATTTTGTTCACAATACGGCTATCTACAGCGGTTGGTTTTTTATCGGAATATCACACACTTAATGAGACTGTTATCCGTGATTTTAAAACCTTTTTTAAAAAAGCTTCAATAGATTTAGTTATCCACGATCATAAGAAATTTATTAATTTATAGAAAATTGTTTGATGAAGCAGAATTTGATTACTGCGGTATATAACAAACTACTGGAAAAGAATATATATATTTATATAATATTCCTAAATGAAATACTAAATCGTACTAAGATAATATCTCCCAGGATCCCGATATGTATGAACTAGAAATATTAAAGAGTAATTTTCTGTAACTTTGTTTATTATGTCTGTACAGATGGGTTTTACATGTGCAATGTTTCTCCAAATTTAACAGTTCATCAATGCTAATGATATAATTTTATAAATTATGTAACTACACTAAAATGTAACGATGCTAAATAAAAATAATAATAATAATAAAAGGTAATATACATTAGAACGAATGTCACGAGTATTTAATGTCATGTAGCTCGTGACAAAACAATAATAACAGCTACTAGGGAAACATTTCTTTTTTTGCATTCCAAAAAAAAACAGTTAGTTCCTAATAAATCTAAGTTTCCTAATAAATCTAATTTTCTCTTTATTGGCCTCGCCTTTCTACTAATTGAACAAATGTCTTATTCTAAATCACATTCTAAAATATCTTATAATACAGAATATTTGTCCCAGATCTTCCCACTCCAAGATGGCGGATGAGGAGGAGTAAATGCCCTAAGGGTTTGTTACCTTAGAGACAAGATATTGTAGAAAATGTAATAAAAAATATCTTTATTCCAGAACTTTGTTCTCTCGTTTTTTATAACTTTTCTAAGGATGGAGGAGTTGTTAGAAAGAACACTGAGTATAAACGAAAATAAAATAATAGCAATATGAAAAATGTATTTAAAATAAACAAAAAAATGTTCATAATTAATATAATATTTAAATAAATTGATCATTACTTTGCTCAACAATTGTTCAATCCTGCTTCTTTGGCCAAAAAACAAAGACAAATCTCATTGCTTACCTACTAATAAAATAATTCTAAAAGACTGAAGAAAACATGCCCTTCAAGCTGAAATTCAAAAACGTGCTTTTTGTTTGAGCTTCAAAAACACAGTACATTTCTTATAGAGACAGCTCTGCTATAAATATAAAAAAAAAATGTTTTAAATTTCCTTTAACCAGCTGAATCTTATATACTAAGGTTTGTTGCAGGTAAACCATTCATAGTGACTGTTAGAGGCTTTATAATAATTTGGGCCCGGATAAAATTAATACTCTCGGATAGGGTGCTTCTGCTGGTTAAACACCTCGTTCTTCCTTTCGTTATATCTCGGCTGTCTATAGATTTTCCTGATAAAAGGTTGAATAGGGATGGCTTAATCCTGGTTCAAATTTGGTAACTTGGTAACCCAACGGCGATTAGAAAATATAGCATAAATTAAAATATCCTACACTTATTGGAATTCAATATTAATGCACGAGAATGTAAATTTCAAAAAAAGTTTCACTTTTCGGATTCATGAGTCAATCCGGCCCGGAGGTCCAAAATGTTGGTCCTCCGGGCCGGAGTAGCCACCAAAGCAATTCCAATCAGAGTTAAAACGAGACTCTATCATAACACCCGAGATACTGAGTTCCACGATTGAGCTATACAATACTAATTGAACGCCTGTATGCGTATTTTATAACAAACACTTACGATAGTAATGGAATGGGTCACGCGATTTTTGGTGATGATTACTCTTTTAATAATGTTAAATCCAAATGACGTTTTGCTCACGTTTTTCACAAATTAGCTTGCTGAATGATTCTTTCAGCACAAAATGGATGCTTATTAATATTTCTGAAACAAATTCACCAACCTGGCATGTACATTGTGTCCTACAATCAAGCTGAAATGTTTCTCCGTTTTCATATGTTTCATTGAATACGGTGCAAGGCACTCCTTTGATTTCTGAAACAAAGCATACATAAAACATTATATTAGTATTGATTTTATTATGTATATGTAAAATAGAATGTAACGTAGTCTTCAATTTCAATACCATGTAGGATATATAACGATGTTTAGGTAAATAAATATTTATGTGTACAAAATTCGTTCCAATATTAATGCGATGCTATTATATAATTCAAACAATCTTGATTTTGGATGGCTTGTATTGTGTCACCCTGAATTATAAATAATTGATCAACGTGTCAATTTGAAATTGAAGTTTACAAGAATGAGAGAAATCTCACATTTTCACACAGAATTTCTAAAATATTATATTTGATGAGTGTTTTATCGACGCCGCTCTATTGAATTTTACATACTTCAGTGTTTGTTATTTCAGGACATTAATTGAATTTTGTTAATAACAGTATTTTCAAAATTAAATGTTTCGGATTCATGTAGTCTCGTTGAGTTCCATAAAATTTATTTATTGTATATTAAGTAATCATGGCTAGTAGATTAAATTGTAACAATTATTATTACGAAATAATAGTCTGGCATTAGTATATATTTAGCATGTTTTCACCCTTCGTCTTTAGAGAGAAAACCCGCTTATGATGTCGAGCCGATGTCGCAATCGGGAAGTGCTTAATAAAAACTTTATATTCTCCAGGGTCTAGGAACCGGCGAGGAGTTCCGCCGAACAGATACTCGAATATTTGGTATTTTCATATAAAGCTAGTCGATATTTTGAATAACAACGAATAGTTTCCATAGCTTCTCAGTAACAAGAAATAATAAAAATTTAAAAAAATTTGTCTATTTTATTGTTTTAATATTTTCCTCTAACCCTCTGGCAAACCGTTGTCAACCCATTTCGACACATTTTGTCAATTGCTATATATACTGGGTCTACAGGGAGATGGAGAGAAATACCATTGAAAAATAAGAAAATAACGCTTAAAGCCAGGGAAAGGTTGCGACCCGCACACCTCCATTGTATTCAATTCAGCGGTCAAGTCATTGTCTTTTCATTATCTAAGCAATCATTTTTAACAATATTAGCTTTTGTATATTCTAAAGGCGTTTCCTCGGAAACCACCTATTAATTTTATTGAATAGGTATCATTTTAATTAAGTAAAAAATCCCTGAAGTTTGTTTTCAATACTTGTACTATTTACGGCAATAAACAACAGAGCTACAAGAGTTGCCTGAAAGTTAGGACTGAACAATGTAAATTTGATTCGTAGCTCTGGTTGGTTGAGTAGAAATAAAGAGACTCAGCCCCACTTAGCCGGAGAAAGAACTTTTACTTTGAGAAATAAAGTCGGCCTTTCATTTCAAGCAGCTCGGCTAAGCCTTTATACTAAGCCATTGCTCGGCATTCTACAAAACTTACTTGACGGCTTATAGTTTTTGTACTTAGTACAAAGCTGTGTGGGTAAATCCCAGGGGAGCGTTAACAGAACGGGAGTCTTAAAAGTTGAGAAATATATACAGGTGAGAGATTTCTCTAAACTCACGCTGAATGTTGGAAAAAAAATACAGCGATTCAAAATTGTAAGCTTAAAACACGGTAAAAAAAAGTTATTCCTTAACAAATACTAACGATTCTTTTCCTTAAGTAGGTTCCTTTGTCAGATGAGAAAAATATATATAAAAAACTCCGCCTTCAAGAAATAGCTAAATTACATTCCTGACCATGGTGACCAAAAAATTAAACATAAAAATAATATTCTAAAAATATAGGAATAGTCAGGTTTCGGTCGTTATTTCTTAATAAAACTACATTTTACATTATGAAATAACTTCAGAACCTTGACAATTCCTACGTTCTATCATCAACGGTCAACGATCTCCTCTCAATTAATTGTAATAATATCGTAGATAAAAACTTACTACAAACGCTTTCTGGTTTTAAATATATGTCTTTGTTACGACACTGCTCCCCGTGACCTTTGTTTTTGTTTTTGATTTTAAACTTTATATTTATGTTGATCAATTATATTCTTTAAATTTTGACGATTTTCACCTATTTATTATACTTGACAATCGCTGCATTTTATTTCATAAATACGATTTTAGTTTATAGAATTGCAAACCTCCTTTATTTTCCAAAAAATACACCTGGTCATTATCTCAGACTAGAAACAGGTTCCTTTAAAATAAGTTTACAGATATTTAAATTTATAATCAAATATTGGATAAAATTAATGGAAATGCCCGAACACAGAATTCCTAAAATTTGTTTCAAGAAGTTATTGAACCTACAAACACGTAATCCAAAGGAAATAAAATATAATTGGGCTACTCAGGTGAAAGAGTTAATTCCTGCAGATAGTGAAGATCTCTGGGAAGAACAAAACCCATATCTAGTCAGAACAATATTCAACAAACTAATCAGCCAATTTCAAAATACCTTATTAGAATATGATCTAAATCGCAAAAACAATAGTTGATTCAATAGGTTCTATAATAACATAAAACCTACTCACATAACGGGAGCATCATATCTTCAGAACAATATTCCATTTAACAGAATAAAAATCTTAGCCCAACTAAGGCTCAGTTCAGAAAAGATGATAAACCTCTACAATAAAAATAAACTCACTGTCGATACAACCACGCTATGTTCTGCCTGTGAACTACAAGAACTGGAAACACTAGAACACATATTCTTCATCTGCCCCTTGTACTCTCCTATAAGGAAGTTGTATATAGATAAATATATCACATCTAATCCTCCAAAGGTAGAAATGCTACTATCAGCTCCAGATAAGGCTTTAATTAATGATCTAAATAAATACTTAGATAGTATCATAAAGCTGAGGTCATTTATTTTATTATAGATTAAACATCTGTAATTTGACATTATCTTCTTTATTATTTAATTCATTTTTGTTTTTACTGTGTGTGAAATTACACTTAGCTTAAGATGTATTTATGTATTTGTTTTTCTTAATTTGAATTCAGTAGAAGCCTCATTTTATTATTATTTATTACATGTAAAAGATATAAGTTTTATTTTGTTTTGTGCAAATTATATTTTTTATTAATGCAATAAGGCTACAACCCTTGCATATAAGTTGTAAAACTTGAGCAATAAAACAGATTATTATTATTATTTTATAGAATTGCACTTGAAATTTAAGAAAATTTGATAATTAGTTAACTAGAATACCACAAATGTAATTTATTTCCTTTTACTGTTAAACTAAAGAGCGAGCGGTAAACTCATTGATATCTCTACACTAATTCACAAGATTAATCCCTAATTGTGCTCCTTAAGCCGAACATAAATTACAAACATTAATACGAGATTCGGAAGGAGCGAGTCTGAGATATTGAATTAATGCGCCGGAGTTGGTGTAACTAGGAGTGAAGACAAATAGGCCCACACTGCGAGGCCTTGTTCTCTTCTGAGGCGTTCCTCATGGTACAACACTTTACCCTACATTGCTTCACTTGTTCGCTCGCGAGGCGTGTAACACATTTCACTACATTCTAAGCCAAACATTGTCAGCTGACTTATTGGTAATACTGTAGAATGTATTCATTTGGCTCAGTGAGAGAAAATTCAGGCAAGAACCACTTGAAAAAGTGTCATTTTTAATTATTTAAAAAAAAAAAAAAAAAAAAAAAACAAAAAAAAAAAAAACAAATAATAATTATCCTCCTTCTCTGGATGTGTATCGTTATATATTCTATTTTGCTAATTGCGTTTGATGATCAAAATAAGAATTAAAATCCCCACTACTTCCAACAGCTGAAACTCTTGCAATAATAAGGTATAATTAAATGTCATCAATCATTAGAGGTTTGTATAAATATAAATATTTATATACGCCCAGAAGGTGAAAAAAGTTGTCTTAAAACAAAGATTGTTCAGCATAAGAATTAAGAAACCCCACTGCCAGAAAAACGCCACAAATGAATACACCTTTTCGTGCTTTTAAATTTAAATATATGTGTTGTGTGTTTTTGTGACTTGCCTAACGACTTTATGGTGGTTAATGATTTATTTGCACTACAGTTATTATTAGGCTCTGGATTATTGG
This sequence comes from Gonocerus acuteangulatus, assembly GCA_946811695.1. Lineage (NCBI taxonomy): Eukaryota > Metazoa > Arthropoda > Insecta > Hemiptera > Coreidae > Gonocerus > Gonocerus acuteangulatus. The sequence goes on along the minus strand of OX328126.1, from coordinate 32,468,739 downwards.
ATGAAGTTATACGGGAGAAATTCCCTTGAAATGAATGATTTTGTAATTATTATTTTGCATATGTCTTTATTTGATTTATCTCTTTTTTCAAATTTGTACTGTTGCAATTGAATAGCGTTATATCACCTTAAGAAAAAATATTATATGTTTATATATTTGCGTGTGTGTAAATAGAAGAGTAAAGGAAAAGAAAACAGATCTTTTTTTGGACACAAATAAAAACACTTTGTAGATATTACATGTATGAAAAAAAAAATGTAGACTTTAAATTTTTATCTATACAATCTACTAAGTACCTTGAATGATCCTCAATGAAAAATATAAATTCATAGATACAGAAAGTTACACGCTGAGTTTCGATACTAAAGAACTAAAATTTTGGCAAACAGATTTATATATATTGTTAGTTGATTACAAAAACACAACCAAATACGAGTACGGTAATCAGTAAAAGCAGTCGCAGTTTCTGGGACAAATTACTAATATGCCCTTAACGGCCGTAATTTTTATTTTCCTCTAAATAGCTACGCTTTCTATCATCCATATATATTTGGACAGTCATAATGTGAAAATGAGGAACAATTGGTTTACGGACACTATTTCAAATTTTGGATATAAATTAGAAGGCAGTTTTCCGTTCCTCATGGCCCCTTAAGTCAAAATGTTGATAAATTTAATTAATTTTTTTATGGCAAACAGTCTAGTTTTATTTAAATTCACGAAAGAACTCCAACAATTTCCACCTTCGAAATCTCAAGATAAATTAAATTCGTGCCTCAAGCCTTAATTTTTATCCCCTTGAACCTACACTGAGAAAAAAAACTGTGACTCAGTGCCAGTATTTTGAAATAGGACATTTTAGTCTAAAATAGGATTCCAAATATTTCAACCTAAAATAGGATTCCACTAGTTAGAGTGCCCGCACTTTATAATAGGGTGCTGGAATGCTAGCAGCCTACAGAGAGATGACTTTATTATGTGGATAAAAAAGAACAAAGGTAAATTCAGAGTAATAATAATGAGACTTTATTTGGGTGTAATTTACATATACACTTCTTAACAAGTAGATATTTACAAGTAGGTAAGAGGTATACACTTTTTAACAAATATAGATATTTACAAGTATTAGTTATTAGGTACAATGTACTTATGAACAATATTGAACAAGTAGGTCTAGAAATAAAATATTTTTTGTTTTCATGACACTTATAGCCGCATTCGTAAAGCCGAAGACAGTTGATTTCAGCATCTGTTCAAACAGAAACAAAAATAAATTTTTATTAATAACAAAAGAAATGTTGTTGTTGTTGTGTTTTATATAATTAAAAAGAAACATAAATAGGCATTTTTTCTAGTTTAAAATGTCGCAGTAAATTTAAAGCTGCCAGGGAATTAAAAAATAAATATAAAATAAGGTTTTTTTCTATGGATATGATCATAAATGAAGGAACTCTAGAAACAGAATGCAAACCAAAATAAAAGTCTACTAACAAAAAACAAGAGCCTGTATGCCTGTATGCCTGGATGCAGACTGTACCGCCAGAACAGAGTTCAGGCTCTTGTTTTTATTATTAAATTTAAAAACAGATGTTATAAACAATAGAATGAAGAAAGTTGTGTTTGTTTTTCAAGAATATATTCCCTTAATATAACATGGAGCTGCGGGTATAGAACCAACTGAAGATGGAGTTCAATAAGCCTGGTAAGCTGAGAACTGACGGAAGTCTTTTTTTATACGTTCCTAGAATGCGGCTAGAATATTAGTTCAAAATTATATTAGTAGACTTTTATTTTGGTTTGCATTCTGTTTCTAGAGTTCCTTCATTTATGATCATATCCATAGAAAAAAACCTTATTTTATATTTATTTTGTAATTCCCTGGCAGCTTTGAATTTGCTGCGACATTTTAAACTAGAAAAAATGCCTATTTATGTTTCTTTTTAATTATATAAAACACAACAACAACAACTTTTCTTTTGTTATTAATAAAAATTTATTTTTGTTTCTGTTTGAACAGATGCTGAAATCAACTGTCTTCGGCTTTATGAATGCGGCTATAAGTGTCATGAAACAAAAAAAAATATTTTATTTCTAGACCTACTTGTTCAATATTGTTCATAAGTACATTGTACCTAATAACTAATACTTGTAAATATCTATATTTGTTAAAAAGTGTATACCTCTTACCTACTTGTAAATATCTACTTGTTAAGAAGTGTATATGTAAATTACACCAATACCAAATAAAGTCTCATTATAATTACTCTGAATTTACCTTTATTCTATTTTATCCACATAATAAAGTCAGCTCTCTGTAGGCTGCTAGCATCCTATATGGATGAGGTCAATGTAACCCATCCATATAGGATGCTAGCAGCCTATAGGGGTAGGATACAGGAAGCAAACATCAGGATGCTCGCAGCCTATATGGGTAGACTGCTAGAAGCCAGTAACAGAGTGCCAGCAAATCTTAAGTCTAGGGGTACGCACTTGAAAGTAGAGTGCGGGCAGCCTGAAAGTAGATGCGAGCAGCCTGTTTTTTTTTTCTCCGTGTAAATAGCTATGTGATAATAACTAACTACTGAGAAAAGTGAAACATGAAACACAGTAAAATCTGAAATGTAGTGATGATGAAAAATCCTCAGCTTTTGCTCATCTCAGGACACACTTCCTCTTACCCTCAGCATCTGATATATTCTATTAATTTACACAAGGCAATCTTACCTTGTTTATAAAGTTTTTAGTTATTATTAGTTTTTGTAAAAAAAAAAAAAAAAAATAAAAATAAATAAATAAAAAAAAAGAAAGAAAGAAAATAAATACAGGATTCGACTTACTCATTTATTTGTATTTACTTGTCTGAAATATTTTATCAATTGAGGATAATTCAACAACACCATAATAATTATGATAAGGGCAGTTCTAGTTAATTTCTCTAAGGCTTAGTATGATCTTCCTAAGGAGATTATGAGGGTAGTCAGGTAATTTCCAAAGCCTCTTAATGTGTACTTTGACTGGCTGGAACTGCCGAAGCATTAACAAACTCAGGAACTTTTGCCAGTAAAGCACCGACCAGCAATATCACCATTTGATGACTCCACTACAGCTATAATTAATGCGTTCATAAATCTCAAATAGTTTTTACTTTATTTTAAACATTTAAGAAATTTCCCTGTTTATTGTTATTAATTTAAGGAATGTTTTAGCACGTTTCCGTACTCCCCCCAAAGGGAGGAAACCCGTTTATGAGGTTGATCTCATGACGACTGGAAAATTTCACGTTTCAGAACACGTAGATCACGAAAACATATATATATATATATATATATATTTATATATATATATATATATATATATATATATATATATATATTTATAAAGATCGTTAACCAGAAGAACCCGCCAACCGGAACACGGTTTAATGGGTGAAAACCGTTGCATTAAGCGCTTTTCGTTTGTAGTCTTCCAGATTCTTTATATCTGAAAATAGAATATATATATATATATATATATATATATATATATATATATATATATATATATTCACATAATACAAAGAAGAAAAGATAAAAAAAAAACCTGACATGGGTGCTTCCTAAGGAAAGCACACCCTTCACCAGGAGCATGGGATGTGTGGTTTCGCATTACAATAACATGGTAGGGCGCTGACGAGGCTTGACGCGTGAGGTTTTTCGCCCCATATTAACCAAACAATCAAACAGATTCTTTATCTATAGGTTCTATAACGTGGGAAAGACGTGGAACCCATTTTAATTCTGATATCCAGAAAAGTGAAAAACTACTTTTTGTATCCAATTTTCGGCTTGAGTATGAAAATATTTCAAATGAATCATGAGATTCATTTGAAATATTTTCTTCATGTTTGAAATTTATTCAAACTAAGATGTTTAAGTTTTTGTTAGGTTTGGAGTTAAGAAAGTACTAGAAAAAATATTTTATTAACAGATGAATTTGGAAACTTCTTATACTTTGTTTAATATCTCGAAAACGGCTGGAAGTTCGTGGCGAATGGAAGGTGACCATTCAAAAGCTTACTGAATTCTCTACTACACAAGCTCTGAAGCAAATTTCGATAGGACGGTCACATTTTTTTCTTACACAAATTGACAAATCATAAATCAATTATGAAAGATGTATGCATGTATGTAAATCATAGATGTAAGCAGATATGGATACTTTATAATTTGTTTTGAATTCTTTGGTATGACCAAATTTTATTACAATATTCTGAAGTAATTTCCCTAACAATGTTGCTCTCATAAAAAAATTATTTGAACAAGTCACCGACTTAACTGACTTTTCTTCTACTTAATTCCTCAACTTCGATTCCTTCTATTATGCTCAATCATTGTCTTCTTTTCCTTACCACCTTCCTCATTCTCTTCATTTATTTCAGTCCCTTTCTTCGTCTTTCTTCACATTCCTCTTTCTCTCCGCCTGTACCTCTCTCTTTCCCACTCTCCTCTCCCTTTGTCCCACTTTACAAAAACAGTATTACCATGCTGCTCTTTCCAGTAAAAAATATAAAACGCCTACAAGAGACGAACAATGTTCAAGTCCTTGCAGCTTTAGTCAAGAACATAGCTTCTGTTTGTTGACCGTACTAGCACAGGAACAATCGTTCATGTGTACTCTCTGTGTTTGACAAGCCGATCCTGTACTGATTATAGTCAAACAGGGATTCTATCTCTGGTTAGCTTTATACGGGGCTTGTCTGTGATTTTCGACCTTATCAATCCGTGGCAGTGTAAATAAACTCGTGGTATAGGAATTTGCACAGCCTTCTGCCATGTTAAATCCAGCACAATACTATTTTGTCCTTTTTTTTTTTAATTTCTTTCTTTTTTCTTTTTTTTCTCAGGCGACCAAAAGATTAAATACTCAAGTACAGTTACAATCTTTGTGATCGGACTGAAAACTGTTAGATTATTTAAAATATTAATGAATCTTCTTGGATACAGTGCCAGAACGAAATGATTGGCAATGAATTTGATGAGCTATGTGCTTGTGCGTTTTTACTTGTGCTACGTTGCATGCGTCATTTTAGCAGTAAAAAGCAAGTAACACATGAACTAGTGTTTGCCTATTGCGAGTTGCAAGCTTCGATTTTTCTATAGACTTTTTTCACCTCTTGCGCTATTGAGTTTACTAGTTTTTTAACTGCTTACAAATATTCTAATAAATCGAAAGTATTATTCTATTCTGTGTTTCGTAATTAGTTTATAGTGTCGAGCATCTTATCCAAGATGCGAAAAGGCCACTTTATTGAGGGTTATAAGAAGCACCCTGCATTAAGGGATTCATTTTTTCCAGTTGTTGCAACAACTGAGCAATATCACGAAAAGGTGTGACTGATTTTGTTATTTTAAGCGCAATCAATAACAGGAACAAAGTTAGCTCTCGACATTATGGTAAAATTGTTGGAAATACCTTCATGCAAATTTATTTCACGAATCATTTGATAGTAGTTCTTGATCCATGATCTTTTCGTCTTTTTTTTCAAAAATTTTCATTTTTCAAGTCAGACGAATCCAATGTGGTCGTTGCACGGAACTGATGAACAAATGTAGACAGGAAACTCTTTGCAATAAAGATATGCGCTGATGCATGCAATTAAAGGCATATTGAAACGCAAGTTGAAAGGTCTGTTGAATTGAGTGCACCACATCCACTTCTTGGCTTCAAGTTTATCCTCCAAAAATGGCAGCGATCTTGGTACGAAACAACAGAAAACAAACTCAGGGAAATTAAAAGCGCAATTTGTGAATGGCCTTCGAGGCAGAGAAGCACAAAAAGGGAGGAAATTATTCTTTGTCGACTAAGAATAGGGCACTCTCGACTTACTCACGCACCCCTTATGACGAAACAAGGCACACCTATCTGCCAATATTGCAACATAAACTTGACTATAAAACACTTACTAACGGAATGCAGACTAAACTTTGACATGCCTGACAACTTGACTGACTTACTCAGGGACGAGAGCCAATGTATAGAAAACACATTAGACTTTTTGAAACAAACCAGACTATATGACAAACTCTAAATGAAATTAAACCCTCAATGTAATCCCCAAAATAACTAATTAATTATAATGGACTGCTTGGAAAACTAATATGTACCCATATATATATATATTTTTTTTTTATACAGCAATAAGTTAAGAAGTTTGTTAATTAAAAGTATATAGTTTAGTTTAACATTGTAAATATTAAAATTGTTAACTTAATTATGTATATGAAATATAACCTTGCGTTAATATTGTAAATAGGTAAATCGTTAAGTTATAAATTATAAATATGAGCTCTATACTGTGTATGTTATAGTAAATCTATAGTCTATTTCTGTAAAACCATTTAAGAGGTCTATCAGCTATACAATGTAAATAATATCCAGATGTAAAGCTCTTGTCGCCAAAGCTGCGAAGGGTCTCAATAAATAAATAAATAATGTCTGAAGATTCCTATAAGCGTTAAAATATTTGTGATTTTTCCATGGGAAACACCCCAAATGATTTTCTCATGTAATTTATTTTTAATTTTTTGACAAATTTACATGGACGATAAAATTGACCATTCTAATCTAATTTTTTTTTTTTTTACGGCGCATCTTGGCGACAAATCTTGGCCATTAGCGCCGACATCCAGGTGGGGATCGAACCCACCATCCCCCGCTTATGAATCTAGCGCGCTAGGCACTAGACCACGGGAGACCCCTCTAATCTAATTATACCAAATTTCATTAAAATCGGTCCGGAAAGCTTGAGAGTGAACGGACAAATATATAACCCACATTTCTTTGGAGGGACGAAGGAAACTCACAAAAGGTCACCTTACACAGCTCCTGCGGGATGGTCATGTTTTTCCATTATAACCCGTCCGTATTCATCGTTGGGGATGTAGCCCATCGCAGATTAAAAGTCCTTGGAATGCGGAAGCGTAAACCACTGCGGGATCAGAAAATACGATATACTTGAAAACGAACTAAAGATTTTCCGCTCTCCACTTTTATTGTAGCAAATGCATTGTTTAAAGCCATGGCCAATTCTTTGGGACGAATAAGAAAGAATTTTATTATTTGTTTCTGAAATATTTCCTTTTTCTATCGGTTTCCGATACAACTTATTTTCCTCCCAAATAAAATAGATAGAGAAGTGGAGACAAGCTCAAGTGGCCGAATGTAAGGACTTTGGAAAAAGTTTGGCATGGACAGTCCAAAAAGTTGTTGAGGAACGGATTGGCTCGAATCCTTGGAGATCGGCCAGCTAATCCCCTCATACGGACATTAACCCCCCCTTCCCCTCCTACTGTGGCCTTCCAGATTTTTGGTGGCACTTCGGATTCAGGTGTTTATGACGCAGGAGTGTCTGGGAGATTTCGAAGTGGGTAGCATGAGTCAGTTCACATCATAGTTCATTTCTTAGCCTTTCAATATTATTTAACAGTAAAATACGACAATACATTTCATACATACATATATATATATTCCCAGACATGAAAGAACCATGTGCTCACAGTGTAATGTTGCCCTGACGATAATACATACTGACAGACTGCATAAGACGAGAACCCTCGCAGACCGTAGCCACAGAATGTAACATAGTGTAGATTTGACACTATGTTACATTATTTAAAAAAAAAAACTAACTTATACGAAACAAAATCTAAAAATCACCTTTTTAATCTTTGTGCTTTCAATTTTCATTAATTTTGTGTAATAACCTATGAATCGAATGTAATTACGCTAACGTGCTTTATTTTATGTACTTTGAGTTTTGTATTTTTATTGAAATATTGTAATTGCAATTTTATTGTACATTTAAATTGTGTTCTATGTTTGTATTTTTATTTAGTTCCATATGCATCTTCTTTTATAACCATGTATATATATTTTATTTAAGTTTAAATTTAATTTGGAAAATCTTAACATAATGTAAATGAAGTGTATAGATTATAAAATATATATATTTTTTAATCTGTATTTGGGCTCATCGCCATAGTTGTGAGCCCATATATATATATATATATATATATATATATATATATATATATATATATATATATATATATATATTCATGTTTGTTCGTTCTCCAGGAGCCTCAAAAAATGGAACGAATTAAATGTAATTTGGTTAACACCGGAACATGGCTTATCGGGCGAAATTCGCATGAAACCAAATCGTAACGCTTACGTTTTTGCGTTCCTAGATTTCCATTTAGACGTACCTACATAAGGAATTTAAGGTGGGAAATCTAATGAATCCATTTCCATGGCTATATTTAAAAGCGTAAATGAATAATGTAAAATACTAGATTTTTCTTACACACACACACACATATATATATATATATATATATATATATATATATATATATATATATATATATATATATATATATATATATATATATATATATTTTAAGGAGTTTAGAAATTATTTGCAAACGTATCGGAACTATTCGAAAGATAATCAAATTTCCTACGAAAACGGGTTGAATAAGATTTTCTTTGGAGCAATCTCACTAGAAGAAATTGGTGCTTAAATTGAGTAATTCAAGCGTAAGGTACTCTTAATTTCCTGTTGAGTCACCTAGGATCTTACTTGGCTTTGCATTCATTTTATATTTGTACACATGTTTAAAGTTTCTAAGAAAGATTAATAGAAAAAAATAAATGTTTATCTTCTAAGCTTTCGAAATTGATCTAGTCATCATTGATGGTCAGCCTACGCAATTCGTGCGAGTCAGACTTTTCTAATGACTTCAATGAACAAAAGGGTTTTAAATTACTTCATTTTTTCATTATTTAGTTTACTCAAATATTATCATCCCTAAATGTAGTAAATATGAGTAAACTCATTGATTACAGGCGGTTTTGCTGAAAACTAAATCCTGGCGATTCTATTAGAGTTTGGACGAAGGATAAGTTTGTCGTTCCGTTTTGACGGTTGGATGTCGAGCCTGGAGCTAATGCCCTTAGAGGGAGCTGGAAAAGCTGTAACTCACTTTCACATCCACTATGAATAAAACATCCCTTCTCCCGAATTCCGGCTTTCATCCCTGCGTATACCCTGGACTACCGCGATACTTGTAGTGTATAGCCCGTTCGGTTAGATGGAATAGCTCTAATCCCGCATGCGCGAGAATATGAGGCAAATATTCCCGACAGTTCCGCCATTTGCATTTCCATTACAATGAACAACACGCTTTACTTTAAACTCAATAAAAACTGATTATGTCTCGTTTAGGACCAGGGAAGGCTTTGATAGTTCAGGCAAGGGAGGTAGTGTTTAATAATTATCAATACTCAGCCAAAGCTAAGGTTAAAAACAAATTAAGCTATAGCCTGTTTAAATAGATGGTTTACTTTGAGGAAAAAGTTCGTAGCCTATATTCCCCGTGCAAGAAATTGACAGTAAAAATTGGCTCTCTGTTATAACCTTATCACTCGAAGGTTTAAAACGTTTTTATTCATAGCTTTGGTTAAGTATTGATAAATATTAGCCTTATTACCTCTCAAAGCCTTCCCTATTCTTAAACGAGCCATAATCAGCTTTATAATGTATCACGTATGATGTTGTTCCTTGAAATGGAAGCTTGCAAATGGTGGAACCGTCAGAAATATTTCTCTCAAAATTTCGCATTGCGGAATTAAACTTTTTCGTCTATCTGAACAGGCAATAGCTCTGTACTATAGTCTAGGACTATACTAGAGTCTACTTCGTTACTCTAGTCTGGTTCAATTATGTGACGAATTTAAGATCTCCTTCCCTAGATTCAGGCTTCTATCCGTATACCTTTGGGGACAACTACATTGATCCCGATCCGATCCGGTCCGATAGCCACCGGCCGACTGTCGGAAGGAAAACAAACACATGCATCTCAATGGAGGTGCATGCATTGGTCCAGATCCGATGGCCACCGATTCTTGGCCGTTCTGTCTTGTCTGTTTCTAGACTGATTTTGGACTGACGATACGAAATGACGCCAAATGAAATACTGTGTGTCTACAGCCTCTACATCATATTTTTTCAGGACTGATATACTTCCAGAAGATTGATTGGGAGTATATCAACTCTGAACTCTTTCTTCATACCTCCAAACATTCTACCTAATCGAAGGTTTCTATGCTTATTAGATGGGACCTCTTAAATTAATGACTAATTTTCACTTCAATACGAGGTCATTACTGACGAGCTGTGACTAAATTGGATCGTTCGTTGTCGGTCAAATGAAATCGGATCGGAAAAAATACGGGTCCAATGTAGGTGCAGCCTAAGGTGATGACGGCCGTTCCATTGACTGAACCTTGCTGCAGCAATGTCGATCTGCTATATAGATTGATAGGATGTGATGGTTTTCATGAGATTGTAGCCTGACAAATACAGTTTCCATCTCCTGTATAGATTGATAGGATGTGATGGTTTTCATGAGATTGTAGCCTGACAAATACAGTTTCCATCTGCTATATAGATTGCTAGGATGTGATGGTTTTCATGAGACTGTAGCCTGACAAATACAGTTTCCATCTGCTATATAGATTGCTAGGATGTGATGGTTTTCATGAGATTGTAGCCTGACAAATACAGTTTCCATCTCCTGTATAGATTGATAGGATGTGATGGTTTTCATGAGATTGTAGTCTGACAAATACAGTTTCCATCTGCTGTATAGATTGATAGGATGTGATGGTTTTCATGAGATTGTAGCCTGACAAATACAGTTTCCATCTGCTATATAGATTGCTAGGATGTGATGGTTTTCATGAGACTGTAGCCTGACAAATACAGTTTCCATCTGCTATATAGATTGCTAGGATGTGATGGTTTTCATGAGATTGTAGCCTGACAAATACAGTTTCCATCTCCTGTATAGATTGATAGGATGTGATGGTTTTCATGAGATTGTAGTCTGACAAATACAGTTTCCATCTCCTGTATAGATTGATAGGATGTGATGGTTTTCATGAGATTGTAGCCTGACAAATACAGTTTCCATCTGCTATATAGATTGCTAGGATGTGATGGTTTTCATGAGATTGTAGCCTGACAAATACAGTTTCCATCTCCTGTATAGATTGATAGGATGTGATGGTTTTCATGAGATTGTAGTCTGACAAATACAGTTTCCATCTCCTGTATAGATTGATAGGATGTGATGGTTTTCATGAGATTGTAGCCTGACAAATACAGTTTCCATCTCCTGTATAGATTGATAGGATGTGATGGTTTTCATGAGATTGTAGCCTGACAAATACAGTTTCCATCTGCTGTATAGATTGATAGGATGTGATGGTTTTCATGAGATTGTAGTCTGACAAATACAGTTTCCATCTGCTATATAGATTGATAGGATGTGATGGTTTTCATGAGATTGTAGTCTGACAAATACAGTTTCCATCTGCTGTATAGATTGATAGGATGTGATGGTTTTCATGAGATTGTAGCCTGACAAATACAGTTTCCATCTGCTGTATAGATTGATAGGATGTGATGGTTTTCATGAGATTGTAGCCTGACAAATACAGTTTCCATCTGCTTTATAGATTGATAGGATGTGATGGTTTTCATGAGATTGTAGTCTGACAAATACAGTTTCCATCTGCTATATAGATTGATAGGATGTGATGGTTTTCATGAGATTGTAGTCTGATAAATACAGTTTCCATCTCCTGTATAGATTGATAGGATGTGATGGTTTTCATGAGATTGTAGTCTGACAAATACAGTTTCCATCTGCTGTATAGATTGATAGGATGTGATGGTTTTCATGAGATTGTAGTCTGACAAATACAGTTTCCATCTGCTGTATAGATTGATAGGATGTGATGGTTTTCATGAGATTGTAGTCTGACAAATACAGTTTCCATCTGCTGTATAGATTGATAGGATGTGATGGTTTTCATGAGATTGTAGTCTGACAAATACAGTTTCCATCTGCTGTATAGATTGATAAGATGTGATGGTTTTCATGAGATTGTAGTCTGACAAATACAGTTTCCATTCATAATATTCTGAATTACATTTTTTCCTCTTGGTAAAAGTGAGCAATATTCATAGTCGAATGGTACATTTTTTCCTTCCATTACATCAGTAATATTGAATTGTAAGTACATATTGTTATATAATACAAAAACGTATGGTTACTTTTGGTCTTGGAAAGAGGGAAGGAATAAGTTTAATAAGTTTTGTGATAATACTAAACTTCGGGCCCTTATAGTTTTTCCGAAAGAAACATACAAAGACAATTGAAATAAAGTAAGAAGACGGGATTGAAGGAATGGTGTCAGATGTGGTAGAAAGAAAATCTCCCGACCGGAGTTGTGTCTTGAGAAGGAAAACTTTTCTAGACTAAAAGAGGGGGGGGGGAGACGAATTTATTTCCATGCAGGTGGAATCCCTGCTCGGGATTAGGGTGGCTACACTGCTCCCTTATATCCCTCTGACAGTTGGAGGAATTCTACGGAATGACGTCGCATCCACGGATAAAGTACTGGATCTTATATGACTTTATACTGTGTAATTGGGTAGGGATGGTTTATTACAGATCATTTGATAAAATAGTTGTTCGATTTTATTTTATTTTTTGTTTGCATATTTCAGGTAGAGTGAACTTTTTTCTTATCGCTGAGGAAAAAAATAAATCCGTTTCGTGAACTAATCATACAAAAAAAGAACAAAATATGCAAAATAATTATTATTAATTATGACAGCTTTACATTTATTAAGAGTGTGGATTTACACCGGGAACAGATTACACTGCCACTAAAAAGATAAGTTCAGAACCAGACAGCAGAACATATTTACTATATGTTTTTGGGGTTTAGTTGAACCAAAACTCATAATTCAGGATATTTTACACTATAATCTTTTTATTCAAGTCTTTGAACAAGATAAAGGACTAACTAGTGTACTAACTTTTAGTGCTCAAAAATACAATTTTTGTAAAACCTCAACGAACTCGATTGGTCCATTTGGAGCTAAGTTACAGCTCTTTAAATATATAATTTTCTCAAAATGTTGCCTTTTGGCTTATATTTGAAATTTGTTATCAAACAATCTGTGACTTCTAGTACAAAAAATTGACGCAAGGTTTTCGGAAGTGATTCTTGAATTTATGTATTCCTTAAAATCCTAAAATACAGCCAATAAAAATCACCCTATGTTTGATTCGAGCAATGAGAAGTAAATAAAATAAACGCCCTAAAATATTAATTAAGCTTTCATTTTCGAAGGGGGCGAGGTTAGCTCAGTGGTAGAGCACTGGACTAATAAGCTGGAGGCCTGAGTTCAAATCCCGAGCAAGCACTAAGGATTTTTTCTGCTAGTGTCTTCGTTAATGGGTTGAATTCGGCCTCCCTGACCGTCCCTAGGCCAACCCAGCCTTTAATTAATTTAGTAATGGGTACCTTGGTTGGGTGCTAATGACTCTAGCAGTCGAAGCAGCCAAGGGAAAAATCAGGCGGCCGGAGCATAGTACTGACCATACTATCTCCCTAGTGTGCCGTATGGTCATGAATCAGATACCTCTATAGTATCTGCCCCTCAGGGACCTCGTGGCCTGTTACGGGACTGATTTTTTTTTTTTTTTTTTCATTTTCGAAATATTTTTATTAAGTTTATTTATGAACTATAATGGGGGCGGGGAAGAAATAGAAAATGATGCTACAAATTAAAATTCCAATTTATCCTATTTAGAACGAAATGAAAACAAACCAAAATTATCACTTTATATAAATCATACCTTAGTATAAAAATAAAATAAAACTAAAAAATTAAAAAAAAAATTATTATATTAGTCAAATTATTTTAAATTGGCTTTCGCTAACACTCTTTCTTCAAAATTATAGCCAGAAAGCTTGTGAGATTTTGGCAAAATTATCATAGTCGCAAGGGAGAACAGCCTTTCGACAGGCAGAGATGAAGGTAGGGGTGAATTCAATTTTATAAATATCCCCTTGATCTCAGGATAGCACTTCCGGCTTTCCAGAGTATCTCGTTTGCCGTTAAAACACTGCAATATAAACATTTCCGCTACAGATTTATTCTAGGCTAACGAGGGGATTCCACTTGAGCCAAGGAAAAAAAATGCCTGAGCGTTGAATCCTTGAGTTTGTGGCTGTTAGCTGATCATTAGATGTTTTCGTTAAAACTATTTTTATGAGACATTTTTAAAAAATATTTTGAAAGGCTTTTCTTGATAATTTTCGTTCAAAAACGGTAACCAGCTAAATGCTGCTGTTGTTGAGCAAAATGATAAAATATCTTGAAATCTCGTCCCTAAACCATCTAAGATAGTTCGAGCCAAACTTGCGCAATACAACCACTGACGGTTTGCAAGGTCTGTAGATTTTTTTCCACAAAGCTAACTTGCAAGGCAAAGTTATGCCGTAACTGGCAGAACATTCGCCTTGTAAAATATCAATTGTGTCCGACAGTGGCCTGGTGCATGTTACATGGTCCTCAAGATACAAAAATCGTTATCAGTAAAGATTTTCGAAACTAGTGCTCTAAGCACTTCTGAAGTTTTGTCTCGTATTTAAATTATTTTTTCCATACTGTCAAGCAAGCTGTTCCATATTGTAGTAGTAGAGCGACAAAGCATGTGTCCTAATATTGTGCGTATTATTTCTTCCGATTTTGGGCGTCCACAACTTTTTTACGAACCTTAAAAATAAGGGATCATATATATATATATATATATATATATATATATATATATATATATATATATATATATATAAAAGAAAAAACTATCATGAAACGACAAATAAATTTCTCTAAGTCTTCGTTTAACTGATGCTGTTTATCTTCAATAGTTAAATCTTCTTCTTGAACTCCTGACTGTGATAATTTTTCCACTGAACTCCAGAATACAAACTAAATTTTTTTTTTTTTTTTTTTCATTTTCATGGAACTAAAATTTCCATAATCCTTTATTTCTACGTTTGTTGGTTCATATATCATAAAAGAGCAAACAAATTTAATTGTTATAAGTTTTTGCCTTCCTGAGAAATTTGCACAGTCCTGATGAATGGAATTTTTAATAAACTCTAAAATTATTTATTTAAACAGGGTGGTTACCTAAAGATACATCAATCAATCTAAATAATTATATGCCACAAAGTAGCTACACTCCGTTGACAACTTCTACGTAGTTCTGTAAAACAGGAACTATTTCTGACATGGATTAGAAGATACCGTCCAGAAAATATTTCTCTACTGATATTTTTTTAAAGGCCTTCACATTTTTATGGAGGAAAAACCAAACAGTACAGGTGGGGAGCTGTAACAGGATAATCCATTCAGACCTGGACAGCTGTAATCCACTTCATCTCATGGAATAAATTGTAGAATGTTCATTTATTCGTTTAAAGTCAATGAATAAATACAAAAGAAACGTTCGTCCCACAGGGTAGCTTATAATTCTCAGTAAGGTAGTGTCTATAAATAAAAGAATATATTGTGTCTTTCCTCGTTAGGGTGGATGGCATACCTGATTCTTTGCTTAGGAGATGCAGGTTTGAATCTCGTCTACAGCAAGTTGTTATTTGTAGGCTCACTGTATGAGTAATAACCTACAGGTAGCCGGGTGGTATTGACCTACAAGTCGATGTGCCGATATATATATATATATACACACTCTAATATACTATATGTGTGTACATGTATGTTTCTTCTTTATACATGCTGCGAACTTTTGAGCAACAATTGAAAATTGATCTGAATTCCGCAAAATTATGGCTTTAAGGGGAGCCGAAATTCGAAAGGGGGATAAATACTGGAGGTCCCTTAAATAGGGGTTGCTACCCCCGAGTAAAAACAAGATATGCCGGAGCTGGAGGGAGGGTAATGTCCAGGCCTTGGATATAGACAATCCTTCCAATCCTATATTCCATTATTCAGAGACTCCCTATATCCGAAACGGGCTCAGCATAAACAGATCAACCTATAGAATTCTACATTCTGGATAGGCGATTCAAACAAATACTCTGTAGGAATTTTATATGTGATTTGCTTTAATTTATTCATCGTTGTTCTTTCCCAATAGGGGTTTGCCTATGTTTATAATTTTTTACTGCACAAATTGTCTCTAAATAATTATTAAGCTATAAAACTAAGCTATTATTCTTAAAGCTATGATATATATATATATATATATATATATATACAGGGCGTCCAAAAAAAAATGTATATCCCGCGATGAAAAATTATATTCCTTGGTACCAATATGTGCAGAAGCTAGTGGCCTACATCTTTCACTTAAATCTTCTTTTTCTAACACCAGTAGTTAAGAAGTTATCGGCATTTAAAGCTTGAAAAAGCAGGTTTTAAAGCTCTAGTGCCTCCAGGAAGCCCAAGGGCCCTTGTACACAGGAAATTTGTTGCACAGAATCAAATTTCCTATAAGTATATAAGCTTAAACACTAATTTGGGTATATATACAGGGAATCCCCAAAATAGACGGCAAAACTTCGGGAATCGATGTGAGACAAAAAAAGAAAGAAAAGAAAACCTTTTGCATATATCCTGTTTTTGCTTCGTTTCCGAGAAAACCATGAAAAACTAACACAAATTATGAAAAGGCAGTCTTTCATAAGGCATATCCCTGTCCACTCACTCTCTCACCCCCATCCTTACCTCCTTTTATCGACCACTCCAAAAATATAATAATTAGTATGCCTCTGATTTTGCGCGAAATAATAAAAAATAGGTCCCCTTTTTGATCCCTCGAATTAACGCAGTCTTTCCAAGTATTCCTCGACAATAAACTGCGCTTGTTTTTGGAGGAAGAACTTTGGCACAGAGATAGGGAAGATCCAATTCGACGGTTGTCCGGCCCACTACGGGAGGGCCGTCCGAAATTGGTTGGACACTAACTATCCATGGCGTTCGATAGGACGTGGTCGGCCGGTATCTTGACCTGCTCGATCTTCAGACCTCACAACCTTTGATTTTATTCATAGGGAAACATTAAAGATTTTGCTCCTAGGGAGACCATTGGCACAAGGGAGTACCTCATCCGGCGCATCAGATGGACCTGGGAACAGATTACAGCAGAGCAATGCACAAATCCCATCCAAGGGGCCAAACCTTTGAACAGTTTTTGATTGATTGATTATTAGAAATTATTAGAAGAAGAAATCGTTATTTTATAATTAAGTATGTGCGCAGCGTTACATTAAAAATGCTTTAAGAATTGAAAATTCATTTTTATCAAGAATTGAAAGTTTTTCGTTTTCTGTTTTAGCACTTTCCTCCAAAGGAAAGTTGCCATTTTAAATTATGTTGAGCTTGTAGCCTAACATGATGGCAGTTAAATGTTTGGACTAAGAAGATTTTGTATTTGTTTTTGGGGATGGGTAGAGTGGTGGAAGACAAAACAGAGATATGCCCAATTAATATATTTTACTCACTAACGAAAATTATCACCTACCACATAATGAAGCAGGAGATGGCACGTAAAAAAACGAGAAATATAAGTTCAGGATCTCTAAAATTATCTATAAAATTATAATTTATACTTTTTTAAAAATTAATTTTCATTTATAATTATATTCAAAGAAAGTT
This sequence comes from Gonocerus acuteangulatus, assembly GCA_946811695.1. Lineage (NCBI taxonomy): Eukaryota > Metazoa > Arthropoda > Insecta > Hemiptera > Coreidae > Gonocerus > Gonocerus acuteangulatus. Next base: position 32,451,149 of record OX328126.1, on the reverse strand, counting down.
TATGATCACTAATGTAATAATCACTTTTGACCTATAGAAATTGCCAGATAAAAGATTATCAAAGCAAGTTTATTTAAAATGCCTTTGAGCTTTAAAAGCTTTTAATGACTTCTTTTTATTGGCAATCTTCAAAGGAAATTAAGACTTTTCCTATTATAATCGTTAATTATGTATTTCATTTATGCTAGTTTTTTCAATGCCTATTTTAATCGTCTCAAGAATATAACCATAACGACACGCTAATAAAATGTTAATTGAAAAAAATAGAATAATTACTTTTTATGTGCAATTCAGATTTTTTATACCGCAGTAATGATTAGAAATCAAAGTTAATTCTTAATTTTGTTGTCCTTATCGGAATTTTTATAAGGCACACAAATGTTATTCACTCGTGCCACCGATTAACAGTGTATAAATAATAACCGTAAAGCTTACAACCATCCATCTTCATTACATACTTCACTCTATAATCACTAAAACTTATTACTCTAGGAGACGTATTAATAATAGCGTCCAACGCCGTAAGACGTTAAAAAAAAATGATTTTTTCATGAGCTAATTAAGTAATTAACAAACTTGAACTGCCTTTCCGCATTCAATTGTAATTTATCTGGTTACATTGCGCAAAATCTATACATATAAAAATCACGTGTCTGTATGTTTCTCTGTTTATCTTTTTGTTCCTTATACAAATCCAGACCGTTTGACCGATTTTGGCCAAACTTGACACATAGGTAGATCTTGATCCAGTAATTTAATTTTAATTTAATTTATTTTATTGCATGCAGGGTTCCCCATTGCAAGAAGTTGACCTTATATAATGTTTTTAGTCCTATGTTAGTAATATATTCATAAGCATACCCCAACATAAAACTTACACATATGTTCTATTTACATAAGACACAGATACTTTGTGAAATAATAAAGTTTAACTTAAAATAAATGAAAATAATTACATTTTCTAAGCATTAAATTTAAGGAATATTTCTATACATATACTAAATATACAATACAATTTAGTAACCAAGAAGTGATTATTAAAAATTATTTTTAGATAGAGAAAACAGTGAAAAAATGGATTACTTAATATTAAATGTTGTTTTTGTGTGTGTGTGTGTGTGTGTGTGTGTGTGTTATTGTTATTATTATGTCAATCAGAAATTAATGAAGCTCTCAATTTCAAGGAGTTTTTTATATAGTTATAAATGTGCATATATTCAATTTTTGAGGCATTGTTTAAGATTTCGTGTAATCGGGAATTATCAGTAGGTTGGTTGATAAACTGAAGGAATCGGCTTCTAATGGGGGAGTAAATAGGACAACGTAAGATAAAATGAAAAATGTCTTCAAATGCGTTATTATTACAGAGGGTGCAGATTTCCTTTGGGTTAATAGAATGATGGATATTTTTTATTGAAAAATTTATATTGTAGTTGCTGGCTGTTCTCAACTGAGCTATGGTTTTTGCAATAACAAAGGGGATAATGAAAGAAATTTGTAAAATGGGCTGTAGTTAGAATTATTCAGTAATCCAGTAAGTCTCGTAGGCTATGTTAACTATATCTACAAGCTGTCAGTCTGTATGTTTGTTTCTTATACAAATCCACACCGTTCGACTGGTTTTAACCAAACTTGGTACTCACTTGTGCCAGATTCGGGGGATGTTACAGGCTAGGTACTTTCGTAAAATCGTTTAGGACTTACAGTTTGCAGGTCACGGGTTCGAAACTGTGAACCCGAATAGATTTGTGTTTATACTTATTTGGTTTCAAATTTATTTTGGCTACTCTAAATGCAGAAAGTAGGTGTAGGCAGCATGGCACGCCAGGTAACAGCTAGTTGAAAATATTTTTCGGTAGTGCCTTAAATTTTTAGGAGGACTGAATTATTGACCACCTTCCGTCAATGACAATATTTGTAACGTCCGGAGATTATTGGAGATGTTATTGTGTAAAATGTCTTATTTCAATAAAAAATACTAGTTTTCTTGAAGTATGAGGACATTTTAGCAAAAAAACATTTTGTCTACTTTTTGACAATACTTGCAATTATTATCTTGAAACGCAATACATATGATCAGAAAAACACAAAAGCTAAAACATACAAACACAAGCCACCTGAAGGACAGAGGACTCAAAAATCTTAACATTCCATAAGTAACAACACAAATCGTTCTGATATCGAATATCAAACGGAGTTAAAAAGATGTCACCAGTGAAATCCCAATGCACATCGAACAAATATGAAGGAATAATAGAAATTCTAATAATTCTGGAAGTACAATCTGTTGAATGAAATGTAGATAGAACCGAATAATGTCCGAGTGCTATGTAGGTGTATCATTTTCTAGAATACTCCATTATCCCGCGGCATATTTCATAAGGCTGTACATCCACAAGATAAGAGAACAGAGGAAAAGTGTTTAATTCTGGAAGTACAATCTGTTGAATGAAATGTAGATAGAACCGAATAATGTCCGAGTGCTATGTAGGTGTATCATTTTCTAGAATACTCCATTATCCCGCGGCATATTTCATAAGGCTGTACATCCACAAGATAAGAGAACAGAGGAAAAGTGTTTAATTCTGGAAGTACAATCTGTTGAATGAAATGTAGATAGAACCGAATAATGTCAGAGTGTTATGTAGGTGTATCATTTTCTAGAATACTCCATTATCCCGCAGCATATTTCACAAGGCTGTACATCCACAAGATAAGAGAACAGAGGAAAAGTGTTTAATTCTGGAAGTACAATCTGTTGAATGAAATGTAGATAGAACCCAATAATGTCCGAGTGTTATGTAGGCGTATCATTTTCTATAATACTCCATTGTCCCGCGGCATATTTCACAAGGCTGTACATCCACAAGCTAAGAGAACAGAGGAAAAGTGTTTAATTCTGGAAGTACAATCTGTTGAATGAAATGTAGATAGAACCCAATAATGTCCGAGTGCTATGTAGGTGTATCATTTTCTAGAATACTCCATTATCCCGCGGCATATTTCACAAGGCTGTTCATCCACAAGCTAAGAGAACAGAGGAAAAGTGTTTAATTCTGGAAGTACAATCTGTTGAATGAAATGTAGATAGAACCCAATAATGTCCGAGTGTTATGTAGGTGTATCATTTTCTAGAATACTCCATTATCCCGCGGCATATTTCACAAGGCTGTACATCCACAAGCTAAGAGAACAGAGGAAAAGTGTTTAATTCTGGAAGTACAATCTGTTGAATGAAATGTAGATAGAACCCAATAATGTCCGAGTGTTATGTAGGTGAATCATTTTCTAGAATACTCCATTATCCCGCGGCATATTTCACAAGGCTGTACATCCACAAGCTAAGAGAACAGAGGAAAAGTGTTTAATTCTGGAAGTACAATCTGTTGAATGAAATGTAGATAGAACCCAATAATGTCCGAGTGTTATGTAGGTGAATCATTTTCTAGAATACTCCATTATCCCGCGGCATATTTCACAAGGCTGTACATCCACAAGCTAAGAGAACAGAGGAAAAGTGTTTAATTCTGGAAGTACAATCTGTTGAATGAAATGTAGATAGAACCCAATAATGTCCGAGTGCTATGTAGGTGAATCATTTTCTAGAATACTCCATTATCCCGCGGCATATTTCACAAGGCTGTACATCCACAAGCTAAGAGAACAGAGGAAAAGTGTTTAATTCTGGAAGTACAATCTGTTGAATGAAATGTAGATAGAACCGAATAATGTCCGAGTGCTATGTAGGTGTATCATTTTCTATAATACTCCATTATCCCGCGGCATATTTCACAAGGCTGTACATCCACAAGCTAAGAGAACAGAGGAAAAGTGTTTAATTCTGGAAGTACAATCTGTTGAATGAAATGTAGATAGAACCGAATAATGTCCGAGTGCTATGTAGGTGTATCATTTTCTATAATACTCCATTATCCCGCGGCATATTTCACAAGGCTGTACATCCACAAGCTAAGAGAACAGAGGAAAAGTGTTTAATAGAAAAGCTTCCGGTAGGGAAAATGGGATTTACTTTTCCAAATAGAACCGTCACTCAGACCGTTCCATTTATCTTGAGGCTTTCTAGTCTTTTTCCTTCTCAGTTCTATTCCTTTTCCTCATTTCTCTCATCTACTGTCTCTCTTCTTTTTGTTCGCTTTCTCTCATTCTCTCTCTCTCTTTTTCTTTCATCAAATGCCTTTCTTGTTCCTAATGAGAATTGATGAAGGATTTGATGGGGTAGTTTGTAAGTGGAATTCCTCGCTGGACGGAAAAGCCAATAAATGTTTGGTCTCGGTCTTTTCCTTACATTATTTACTATAGTAAATTCGGCCATCTTCGATCAAAATCTATATATAATAACATCTTATAATAATATTATTGTCGCATTGACGGCGATCATTAGCACCGCTATTATTTTAACAAATATAGCACATGGTGATTAATACTATGTAACAGTATACTATCGAAAAAGTTTTAATTTCAGTTTTTATAAAAAACTTTTATTTATTAAAAAATAACCTTTAAAAAAAAACTTTTATTTAAATGTTTTAAGAGTAAAAGTTATTTAGGAACTCCTAAAATTAAGTATATGAAAATAAAAGTTAATACAATACTTTTATTTTTTTCAATGTGAAATAAAAGTTTTCAGTATTTTAACCAATAATTTTAGGTTACACAGGTCTACAACCAAAAATTTGATTTGATGATTTTGGCTAATCTCTGTGTTTCTCGGTGTGCTGAGGCCGAGAATGAAGTCCGTTTTTCTCTATAAGAGAAATATAATATCAGATAATTAGTGAACAAAGCACAATCGACAAAAATAAGGAGGTAAATATTTTCGGCTGGTTGAGTTATATCTGATGACGAGACAGGACTCAACAATAAAAGTACTGTAGAACAACTGTTATTCTCAAAAATTGTAATTCACAAGGAACTGTGTCTTCTTAGCGTGTTTCCGCTTTTATCCCTAGCGTAAGTTGGAAAGTTTATATTATTTATTTATTTTGAGTTCCGTAACGGAGGCGATGAACTCATTAAAACGAAAGAATCAAAGGCAGTTAGTTAAAGGTAGTTAGATCGATTATAATCGATCTAACTACCTAGTTAACCAACGATAATTATCGTTGGTTAACTATACCTGGAATACTGGGAAGAAAGAAAATACAAACTTCCATAAATATATCTACTAGCACTTATCCTACACCCCCAGCCCATCCACCCAAGTGTTGAAAGTGACTTTACAACCCTATAGTATACATTATATGACTATAGATATAATCTAAACTCCATCAAATTCCAAGATAAATTATTATTGAAATTTAATTAATTCTTCAAGATAAGTGAAATGTTTTTTTATTTAAAAATTTATTTTTGTTCTAAACATTTATTTGTGTTATTATCAGAAATATATTTGTTGATAAAAAACAAAAAATAAACATTCTTAGCTTTAATTTATTCCTTTTTTTCCTATTAGTTATATTAATAGAAATTACGTTCAAAGGCGGTAATGGCCTAGACGTCAAAGCACCGTTCAAAAAGTTATTTTTGAACTTTCACTTTTTAAAAATGAAAATAAAAGTAAAAGTTTAAAAACTACTTTTTTAAAATAAAAATTAACAATTATCTTCGTTCCCTGATATATACATTTAAGTCTACTTCTAGACCATTAGCGCTAGTGCCTAGAGAGTTCTCCACTCTTCTATGATGAAGTATACTTTGAGCGAGCCAAAAGATGGCTTAAGTCAACCTGCTCTACAAGTTTAACTCGAACAGGGTTGTAGTTATAAAGAAATTTAAAGGAGGCAGAATCTAGTGGATTGAAATATTTATCAAAATCTTGTAATCTTGAGTCAACGGAAAGTAGATAACCAATAACAATAATGTAGTGTTCGATGAAAATAGTTGAGCTGCTAACAAAGTGTCAAGTTTTATGTATCTGCTCATTGTGTCCTTGGAAGTATAAAGGTATCCCTCTGTAAAAGTTGAACATTTTAGGAAATGGGTTGCATAGTGATGAAAATGAGGTTAAAGTGGACTGACTGTGAACTTATGGAGGTTATTAATCAGTATGAGAAAAATGAATTTTTATTGGACGTAAAAATACATTCTATAAATGTGCGAAAGAGATTTCAAATGAATAATACTCTGAGACTAGTCTCGAAACATTCTCACCAGATTTTGTCTCGTGTGGAAAATAAGCTTCAGACTACATTCAGTAAGTCTGTTTTTCACTCCGTTCTGTTTCTATTCACATCAGTTCTTCCTTAGTAAACGGTTTGGTATCTACTTAATTTAAGGCTGAAATTGCAGAACTAACAAGAAATAATACGTTTTCTCTCCAATACCTACTTGTCTCTTCCGGAGAGGAAAAAAGTCCGTCACGCAGGAGCTGCATAACTAAGCACTTTCCTCAGAATTTGGGTAGTGTAGACTGCTTTCCAGAACAATTTGCTTAAAATATCCTACATAAATAAAATAAAAACATGAATAGTTCTCTTTTAATTTTTTAATGAGTAACTGATCAATTATTAATTTGCTTCCAGAGTTATGTTTACACATGGTACCTACTACACTACGTAATAAATACAAAAAAACCTCAAATTATCGTATTTTGATCTAACGCAGGAACAGGATACAGTCACTCTAGTGGTAGAAAGCGCTCCTTGTGGCGGCTTTGTGAACCTACGTCTGGCGGGCTTTTCTATTGAAATATATTACAAATTAAACCCCCGCTTTCCGATTGACCGATTCAGCTCATTTTTACAACACATCTTTCTCATGTGTTACCCACGACGTATACCGCGTTTCGTTACAATACAGCAGAAATTACGACCGGTATGAGTATATTAGGAATTTGGGACCGGAGTAAACCCCCCCCCCCCTTCTAATGAACCGATTTAGTTTATTTTTACAACACATATTTACCTGTAGATTACCACTACGAATACCGAGTTTCGTCGAAATATACCAAAAATCACGGCTGGTAGTGGCGAATTGGTATTGTGGGTCCGGAGTAAACCCTCCCCCTCCTAATGAACCGATTTAGTTTATTTTTACAACACATATTTACCTGTGGATTAGCACTACGAATACCGAGTTTCGTCGAAATATACCAAAAATCACGGCTGGTAGTGGCGAATGGGTATTGTGGGTCCGGAGTAAACCCCCCCCCTTCTAATGAACCGATTTAGTTCATTTTTATATCTCACTTTTCTCTCTATATTACCACTACGAATACCAAGTTGAAATATAACAAATATTACGGCTGACATAGTCAAATTAGTGTTTTGGGTCCGGGGTAAACCCGATTTTGGTGGTTAACGAACTCGTTCAATCGTTTGCTAATTGAATGCTATATATCAAGTTTCGTGACGAAAAAAACAAAAACTCTGGCCGCTATCGTGTTAACAGACACACACACACACACACACACACACATATATATATATATATATATATATATATATATATATATATAAATTTTAACGGGGGTCATTTTCGGTGTCTACTAGGTAGGATCGATAAAGATTTGAAGACATTTTTCAAATATTCCGTCATGAGTCCAACCTCAATATTCCTTCGGAGGAAAGTGCTAAAAGTATTATTTTTTGTTATCGATGATATTTACCTCATTAGAGTTTCTCGGGGTGCTTATTTTAAATCTGCTATTATTTTTAGTGTAAAAAATGTATAATGCTAGTTTACTTCAAACATAAGCATATTTTGAATTTATTTGACGAAATATAAATTATTGTTTAACAATTCTATTTGTTCCTTAATCTACGCTCTAATTAATAATCAATTGGCGAAAGAATCATGTAGATATCTTTTCCTAAACTCGATATATAACATAAAGCATTTTCAACCTATTTTATTTCATTTCTCAGCTCCTAATGCTTATTTGACGGTACGCTCGGACACGTGTCGACTATTTTTCGATGTAAAATCACCAGAAAAAAAATGGAGCAAATCAGTGACCCCGCCACTGTTTACTTCCCGGGGTAGAATATTTGAAGTGTACTTTGGAAGGGTGGTTTCACCCCTTAAACGTGCGATTGGGCCGATATAAAAAAATACTTAACGTTATTTTCACATGTTTAATAAATATACAAAATTTCATAAAAGCGGCTCCAGACACTTAGGGATGTTCCCTTGCAAGTGTATAAGTTCGGATTGAGTTTTACTAAATTTTTTCTGTTCTTCCTCTTTCCATTGATCAAATGCTCATTTGAAGGAGTAGGGAATTGCTTAAAGAAAATCCGAAATTAATTTCCAGACTAAAATATGTTCAGAGGGAATTTTCACAACCATTTCCTTCCGAGGGCAAGAAGTTATTTTCGGCGAAGAGGAAAGCATTTTCGATTGTTGGCAAATCAGGACTCGGCTCATCATGAATAAATTACATAAGAACGGGGAACGGAAGGGACGGCAGACCTCTTAGCCGGGCTTTGCATCGGGTAGACAAGGGCCTACCTGGGGATACGAATTTAAGTTTGCCTGGGGGAAAGTTTGAGTTTTCGGGAGTTTAAGTGCTAAGCTTGTTATTGCATTAGGTTCTAACTTGCTCCAGCTGATAGGGGAGCTCCGACCAGCTGAGAAAAAAAAATTAAAGAAAATCATTCCTTCAGAAAAATCCAAGGAAGTGAGATTTAGTTCGTCAAACAGAAACGTCATTCAAAGTTTTTCATTTCCTTCAGGGCCGGTATCATTCTGTCTGAGGACTTTCTTAAATACTTACCACGAAATTAAAAGGGAGTCTGAAAGCTATTGAGGTTATACGCATGACAAAAATGTGTTGATAAACCATTCTTCCTACAAGATACCAAACACATTCCATCAAATTCGTACCTATTACGTTATACAAATTATATATATATAATCGTAAAATGCTCTCTCTATAACTATTTTACGTTTTTCAAGTTCTCATAGATAAAATACTTTGATTTTTTTTTAATGAAATTCTTTATTTTTCATTATATATATATATATATATATATATATATATATATATATATATATATATATATAGGGGAAGGTGTTGTACCTCTGACCATATTGTACCTTTGACCACCGAGGCTGTGGCGGCATGTAGCAACATTTCAGAAATTTAGCTTTAATCAGTATTCAGCTCCTTCCCTAGAGGGCTTGTGTAACCTACTTTGGATAGTTCAAGTCAAAGAGGATTCTTGCAAAAAATACTTATCCATTTCTATCATAAAAAGTCCGACTCGCAGGAACTGCATCATCTTAGCGCGGTTCCGTTCATGTCCCTAGTGCCATTTGATAAGCTTAGACAAGAAATAAACTTATTTTTTTTTTTTTTTTATATATCTCGTGAAAATTGTCAAAATCCTCTCGAACATCTCGAATAAAAGTTATATTAAGGCGTCAGGGACACCGACAGTAGCTAACTTTTACACAGAAGCGGAAATTACAGAATCTGGCTCTCATTCTAAAGCAAAGCTCTATAAATCAATACAAAATATGCCTAATAAAGCCTTTCTAGAGGATACAGAAGCATGGGCGTATATGAGGGGGGCTGCAGCCCCTCCCGAAATTTTGAATTGATGATAAAAACTTCTCGTAAAACACTTAAAAATAAATTAAATAAGATCACTTAGTTCATAAAACATATTTCATTTTACGTGGAATAGCGTTTTAGTTGCCTAAAACTATTCCAAGCCGGCGCTAATAGCCAAACAGTTGATGCGTCGTAAAAAAAAAAAAAAAAAAAAAAAAAAAAAAAAAAAAAAAAAAAAAAAAAAACTATTCCAAGCTCTAAATATTTAGTATTCCATACCCTGGAAATGGTCTAAGCCCCCCCCCCCCGAAATTGTTTTTATATACGCCCATGTACAGAAGGATCAAGAAGAAGTACACAAGATTGAGTAGAATACCCTGCCTAATATAGCCTATATAGAATAATATGCCGAATAAAACCTATCTAGTAAATACACAAGGACAAATAAAAGTCTTGACGAATAACAAGTCAAGAAAAAAAACTTTATTTAACAAAATAAAACAAAGTTTAGTTGCCCAACTACAGTAGAATAATGTACCTAATTAAGTATGTACCTATGGAGTAGAAACAAATGGACCAAAAACAAGTCTTGTGGAATATTGTTTTTTTCCTAATTAAATACTTTTTATAATATTTAGTGTATAACCTTTGTTGAAAACTATTGATTGCTAATTGATGAATCGGTTTACAACTAAGTACTCTTTATGAATATTTAGTATATAACCTTATGTTTGGATCTGAGTTTTTGGGGTGCTCTCCGCCTAGGCTTTGTATTTGTGTCGGCAGATACCTGGGGTATATTTACAGCTCTTGAGGATTAACTCTTAGCAGGTAAATTTCCTGCGGCCCCCTTGTTTCTACGGGCATTGAACCGCCATATTCGCTCATAGTATCTAACCGTTGTGAAGTTTATTTTTTGGATTTAGGACTTAATATACATATGTAGACTAAATCATAGCAAGAAGTAATCCTCCGTCGTCGGTTCTTAACTATGTAGACTCGCTAATGTTATCCAATCTTAGATACATCGTATTTAAAATCCACAGCAAAAACACGACATTTCATCAGAATCCCCTGCTGAATAAAACTTATATAGAATAATATGCAAAATAAAGCCTATCTAGTGGATAAAAATAGAGGAAAAAAAGCCGTTCGTGGTGGTAGAAAATCTTAAAAGTATTTCGCTCAGAAATCTTCGAAATATTGTCACTAATTTTACGTATCCTGTTTTATAGCCAAATAGATTTATATTCTATAATCAATAAGAAAAACCTACTAACAATAAAAAACTATGGGTAACAGGTGAAAATAGGGAATGCCAAGAATAATTCTAAGGAACGAAATCAACACCAGTACTGTAATCTAGATATTCATACGGCATCTTCGAATTCTAACAAACAAAATATTGATTCTAATTATACGTATCCTGTTTACTGACAAATACATTTGACTACTATAAGCAATTAAAAACACTAGGGAATATGCCAAAGAACTCGGAGTAGGAGCCTCGACAGTTTCAAGACATTTGAAGGAAATCGACAAATCCAAAACTGACATTTCATACGGTACAGCCTGATATATTTTTAACAATATTCTTATTTTAATTAATCTGTTTTATTGTCAAATACATTATCCAACTTTAAGCAATTAAAAAATAACAAGGAATAAAAACAAACAAAAAGAACCGTTCGAATAAACAAAATCAATTACTTCAAAGTTTAAGCACTTATTTCTCCGATTGACATAGCCTAATCAAAAATTGTTTCAGAATCTTTTTTGTAGAACATTTAGTAAGCTTTCGCATGGTAACCCTCCGTTTACCAATATTCTTAATCGTCTTCGAGATATTAGGGAATGTATACGAAGTTCCCAAAACATTTCATGTCTGTTAATAAAATATTTTATTCTAATCCTTCCTTAGCTCCAAACGTAACCAAAATTTTAACATATTAGTGTTGATGAAATTCAAACATGCAGAAAATGTTTCAACTGAATCCCATAATTTTAAGTACCAAAATCAAAGACGGCATTCAAAAATTATTTTTTCAGTTTTCTCGAAAACGGTTAAAGCTATCGCCTTGAAAATGGTTCCATTCGTTTTCCTAGCGCAAGAAGCCGATAAAAATAGTACTTACAAGCTTAGGAACTCAAAAACGTAAGCGTTACGATTTTTTTTGCACGAATTTCGCCCCAAACGCCATCTTCCAGTGGGCGGATTTTGCTGGTTAACGAACTTGACCTTTCAAATTTGACGACAGATTTTTCTACCAAATTTCATTAAAATCGGACCATCAGGGAAGCCAGAAATGAGCGAACAGACAAATATATATATATATATATATATATATATATATATATATATATATATAAATAAATATATACATATATATATATATATATATATATATATATATATATATATATATATATATATATATAAATTTGAACCACCGGTCTCTAGGGGTTCTGAAACGCGAAATTTTCTTGTCGGCACTTCCGGATTGTTTCATTGTATCAACCTTATAAGCGGGGTTCCTCCCTATGGGGGAGGGAGGAACCGCGCTAAAATCTAAGTTATTTATTAATGACGTTTTGCCTCATAATATTTTTTGTATTATGTCTTTTTAGATGGAAATCATTTGATAAAGTAGCTATTACAATAAGAATCATGGCATAGCTTTCGAAATTTATTTATCTTAACTCTAAAATTTTTAGCATGCTTTTTAATTTTCACTACCAGGGTGTTGTACCTCTGACCACGACTAGGTGTTGTTCCTTTGACCAGGTCAAAGGTACAACACAGGTCTAGTGGGGGGCCTGCGATGTCGGTGGGCGTGCCCTCGCCTGGTCTGTCACCCCAATCAAGGCATAAATTGCCCGTGTGGCTGGGCTGACATGCCTTAAAACAAGAAACATAAAAAAAAAAAAAAAAAAAAAAAAAAGGTACAACACACCTGAGTAATTTCTTCATAATTCAATTTTTATGTTCTTCTGCCACATATTTTTTAAAAAAATACTTAATATTGGTTGCTTTAATTATCCAAATAATTTAAATAATAATAAATTAATAATTTCAAACTGAATTTAGCAATCCACGGTGTAGCAGATCAAAGTTATCGCCCCTTATCGTTCCTCCTGAAGGTGTAAGGCCTCATCGAAAAGCGCAGGCAAGGAAAATGTCAAATAGGGAACGGCCTCGTGTCCTGACAAATATTCGTGAAAAGCTAATTATTGAAGGAGAAAAAAAAAATGAAAGCACCACCCTAAACGTAAGATACCACATACAAATAAACCCCTTCTTAGAGAAGATTGAAATTTGTATGATATTGATGTTGAAGACATTGTGGCTTAACTTCCATACCCTAATATTGCTAGTGGATCTGCTTGACAGTTAAAACGTTTATCAATTGGACTGGATTTTTCAGCACATTAAGCATAACATAATATCAATAATAGCTTTTTTATTATGCTTCCATCCTTGTCTTGTACTTATTGAACTTACAATTAAATACAATATTACTGAATACATTTTTATTTCTGCACTGCTGGGTTGTTTTTAGCTGGTCAGAGCGATTATTTTTTTTTAAAAATTAATAAAAAATACTAAATATAAAGCTAGAACATTGAAAAAATGATATATGATAAGCAATAGAATACTCATTACAATGAAATAAAAAAAAATGAATTTAGCTTTAATATTCAAGCCGAAAAAAATTTTGCAAAGTGGTCAAAGGTACAACACCTTCCCCTATATATATACTATCTGGCTGCATAATCGATCGATTTTGAACACGTTTGATACAAAAATGCCGTTCCTAAAACGAAAGGTCTAGTTCTTCAGCCAGCAGAATAAGCTTACCAGAGCACAATTTCTTCGTTGAAAACCGTGTGAAAAAAATAGTAGTGCCTAAGGCTTTGTGTTTATAGTGTTCAAAGAGCACTTTTTACATGCATTTTGGCGTTACTATTGTCTTAATATTGTCAGCGCCTAATGAATGAATTTCTTTATGCATTGGTACTCAAAAATCTATGAATAATATAATAGCAGCATAATATTATTGAGTCGAATGTTGAAAGAGATATAATCCACTGGTATGTACTATGCTCCTAGGATATTCTGCTAAATAGGTCTGCAATTTAATTGGTCAAGTCTACTGAATTGCAAAGTCGAATGTTGAAAGAGATATAATCCACTGGTATGTACTATGCTCCTAGGATATTCTGCTAAATAGGTCTGCAATTTAATTGGTCAAGTCTACTGAATTGCAAAGTCGAATGTTGAAAGAGATATAATCCACTGGTATGTACTATGCTCCTAGGATATTCTGCTAAATAGGTCTGCAATTTAATTGGTCAAGTCAACTGAATTGCAAATCGAATGTTGAAAGAGATATAATCCACTGGTATCCACTGGTATGTACTAAGCTCCTAGGATATTCTGCTAAATAGGTCTGCAATTTAATTGGTCAAGTCTACTGAATTGCAAAGTCAGGTTGAGTCGGGTCAAACCACGCTCACCGCATTCACCGACCATTGCCTCTCGGTTCAGCATGCATCATTTAGGCTTCGGATTCATTGAATCCTTGCTGAACCATCAATGGTCGCAACTTGGCTAATTCTTTCAACTTCGTCTTGCATTATATAACACTTGTTAACAATATTAACACCCACATTTAACATAGAATAATTACATTTTTAGCGTAAATATGCTTGAGCGATGACTAAACTGAAAAAAGAAAGTTACAAAAAAGCGTTACAATAAAGTGTCACAAAAAAAAGTCTGTTGGCGTTCGCGCATGCGTGGTGGCCATGTACGATAAGAAGACTGTATATTATACAGTACATTATATAGGTTTGGGACCTAAAGCATATTTATGTTCCTGAATTTGAGCAGCAGGCTCTAAACGAAATTAAATCTGAAAGAAAGGGTAGATTTTAGGCTCCAGATCAGGAACGTGATATGATGCTACTTCTCAACGTTCGCCGTAGGAAAATACTGTTATCAATTTTTTTTTTTTTCATTTCCTTACCTTTTTTTACTATAATACTCATATTATTCTCGAATGCAATTTAAAACCAAAAAAAAAAACAACGAATTTATTTATTTAACTTTAAGAGCTGCATAGCAATGGTGATCTGCCCAAACAAGGAATTAAAAAATCATTTAAACAAAGAAAAATACCCATTTAACAACAAAACTAACTATTTCAAAGTTTTAAGCACTTATTTTTCCGATAGACATCGCCCATGTCTCATAAGTAACATCGAATGTTACTTAGGGGATCGTTTTTGTGAGGAATTTAGTAAGCTTTCGAATGGCCACTTTCTACTTGCCACGATTTCTTCGTTTTCGAGATATTTTAGAAAATATACAAATATCCGAAAACTTTTCAAGTCTCTTCTCATAACATTTTCCCTCAATTCCAAACGCAACCAGAATTTAAACATCTTATCTATACATATAATAAAATTCTAACGGATCGCTGTCTGTACATGGAAGATATATGGGGAAAAAATACTATTAGGGCATTTATCAACGCAATAGTGACAAAAAAAAAGATGTTTAAAATTTTTGTCTGTTTATCTGATTGTCAGTGCGCGCTAATTTCAAAAACGGCTTATCCGATGTAGCTGCAGTTCTCACTAATATGTTGTGGTAAGCTTCACTGAACATTTAGTGTTTGTTTTATGTCAATCGGTTCATAAAGAAAAAATGCCAATGTAAAGAATCACATCGAATATTTCATAAACTATCGTTAACGCGATACCGGAGTTTTTTTTTTTTTTTTTTTTTTTTGTAGCGAAACTTGGTATATAGTATTCCCCTAGCAAATTATTTTTTTTTTTCGGCAGTCTGTCAGACACTTTATACACACTAGAGCTTAACATTCCCTAAAGGGTCAGCTCTGTCACGTTTTAGCAATCCTAGCAGCCTGTATGCTTGATCAACCGTGGCTATACGCCTAATATCGTGTATAGAGAAGCATTACTGAAAAGTAGATTTTTATTAAATACCGATACGACGGTGTTTATAAACCAAAATGAACCAAAAGATATAAAAAAAAAAATGCTGCCCTAAGTCACTGTCCACGCGGACGCAGCTAGTTGTTAAATAAATGTCGGGTCAACTAAGAAAAGAATGCATCAGACGTTTAAGTACATTATAGAACATTTACCGCTGTATTACTGGCAGCTTTTACTACTTTTAACAGGTATCATCACTTTACGGCTACCACATATCTTACCTATATCTCAAGGATGTGCTTCAAGAAGATGGCGATGTATCCTGAGAAGGATTGTAGAGAAGTCATGTCTATTTCTATTTCAGGATAGTCTTGTGAATTGTAAATGTGAGGTTGGAAAGGGCTGACCCTCAACCACCACAACACTCACTCTCACGATCTCTCCTTCCCTCTCGCTCGCTCTTCACATCCTTTACCCTGTGTCCTTTGTGGACTGAATCCACTAGCTCTAAATAAGAAATTGATTCTCCTCCATTTTATTACAGGTTTGTGTCAAGACTTGAAGTGGAAGGTAATAAAATGAAAAAAATTGACAAAGAAACTAGGTTATCTTAGGTCGTTTCGCAGACATCCTTATTCGTGGAATACTTAACATAAAAGGGATTGTTCCAAATATTTTTGATTTATATGAGATAAAATTGTTAGAACATAAAGTTGTTTCTTTCTGTAAGGGGAAATACGGAGTTGAGGGAGCAGCGAACACAATATAAGGGTCTCCATACACCAATAGGAAGATCTCAATATTTGGACTGCGCAGTCTAAACCTTAGGACATTCTTCACGGCAAATAGGATATGCTTGAGGCCAGAGTTGAACTGCACAGTCCAGTTAACTAAAACCCCAATATATTAACTGTGCAGTCCAATAAGGCCGGGACTGTGCAGGACAGGCCTGATGTAGACCTACCAGGACCTGATGTGGGCCTGGGACTAGAGGATATTTGCTTCACATTCTGTGGATCTACTATACCTGGACTGTGCAATAGGGTGGGCCGAAAAAACCCATTTTTTTATTTATTTCGAAGTTGTAATAGTCCGGGAAAGTTGCGAATTATTTAGAGAAATAAAAGGAAACAAAAATGATCAAAATCGGTTGACATCTTCCTTTCGCGCATTGGCTTTGAAATTTTACAAAATATGAAAAATCTTACTTTTTGCGACTATTTTTACAATTTTTGAATTTGATGATTTCTTAATATATTAGTTTTTAACGTCTTCGAATAGAGCCTAAAAACATCGTGTATTAATTTGGTTTAGATCACTTGATATCTTTCAGTCGTGCAAAGGGCTCAAAATTTCCCAGATATTGAAATTTTCGCATTTTTAAGAGTTACTTTATTTATCTTTAATATACTTTTTTTAATAGTTACAGTGTTTCTATTTTTTAACATAAAAACATTGTGTTTTATTATAGTGTAAATAAATTAACAAATTTCGGCCACAAAATGACGCCTATGCAACAGAAAAACTGGTTCTCAAAAAAGATAGTTAGGTCTATGACATGATGGTTAATAACAGTTATAACGGCTATGATACACTTCCAATTGCTGTATATTATAAAAGCTTCAGTATTTAAGATACAGAAAAGTTTTTAACAATAAAGTTACGCTTATAAAATAGAAAAAAACATACTTCTGTATAAATTACTGTTGTGTTAGTTGAACCAGTCCATTAAAACTGTTCTCAGTTATCTGCCCTGCCTTCAGGATTTTTCAAAGGCCAGGGATATCAAATGATCTAAACCAAATGAATACACAATGTTTTTAGGCTCTATTTGAAGACGTTAAAAACTATTATATTAAGAAATCATCAAATTCAAAAATTGTAAAAATAGTCGCAAAAAGTAAGAATTTTTATATTTTGTAAAATTTCAAAGCCAATGCGCGAACGGAAGATGTCAACCGATTTTGATCATTTTTGTTTCCTTTTATTTCTCTATATAATTCGCAACTTTCCCGCACTATTACAACTTCGAAATACAAAAAATAAGTTTTTTCGGCTTCCTTCCTGTGCAATCCCGGTTTATTAACTTATACATACTTGTGTACAGTCCGAACCTTGAGACCAAACTTGAATATATATATATATATATATATATATATATATATATATATAGATAGATAGTTATACATTCTAACTGGGGTCATTTTCGGTGTCTACTAGGTAGGATCGATTAAGATTTGAAGAAATTTTTCAAAACTACCAGTGTGCAAACTCAATAGCTACTTTTCTTCGGAGGAATGTGCTAAAGAACTATTATTATGAATGCAGTATTATTTTACTACAAAATTTGACAGTATCAAACTAACGAAGTTAAAATTTGTAAATATCTTTTATTATTTGTATACTTGGATGTAATTGTAATATTGGATAATTTAATGTATAATTAATTGTAGAGCTTGATGCATATGTATAAATGTATGTAGGATCGAAGAAATTTTTCGACAAATATTTTATGAGTGCAAATTCACACATTATTTCAGAAAGTGATAACATTTCCTTAGTTTACACCACCCAGTGGAACATGCGTTTTATTGTGTTTTGTATTTAGGTTAATAGCATGAAATTTCGCGGAAGATAGGAAGTATGCAAGAGATAATCAGCTCATATTTCTCACATAATCAAATATACAGCAATCTAACTCAAACCTGAACATAAACTCTTTTCGACAGAAATCTGAGTTAAGTAAGTTCCTTTAATTAGGTGCTTTATCACTGAGGGATATTTACTTACAATTAGCAGTTGTAGCATTGTTGAACTTCGGCTGCTCCATTTGTTTGCTTGAGAAACCTTCAACTTGATTCTCTAGCCTCAGACTGTGCTTTCTAATGTCAATATGGGTACATACATGGCGCACTGAGCATTGTGCTACCTGCAAGTATTTGTCTTGTTTGAAGTAAATTATACATAATGTCATTATAAACTGAGTTTGTTACCGACCATTTTATGTATGTATGAGTCATAATCCTCCAGGGTTACAATGATGCGCCCTGAAAATAAGTCCGAGGATTCGAACCCCCTTTCATGAGAATTTACCCATTTTAACGATTATTTTCTTGAAATTGATCTAAACATAATGAAAAGGCCTATGAAAAATATGACAACCAACGATTAGCGCTAAGATAATCGATGAAACAAAAAAATCTCACACTTATTGAATAAGCGTAGCACAATTCACAGCAACCCAAATACTGCAGTAGTTTTAAAATGGTTAGCAGTTTTAAATTTGATACAATAAGCTAAATCGGAAATCTTGGGAGACATCTTTTATATAAATGCTTTTGTCTATCATTCAAATTTTTAATGCTTTCGGAACATATTCATTTTTTCTGAGTGCAGTATAGTTACAGTGTGGTACAGAACGTAACCACTTCGAATAGTTATCTAGATTTCCAACATCTAGTTATAGTGGGGTCTCCCGTGGTCTAGTGGCTAGCGCGCTAGATTTATAAGCGGGAGATGGTGGGTTCAATCCCAACCGGCGCACAGTGGTCAAAAACAGTCAAAAAGCGCTCAAAACTTTATTTTTTGAAGTATTTTCTCCGAACCCATATGCCTTAAATATATGTTAAATACCCCGTGAGAGTGTCATTTCTTGAGTTTTAGGCCCCCATCGTTGATTGGAGGACGGTGGTTAAACATTGAAGTACTGGAAACGAAGAAAATTTCCCAAAGCCTCATGTACCATAATCGTTCCTTCAACTTTACTTTTTTAGACCGATAAGGTTGACGCATATTTTTCTTGTTTTATTGGGCAGTTCGAAGGGCAAAAAAAATATTTTTGTATTTTTCGAATCGCCTTCATGGACGGGGATACTAAAAAATTAAAACAATTACACGTATCAAATTTCGTTTTGTCATATAGCTTTTGCGTCTCTCTAATTTTGGGCTTAAATATTCCGTGGGCGGCGCAATGTTCAAAAATAAGAAAAATGAAGTTTGAAAAAAAATGTTTTGATGGTCAATATTAAAATTAGACTCTTTGAACAGAAAGAAAACATCAAAATTAGAATACAAAAACAAAGATTAAAAGCTAAGGATTAATTTGAATTGTTGGTACAAATACAAATATTAAAACTGGTTCGGTTAGAAGCTATTTACTTTGGCTGTTCCAATCGTTTTCCTGGAACTTTTTTATTCTACTTTTAACAGGTTCAAGTGTAAGTCCTAAGTGACTCGTTGATTGACTAATCTTAGCCAACAGGCCAAAAAATGGGGAAGTTCTAGTGCTCTGATTATGTAAGAAATTCTCAGCATTTTTTAAACTTTAGAATTGATTTAAGAAAAAACGTAAAATAACGGTTTTTTCATACTTTAACCATAAATAGTAGATTGCTTCACGATTATTTTGATACCTAGTTTACCTGCTTTCGGCTGCTTCTCACGGCGATTTTGTGGTTTTAGTTTTTATAACCAATGCTTAACTGTACAACGTCTTGTGCAGTAATGATCCACACACTAGATTTATGTGTGAAGGTGTTTTATTTGATAGAATCGTGCAAGAATATAATTTATCTGAATGTTTGGATAACGTTAACGAGAAAGAGAGAGAAGAAAATTGATTAGATATTATTGCCTGGATATTCAAAAAAATTGGGACCGCTGTCACTGGATTTTAGGCAAATTCGAAACAAAACCCGAAGATTGGTTGATTAAAAACGTTAATTTTCCCAACAAGGTTTTTGAAATATGTAGACGAGATAATATTCAACCAGGTCCTGATGAAGATCGCAAGTTCGTTTCGTGGTAGCATCGAGACGAGTTGTGGATATATTAACGAAGAAATCTCCAAGGAGAAAATGGGATTATTCATTGATACTCCAATGCTTTCTTTTGGTTCTATTAACGACGGTAAAACCGCCCACACATTTTTTGGCAATCCAAAATTAAGTACCAAAATTACTGGAATGGAGATATCATTATTAATCAATTTGGGCACCATATTGACCATATTCTAGTTTTAAATCAATTAATATGCAGTAATTAACTGAATAAATTGGTGTGATTTAAGAATTATATCTGAAGCATTATTCATGGTACATGCCAATGTCTTTCATTAACCACCTCTTGTATTGATACAAATATAGATTTAATAAAAAGACTTCTCCTCCCATCAGATCCATATTTGTCAATTTTAAGTAAAATATTTAACAATTAAAATTTGAATAATTTGAAGTTAGCTCAAAAATCGAAATATAAATTGAAGCAAAAGTTTTATCATACTTAGTTTTAAATAAAAAAATATAGTATTTGTTTACAATCAAGCGATTCTAAGAAAGAATAATCTTTTTTAATTTTCTGTATACAATTTTAAAAATTTCGTAAATATCATACGTAAGTTTCCATATACATTTGATGTATGTTTATTCTATAATATATTATTTTCCTAAGTCAAAACGTCTTTTTTTCTCCATGTTCGAGTTTTTTAATAACAGAAAAAAATAATAACCCTTGCCTAGACAAAAATACGATTTTTGATTTCTTAACCCATATACTCGTGACACTGTGGGCTGTATAGAAAGACCCCAGACTGAAATTAGCTGCATAAACCTGCCTACTTCGGTGATAGAGGTGAACGAACTCGGTAAGACAGACGCGCGTTATCTCTATGTAAACATTGGAATCAAATCGAAGATGGATTTTTTTTTGCAGTACCTAAGTCAGTGTTACTGCAAAAAATGTCTGAAGTGATCCGAGTGAAAAATCGTGTCCTAGTTGAAATATTGTAATTTCAGATTTCTAAATCAACAATATCAAATGTTATTGAGTTTTGAGCGCTTTCGGGCGGTTTTTGACCACTGTGCGGCGCCAGAGGTCGCTGAGAAAATTCCTGGCTGCACCTTGGATCTCGGCGCTGATAGCCAAGATTTGTTGATGCGCCTTAAAAAAAAAAAAAAAAAAAAAAAAAAAAAAAAAAAAAAAAAAAAAAAATCTAGTTATAGTAATAGTTGCATAATTACGTCGGATATCTAGAAACTCAGTAATTGGTAGTTATTGGCAAATAATTAGTTTGTTTAACTTGTACTTAGAAGGCGCGTACATATGAAATAATTTGGAAGGTGGAGTTGTGACCACCGGGAAATAACTCCCAGCAAGATGGAGTGGGATCCGGGAAAATTTTAAATATTATTGTGTAAATTGATGAATTTTTGAGGTCATGTGTGTCTACCAATACGGTACTAATAACTTTATTTTTAACTGAAGAATTTCGTCATTTTTGTTCCATTTCCATGATTTTTAAAATATTTATGTTAAAATGTTTATTACACTGAATAATTTTATATATTACTATATACACACACACTAAGCACTTTTCATCTAGATCGCAGCCATCTATACAATCGAGATCTTGGCCGCGTGATCAACTAAATAATTAAAGGACAAAAGCTCTCAACTAGGAAGTCTCAATATTCATTGGCTTCTTCCAAAGTCCTTGTTTGATTTTGTTTTATCATTAGTAATTTATTTTTTATATTGTTATTTTTTTTTCATTTCTTAATTTTATTATTTTTTTATTTTTACTTTACTTTTCACCTGTGTTTTCACTTTTATTTATTTTATTTTTAATTAATTTATGTATATATTTATTTACTTGCTTCTTAATTGCATTATGTTTGATCATAACTAACCTCATGTATAAAGTCACACTTAACCATTTTACTTTCTATTGTACAGATGTTAAATAAACGTATAAAAAAAAAAAAAAAAAAAAAATCCATACAATCGAATTGCCGTTCGAAGCTAACAAACTAGAACTTAAAATTTTCAGCAAACTAAAACGTTATCACACACACAAAAAGAAGAAACATATTTTTTCTGAACTAAGTGATTTATTAAATTTTCGTTGTGGTTTTTGACATATTTTTACCGATTAAATTGGACATAATGTTTTCCAAGGCACATCCGTTTAAAATCTCACGACTTCTTCCGGGGATAGTAAATCTTTACCGTAATGTCTTCTGAAATTCTTCATTACTGGACATCTAGCTAGGAAATTCAGCGTATCTTCCTTCTCCGTGGGATTGCACATGGAGCAGTGTACAGGCCTCTCTGAACGCCTTGGGGTACTTTTAAGATGCAGCATCTTTGTCCAAGCTTTCATGATTAAGTGGACTGCATAGAGAGACCTGCCATCTGACATATAGGGAACTGATGCATCGGTGTAATCTAACGAACTGTAAAGCAGATGCTTTACTCCGAAAACTGACAAGAGTTAGTCCACCTCAAAATATCATGATGATGTCAATAAAAAAATGAATAAAATACTCACCAAGGAAAATTAAAATGAAATAACTTATCTTAAAAGGCTATTTTAAAAATTCCTCAAAAAATACATAAATAAAACAGAAAACATTTGGGTCAAAAAGTAAAAGTTCTTTATTTTTCCCGGAGCCTCGGGTGAATGTGAGCCCCATGTAGAGATATAAAAGTGTGAAAAGACTCGAGCAATTAGAAGAGAACGCCATTCCACCGCAGGTAGTTCTACTAAAAGGTGTCCAATTAAAATTAATGGCAGAAGCTCTTTGGGCAGAATGGTGATAAGAGATAATTATCAGGGAGTCTGCACTTCTCCGAGAGGGGGGGGGGCTGAAATTCATAAAATACCCACCTCAATGCCGAATTTTATTTAGAGAGCTGTTAATCCTAATATGGCTGTTGAGTACTTATTATATACACTCAGCTGCTTCATTTATTCCTTCGTTACAATAAGTTTTGTAATAGAAAAATAGCAATAGATATTATCTACTACTAATGGCATTTAACAGTAAAATGAGTATTTTAGTAAACAGGTGTTTTAGTAACAACATTTTCTATTATATTTTTCACGAAAGATCAAAGCCTACTAATAACAGCTTCTATTTCTTTACTATTGGCACTAGAGATATTAACGGAATCCTGCCAAGATGACGCAGTTCCTGCAAGACGGACTTTTTTATTTACTTTCCAAATTACATTTTCTGGAGTAAAATGGTTTCTGTTTAGATGGAAAGTATTTGGAGAGGTGTTAATACACTCTGAATACTGAATATATTTTTTCATTTAACTAGTCGACCCGTGTAAAGTGTTTGCACTCGTTGAGTTTGTGAAAACACGGTTGGGGGTATGTGTTCTTCCTCTCCGTGGGTGTCTGCCTCTGGGACGTCCCTTGCACTAGACATCATCTGAAGCTGAGACCCGAAAAGAAATGTAAAGCTATAATAGTGGCTAGGTCAGATCCACTAAATGATTTGTTAAAGTTGTATTGGAAAGTTAAATTGGAGGCCATATTGCGTGAGAATGTGAACAGTAGTTCATATCATCATAGTGGGAAGTTATGAGCAGCCATGTAATAGTATAGTTTCATGTTCATAATTCTTTAAAAGTGAATATTCGGTTTTTCTACGGCGCATCGACATCTAGGCCATTAGCGCAGACATCCTGGTGCAGCGAGGAATTTTCTGAACGCGCCGTGCGATGAGAAAATTCCACCTTTCGCTTGAGAATTTAAGACGTTAGCCACTAGACCACGGGGAAACCGAATATATAATCTGATTTGACCGCCGGGGTTGTTTATCGCAGATTGCAGAGACAATGTAAGTTGGGGGATTGGGAAAATATAAGTTTTGATTAATTTAATTCTTTTTATTAATAAATTAGCAGATCGAATTCCTTAAATGAATATTTTAAGTCGAAATTAAAAGTCGGAATGAGATAATAGATGCATGAAATCAAAATCGTTTTAATTTCGATATATCCCGATAAATCGATTAAATTTCGATATAACTCGATAGATTAGGATTTGGATTTGTTTTGAAGAGGACGATAAACTGCATTTCTACAGATCAGTGGGGTTAAAAATAATTAGCTAAATTCAATAGAAATTGGCTGAATAATTGTAATGAAGGGTACTCAATCCTTTACTTCGCTCATTCTATAATTGCATGTATTACTGTACTAATTTCTTATAGTTATAAGTTATTGCATGCAGCCTAAGCATACCTACATTACATATCTATATATCTATACACATCAACATACATATATATTTACAGGCTATTTACAATTTTTTTTCTTTACGTGAGATAGGTCGAGGGTGGGATTTAAAAAAAAAAAAAAAAAAAACTGGTTTTCTTTTTAAATTGTAGTTTTTCGAACCTAACACCTGAAATGTGAGTAAGTTGTATAATTTTCCTTTGTAGTGGTTAAGAGATGTTCTAAAATGATACCTCATTTACGAATATTGTCGAATTATTAAGGAAGTTATTGCGTACCGACAAAAAAAGCTCTTGAGAAATAATAATATAAACTAATTAATTTATTGAACAAAAACAGCATTAATATCAAAGACGGACGCCTTACTTATGCCCTCTGCAGTGGTAAAACGTTTTAGCACTTTCCTCCAAAGGAAAGTAGCTATTGAGGCAGCACTCATGACGGAATTTTTGAAAAATTTCTTCAAATCTTTATCGATCCTACCAAGTAGACACCCGTTAATATTTTTATATATATATATATATATATATATATATATATATATATATATGTCTGTTAACACGATAGCGGCCAGAGTCTTTGTTTTTTCTTCACGAAACGTGGTATACAGCGTTCAATTAGCAAACAATTGAACGAGTTCGTTAACCACCAAAATCGGTCCACCGGGAGGGGGGGGGTTTACCCCGGACCCAAAAGACTAATTTTATCATGCCAGCCGTAGCTTATGTTATATTTCAACGAAACTCGGTATTCGTTATGTTGATCTAAAGAGAGAAACGCGTTGTAAAAATAAACTAAATCGGTTCATTAGGAAGGGGGGTTTACTCCGGACCCACATTACTAATTTGCCACTACCAGCCGTAATTTTTGTTTCATTTCAACGAAACTCGGTATTCGTGGTGGTAATCAACAGAGAAAAATGCGTTGTAAAAATGAACTAAATCGGGTTCTTTGGTGGGGGGGGGGGGGGGTTACTCCTGACCTAAAGTACTATTATTCTCATAACGGTCGTAATTTCTGCTGTATTGTAACGAAATGCGGTATGCGTCGTGGGTATCACATGAGAAAGAAGTGTTGTCAAAATGAAGTAAATCGGTCTATAGGAAAGGAGGGTTTACTTTAAACTCTGTTTCATTAGAATTAGCCAGACGTAGGTCCACAAAGCCGCCGCGAGGAGCGCTATCTCCCACTAGAGGGACTGTATCCTGTTCCTGCGTCAGATCAAAAGACGGAATATGAAGTTTTTGTGTATTTATTAAGTAGTATAGTATCATGTGTATGTAGTCTACACTACAAAAAATTCTGAGGAAAGTGCTTAATTATGCAGCTCCTGCGTGACGGACTTTCTTTTAGTACGTTGACAACCATTTGATATACATTAATAATCTAGTCTGATTGCCTGGGCAAATCAAATCTTCTATAACACTAAAAAATATTTGACATTGTTCCATAAGACGTAAGCCATATGTATGTAGAAGAACTACCAAGAAATAAATCTGAAGCGATCATATTTCAATACCCTCAGCATATATGGAGGGAGCATCCTGGCCCTTGGGCTTATAAAGCTACATCAGCAGAAGAAAGCGGGTCTTATTTAAAAGGAAATTCGTTTATATTCTAAATAAGAAATTGAAATTCTAAAGTGAAATTGTAATGCCTTCTTGAAATAACATTTGCCCTCTTCATACACCCATACATATTCCAAATGTAATAACACGAAGCCGGGCATGCAGAGGTGGAGATTCTCCTCACAGCTGAAATAACTCCCAGAAGCCCATGATTTCCTTCCTACCCTTAGACCTGGGGAAAAACCTTCCCTTCTCTACAGCAGTCTTTAGCATCACATTACCCTAAGCGTTCTCTAACAACCTTCTCCCTATCAAGTTGAAATGCGACACTCAAAATCCTTTCCAAGCACTTGGCAATACTTATGGATGTTTGTTTTATTCTAAACTTTTTGATTTGGATTTTTAACAATTTTTAATGTATATTTTTATGCCGCCACATAAATTCTTTTACCGGCATGAATATTAAAATCGCAACTTCTAACGTGCAAATAATAAAAGCTGGAAATGCCTAGCGCACACGGTTTGACTTTTTTGCAACTACCTTTGCAAACAAGTTTGAAGCCAGTTTGCAACTGAATCAAAACTTCCGTTTTGACAGACGGGTGTACTGGCAAAGGGCTAGTTGTAAATCAGTGGGTCCCATGGTGCAGTAAAAGTGGAGTGTTTATTAAGTGCGGTACGTGTTTGTAAGACTTCGGTTTGGCCAAGGCAAGAGCTCTCAATGCCATGCTCATAACTAAATAAGACTCTGACGGCATAGTGGTATTAACCATTATCAATACCGAAGACGCCGAAGAACACACAGAGAGAGCATTGGGTCCACCCTTATTTCAGCAAGAATGTGAACTCTAGACTATTTGTAGCAGCTAGAGAGCTGTCTCAGTCGGATAGGCCAGCAAAATACCACATAGTCTCCGCTGGGTCTAAGTGTTTTAATATTAATTCATATGTTTTTTTAGAGAGGTTAACTCTACAAAGAGGAAAAATTACAACCATCGAAAGGAGCAATCAAACAGAGCAGGTGATAAAGGTTGACTTCACACATAGCAGAAGAAGTCAGGAAATTCTATCAAAAGCAATTGTACATTGTACAATGTTTCTGACTTTTTAAATAATTTGAATAATGATATGTGTAACAAGGAAAGTATCAACAAAATTGTTTTTTCAGCGTTTTTAATATCCTTAATAATGAGCCAAATAATGAAGGGATCATGAAAATTTACATTTTCACCATCGGTGATGAAGGCCCATTTTTGACCGAAAAATCTTGCATTTATTGAATATTTACATCAAGTAGGGGGTTTAAATTTATTTAACAGTAAGACTAGTTAACAAATACATATCTTAAGCATTCGAGGTCACATGATGCAAAATACTTTCAAAGTATTGAACTGCTAAAATGTAATTATTGTTATCAGAATAACATTATTAATCTTTTGAATAATTACTTTCCTTTACTTGTTATTATTTTCTTTATTATTTTATTAGTTCGCAAGGAAAGTACGTATTAATAAAAAATGTACAATCAAAAATACATGTATTAGTAAGATTGCATAAAATTCATTCCTATAATAACATAAATATATGGAATGTGAGCTCGATATTGTAGGAATACTACATTATTGTGAAAAAAATATTTATTTATTTGACTTTAGAGCTCGCAAATGAGCGATTTTCTCTATAAAAATGTAAGATAAACACAAAATAAAGGCTCTACACGGTCAACAAATTAAAACATTAAAATAAAAAATTAAACAAATGAAAATATCAAAAATGTATACTATACAAGAAAAAGAAAGAAAGGAATAATAGAGAAAAAAAAATAATGAAAAAATCAAACTTAAGGTGAAATATAAAATTTAAAAGCGAGTGAGTAATAAATTTATCAAACTATTTTTAATAAACTAAAAACGTGGTATTTTCACTCTTTTTTTTTTACTTGTAAAAAAAAAAATGCAAATTCGATATCCATGATGTGATTATATTTATTCTTTGTATAATTTTGTATAGTATTTTTTTTTTTTTTATTTTATTCTTCCCAAATTAGTTCAGCGTTTTTTTTTAAATATTATTACTGAGTGTTCTTATGAAAAATAAATTTTAAAACTCTTGTTTTAAAATATTTTTTTAGACGTTTTAAAAATAGAAAGTAATAAAAAAGAGGCTTTTCCTGGGAAAGTTTTTTTTTGTCTCCCATTATGAATTTTATATCAGCTGATCTTGCATATGAGTACTACATGCTGAAACTTTTTTTTAGGCAATAAATACTTTTTAAACATGCATTTTTATATAAATTGTTTTTAATTTATATACATATGTCTGTATAGGTATTTTGTATCTGTCTATGTGTATTTTTGAGTTTTTGTATTCAGGGTTATTCGACGTGATCAAAAGGTGTTCCATTTGGAAGTAATATTCTCACAAAGAGCGAGATAAAATATTCATCGCTCCAAGTTTTCGAAGTGAGTAGAGCAGTAGTTTTGTATGAATGATTGAACTGAAAGGCTGGCTGCATATAATTCCAAAGGCACACATAGCTTTTTCAATTCTTCAGCTTTATGAATAAATCAAAAGACGCCGAGAGTGGATCCATTTAGAGTACCGACGGTCCATCGATTACACAACAGAGCGGTTCTTTCTCTCTGTGAGTTCTCATTCCCTTTCACACCGCTGTGGATATCTACCCATCAAGGCTCAGTGTTAATCTCATTTCATCACTTCTATTGGACAATAATATACTTAGTAATTGGTATACAGCCTTTTAGATCGACATAAAGTTCTGTATAATTGTATTAGTCCTAATGTTCTACCTTTATACTAATATAAATGTATATAACATTCAAATTTCACTAGGCTTGAGCAAAAATGCAACGAGATTGTACATTTATTCTCATAATTTATTCTATATATTGAATAATTAATTTTGCCCATAATAATTTCCTTCCAAAATATAGTAAACAATCAATTACGACAATATATAATCCATAACAGGAGTACAACTTCTTAAAGGCCGCAGGTACGTTGAATACAACGCTTCCCGTAGATCACAAGCAACGTCGGGCGTGGTCAGTACCTGTATGGGTGACCGCCAGGGAATATCACGTGCTAACAACATGTACATAAAAGGACAAAACAAATATTTCTGAAATAAGTAAAAGAGACCACGCCGAGTGCATTTTAAAAACTGGATTACACTATCAGCAGTGTGATAACTAAACTTAAACATTAACTCATCAATCCCTAACTGTATATTATATTGTATATATCTATAGTATTTATTATCATTTACTATTTTCTTTTTTTTAATGAATTTTATATTCACTTTCATGAAGTAATAGAGCGAGGAAAGGAAGAAGATACATTTCTTGCATTAAACTAATTGTCAATAATATTATAACTAATTTGTTTCAAATTGTAAATTTAACCTTGTAGGATTGTTTATTGTTTACAGTTGTTTCAATTTTTTTTCTTTTATTTATTACTATTGTGGGTTTTGTAATTGTTCATATTCCCCCATCATGCCTCACAAAGTCATTTTAACAGAACTAGCAATATTACTGGAAATATGTAAACTCATATTGTTGTAATAATCAATAATAATAATAATAAAAAAACAAAAAAAAAACTTGTAGGTACCAAATGTATATATTATGAGTTGTTTTTAAATATCATATAACAAGTTAAATAAATAAAACGAAAATAAATCACGTGCTGTTAGTATTATTAAGAAGGTAGTTGATACGCTCTTAAAAAAAATGGTACAATTTGAGTAATCATAAAACATAACCAATTCTCTTAAGATATTGATTATACGGTTAAGAGTTATAGTGTTGTAGGAGTTTAGTAAGATTATAAAGTTGGATTTTAGTAAGTATATATTCATTATCCGGTTAAGAGTTATAGTGTTGTCCGAGTTTAGTAAGATTATAAAGTTGGATTTTAGTAAGTATATATTCATTATCCGGTTAGGAGTTGTAGGAGTTTAGTAAGATTATAAAGTTGGATTTTAGTAAGTATATATTCATTTTTGGTCATATCATATTATAGTAAAATAAATCAGTAAACTTTTTCTGTGTTCGTGCTGCAGACCTTGTGCAATATTTTTGGCTCAATGATATAAGCGACATTGTTTATTAGGAGTTAATGCTTAATAGACAGTAAAATCTTTATTGAAAATGTAGCAAATCATTGTGCAGTAAGCCTAAAGTTTTTGTACCCGTCACGAGGGCCCAATGGGGCAGATACTGTGCTTTAACATGTCATTATAAATGTTGTTTACCTTTGCAGGTCCCTACAGTGTCTAAGGCAGCACTATAGCGGCACTCTAGCCCCTGGCCACAGGGGGATTTCGCCCCGCAGGCCTCACCCTCGCTCCCTCCACTCTTATCATCCACCATCTGAAACAGATAAACATCAATCTATGACGAATTTTTTATTAAATCATCTTTAGTACAAAAAAAAAAAAAAAATAAATAGAGAATCTGTAGTGTCTGTAATTTTTTTAGGTGTTCCTTGGAAAAATGATTAGCACGGAATAAATTCAACTAAGCACACAAAACTAGATTTGCTATAAAGACTTCATATTAACACGAAAAATTTATCATCAGCAAAACTCAATCACAAAAAAACAGAGTAATCAATCCAGAAAGCCCGTAGTGTAGCAGAATCCCTGGTCCTCAATAAAAAGGCTGACATCGATCAAAGGAAAATTAGTAGAAACATAGTGAGATTACTACGTATTACTACTTTACAACTAGCCTGAAGTACTAAGGAAATAAATGCATGCACTGCCATACATTCCGACGTATAATAACGAAAATTACAATTCTACAAGCTCATAAAAAAAACGGTTTCTTGGAGACCGAAAATCAAACTAAGGCAAAAATATAAATAATTAAATTTATTTCGGAGGTAAAAGAACATTTAAAAGCACCAGGTATCACGCAATCAGTCATTGCACAGAGAGAACCAATCAGATAAATCACTTTTGATTGGAAATACGGTCGGAGGGAAATAAAATTGAACAGAACAGCGCTAATTTTCTTTTGCGTAGTCCTAGCTGGATGATGCGAATAATAACAAAAGCAATGCCACCCCAATGTATTAATAAAACTACTATTTAGTTTTAAAATGTCTACTTTCTCCTAAAGGGTGCTCGTATAGCTACCGTTAAAACTGACGAGAAGAAATCGTGTTCACTTGACTTGTCTGACTCATCCTAACATATAAAACACAAAAGCAATGCCGCCCCAATGTATTAAAAAAACTACTATTTAGTTTTAAAATGTCTACTTTCTCCTAAAGGGTGCTCGTATAGCTACCGTTAAAACTGACGAGAAGAAATCGTGTTCACTTGACTTGTCTGATTCATCCTAACATATAAAACACAAAAGCAATGCCGCCCCAATGTATTAATAAAACTACTATTTAGTTTTAAAATGTCTACTTTCTCCTAAAGGGTGCTCGTATAGCTACCGTTAAAACTGACGAGAAGAAATCGTGTTCAGTTGACTTGTCTGATTCATCCTAACATATAAAATTACGTTGCTATGGTTACCTGGACACGAAGACATCAAACTCAGTACTGCTGTCGACTTACAAGCAAAACTAGCCACTCAAAGACCAACCTTTGACTTACATACTGTGACTTCATCGGACTTCTACAAAACATTACTGACTTACATTCAGTACGAATTGGAAAGTGAGTGGTATCAAGCAGAAACAAAATTACGAGAAATTAAAAATACTCCATCCCCTGGTCAAATGAACACTTCTCTCGAAGAGATGATGTTATTTTACCAAGGCTTCGAATTGGACACACTCTACTTACCCATTCATTCGTACTTACTAGAAAGAAAGGACAGACTTTGACAGTTAAACATATACTTACAAACTGCAGACAACTGATTAACTTAATTATGCCCAACGACTTACACGATTTACTGACAGAGGTTAGCCCACACATCCATACAATCCTAAAACATTTGAAAAACACACATTTATACAACAAGCTGTAAATAGTTCACTTAACTTTCACATCCACTATTTCAAAATTTTATGTTTACATCTAATTATTATTTTAGTGTTACTATTTGTTCTGTTTTTATTTTATTTATTTTTTTTATTATTATCTTTTGATTACTTTATCTTATTTTTCACATTTTGTTAACATTTAAGTTCTTTAATTATTCATTTACCTTTTCTTTTTCTTTTTTTTTCCTGACGTAACAAACATAAAATGAGTTTGTCGCCAATGATGCGATGCTCAACAATGAAATCAAATACATATAAAATGCAACAGTTCATCGAATCAGGACGAATAGCCCAGTATAATGGATCCCGCAGCATCTTTATGTTTCAAAAAATTGCCTTTCTAACAAGCGAAGCTTGCGGTAATGTCACTAATCGGGCCCAATTTTTCCTGGTAATTGTGCATCGAAAAATATTCAACATGTATCCTAGCGTTTCGTCCAATGGGTCTTAGGAGCTTAGGATTAAAATAAAATAGGTCGAAAATGCTCTATTTTATTTCTCGACGTTGGACAACGATATCGACATGATTCTTTCACTTATTCATTTGTTTTAGAGATTACATTAAAGGAAAAATACAATTATTAAATAATAATTTATGTTTCGTAAAGTAAATTTAAACATATTTTTACGTTTTCAAATAAAATAATATTATATTTTTCATACCAAAAACAATAGGAAATTTAAAATCAGCTCCCCAAGGAATCTTAATGTCGAAAACACCATCGAATAGAAAGAATAATAATTTTTACTTGTCTAGAAGAGTCTAAACATTTCTATTAATTAAATATAAACTACTATTACAAGATATTCTTATTAATAGCTAAATAAAATAAATAGCTTGGTGCTTATGACTCCTATAGCTAATAGTTTATATATATATATATATATATATATATATATATATATATATATATATATATATATATTGTATTTAATATACTCTTCAATCGTTTCAGTACACAACATAGAAACATGAAAAACATTTTTATTTGTTTTATTAATTATAAAAATATTATGCAACCAAATATGAACAATCAGGATGAGATTGGGACGACACACGAAACACCACTAATAAATTTAACCATTTTGACGACTCTATGAACAGTCGAGTGCAATCCAGTATGCAAGCCCACAACACATTCAGGTCATACGTGATTGGGTATGTGGTCCACGCAAATTTGATTAAGCATTTTTTGGGGCATTGGTCGGGAGGGAATTCCAAAGAACGTATAAAACTATTTTGAAGCGACTGCTAGGAGACAATCATGTTATTAGTTGGTTGGTTTGTGTTTGCTCTAAAAAATATTAAAAAAATTATAAGAATTCAGAACATATTTCAGCACTTTAAGGTAGCACTCTTGAAAGATTTTTTTAGAAAATGTATAGAAAAAGAAATATGTAAATAAATAAGATAAACTAATTCATTTCATTAGGAATGGGGTTTTATTGCTAAGCGACAGTATTAATTTGCAATATTATTTTTTACTTCCATGCAAGAAAACGTGATGTATACCATGTCTAAATAATAGAAAACAGTGATTTAGGAAATATCAAAATATCTTCATTATAACTACGGGATAGTAATGGGTGATTCTCAAATATGAATCGATCTTTTCAATCAATTCAAATAGAAATAAAAAGATCGATCTACTAAAAAGGTCGGCCAGTCCTCAAATATGAATCGATCTTTTCAATCGATTCAAATAGAAATGAAAAGATCTACTACTAAAAAGATCGGCCAGTTCTGATCGATCTACTAGGCTCAGAAGTTCAATCTGCGATTTAGATCGATTTCACGATTACTCACAATTACCTACGAAATTCGTACTTCATTTCGATTCGAATCGATTCTTATTCGAGAATCGCCTCTTACTACTACGATTCGACCTAAATAAGTCGATTTGAATATTAATATTGAAATATATGGGATTTATTACATATACGTTTATGTTTATCAAATGAGAAAAAATAGAATAAAATAATAATAATAGACAAAAATGTTTATACAGTTAGAAACCTTATTTTTATTGTATTTTCTTCTTGTTGGGGAAAACGAAGGTGTTGAGTCTTGTATAATGTTATTGTTGTAATAAAAGCCTGTTACTGGACATAGGTCACTGTTATGTAAATTTTTTCTTCAGTTAAATAAATGAGAATTCTTCAAAAATAAGATTGCGTAACAAGAGTTGAGATTTAGTATTTGAATATTTAAAATGAAACCAAAAAAAAAAACTTAATTTTACGGTATTCTGGATAGATCAATTAGTTAAAAGATCGACCCTTGAAGATCGATTTATTAAAACAACGGCCATTAGAGATCGATTCTTTAAAAAGATTGGGCCTAGGAGATCGATTCATTAAAACAACTGCCATTAGAGATCGATTCTTTAAAAAGATCGGGCCTTGGAGATCGATTAAAAAAATCGAAATATCATGTTAAAAAGATCGATTTTTGAATAAGATCGATTCAGATCGCTCATATCTATTACAGGGTTACTCCAGAAAAAAAAATTATTTATTGTACGTTTTTTCATGTATAATGGATATTTTAAATACACAATTTTAGGGGTATGGCAACCACTATGCTGAGGAATGTCCCTCCTGGGTGCTGCGTCCTAATTACGCAGCACCATCCTGATGAATTTTTTTACTATGCAATGAATGACTAGGATAATATAATGACCTGTTAATTCAAATTTATCCATTTACAGTTTTTATGAAATTTGTAAAATTATAGTCTTGTTTGATCCAGACGTATCAATTTTTTTTTTTTTTTTTATGTTTTATCTTGAATAATAACGCCCTGGAGCTATTGTGTAGGCAAGCCAACAAGACAGTCCAGCCGTACGTCATTGTTTTCTTAGACTCCGCAAATTTCATTGCATGATTTTTGTAATCTCAAAAATGCTGATATATTTCTTCTAATGCGCTTTTGTAATATTTTATTTTAAAAGGTTATCCTATGTTGAACTGAACCAAGGAACATAGAACCATGATATAGAATTGCTAAGTCGACAGGAATAGTAATAGAACAGGCTAAGTAGTCGCAACGAACGGCAGAGAGTATTTTCAATTTGAAGGAAATTCCAAGTGACTTGACACCTCTACCTCATTTATTTGAATTATTCCTGCCTCGAGTTCCTTATTGCGAGCCGAGAAAGTAGAATTCTCGCGGGATAAATTGGCTCCCGTAGGTAGAAAATGTTGCACATTTGTGTCGGCCCTTGTTGTTGATTAATGTACTTGGCTTTCCTAGAACCGCTAAGTCCTCGGCTAAAAGGATTGTCTTGTTTGTTCCTCCGTTTAAGTCCCACTTCTCTACTAACGGCCTCGTACTTCCGGCGGTCAGGACGGACTTCTTAAACTGGCCAGTTTACTGCTAGAGTCTTAAGTGAATCTGACGAAAGAAACTTTTTCTCTTTAAACTTCCACGAGAGTGGACTTGCCAATTTACTTGTACATAGTTTCGTCCGCCCACATGTTGGAAACTTGCTCATGACGTCAATGAGATGGCGGAATCTGTAGGAGACGACTGAAAGTAATGAGGACATTTCGAATTTGATATTTCAAAAACGTACCGATCGACCAATATGTCTCTATGAATACTATTATATTTCTGTTCGAGCTCTATCATCAACAATGGACAAAAATTCCTTCTTCTAAAAACGGTAAAGATCGTTAAACAGGATGATCAGGCGTATACATAAAATGACGTGTGGATTCAAATTTATCCAATTACAGTTTTATTGAAGTTTGCACAAAAGTAAAATTATAGTTTTGGTTGCTCCAGAATGACACATCTAATTTAAAATATATTTCTATTTCTCTTCAATAAGATCGCCTGGGAGCGATTCTGGAAGCAGGCCCGCAAGACGTTCCAGCCGTACGTGATTGTATTCTTAGACTCCGAAAATTTTATTGCAGGATTTTAGTCTTTTCAAAAATTATGATATAATTCTTCTATTGCGCTTTCGTAATTTTTTTTTTACGTTATCCTTACCATTTTCTTATTCTGGGATTTTTACCCTCGTGCTTAAAAACGTTTTCTTTTTCAATTCTTAATTTATTTATTTTTTGTAATGTTTTGAAATTCTTTCTTTGTTTAACATCCAAACAAATATCTCTATAATAGGTAGGAGGGGGGTCTCCCGTGGTCTTGTGGCTAGCGCCGTGGATTCATAAGCGGGAGATGGTGGGTTCGATTCACTTCTCCGGCAGGAATTTTCTCATCTCAGGGCTCGCTGGGAAAATTCCTCGCTGCGTCGTGGATGTTGGCGCGAATGACCTAGATGTAGATGCGCCGTACAAAAAAATAGGTACGGAACATGATCTGTATGTAGACAACAACTGCTAAAACAAAAATAAGGCCCGGGGACCGGGTGGCAGAGGGAAAGCCAAATCCATTAGGCACAAACTGCATTTTTTGTGAACCCTCCTGGATACAAGAGTGACTAGTCAAACTTTACAAAAGTTACCCCTAGATATCGCAAAAAGCTGTCACAGCGGTGGCCTTCAGTCCGAAAACGAATAAATGACCTTGTCACAAAATTGGCTATCAGGCCACGGGGCATTCTTGGCTGTTGACACGAAAGTGGCTTGCATTCACGAATTGGATATCATAGATTCTATCAAAGATTTTTGATGGATAAACTAACGAATCTACAAAAACTGATTTTTTTTTTAAGCTTCTGAATTATGTACACAATAAATCCACTGTATTGTTAATTTTTTAACATCTGACAAATTCTCATGATTCCATCCTTATTATCTTCCTTGAGTTATGTATAATGTCATTAATATTGATAAATTAGTGAATCAGAATACTACATACATCGCTATTTATTGAATTCTCAGCATTAAATGAATCAATAAAGTTGCATATATCACACAACGCAGAGGTTGGACATTAATATTAGGGGCCTTATGCAGGTAATATGAACCTAAATTGGATATAGCTATTAAATGTATCATTAGTATTATGCCTGTTGAGTACCAAATGAGGCCATTTAGTATTGTATAGACTTCAGAATATAATTACATGATGTGTATCATTATTAGGCATGTTTAAAATTATGTATTCATGATCCGAATTAGGGCTCTGTACCACGTATACGATAGGCAGAAATTAAATAAGCTCTTCCAATTTTCATAATTGTATGGTGATAGGTAGCCTTCGAGGTGATGAGAAATTAAGGATCAGTTGGGACTCCGCTAAGAACATCAATCAGATTTTTTTTGAAAATCTATATTTATAACGCTTCGTCACGTTCATTGGCAGCGTTGTCATGGAATAGTTGATTAGGGATGGAGGAAGAACAAAGATAGCAGCTAAATTTTCACGATACAAAAAAAAAGGCCGTTAGGACCAAGGAGGGAGATACTATCTGATTCTTGGCCATATGGGACATAACAAAGATACTGTAGTCAGCACTTTGCTTTAGTTGTCTGATTTTCCCCTTTGCAGATACCCAATAATGAATTAATTAAAGGCTGGGTCATCCTAGGAAGACTTAATCGAACCACGAACGAAGACACTGGAAAAGAAAATATTTAATGCACGACTGACGTTTGAACTCAAGTCCTCCAGCATAGCATTCCAGTTCTCTCGCCTTCTGTTGTATTTTAATAATTTTTTGTTTCTAGTTTTGTCTATGCATATATTTTTTGTTCTTTCTTTTCATTCTCTCTTTTTTTATTTTTATTTTATATTAAAGTATTTACTATATTTTTAAATTCTTATTGTTTATAGTTTCGTCATTGCTCATCCCCTTCTCATCCGAAAATCCCCACATATTCATTCTCTTTTTGGTTTTACTGTGTACAGATATTTTTTTTTTATTATTTAAGGTTTTGTAAATAGAATTTTATATTTAAATAGTGTTAGACTTTAATTTTCTTATTTGTTTTTATTATTATGCAAATTTAATTAATATTCTTAAGGGACACAGCCCAGAATAAAGCTTTTAATTTTATTTCACTCCACGTTAAACTTTTCATATGCTCCAGGTAATTCTTATTTATTTTCATAGGCAACTATCTGTAAAATATTGAATACAATGATAAACATGTATTCTTGGAACAGAGCAAATCTGTATTTATCGCCTTGCTGAGGAATTTGCTCACTTTGCGCAGCTTCGGGCGGACGTACTTTTTATTTATCGCCTGTTTGAATGTTTTCAGTACAATCTCGAGCTTAGTGGAATATTCTATACGGTTTCGATTTTGGCAAATTGCTTTTTCTCTAGACAACACGCCACGCGAATAAATAAAAACTAATGATTTTTTATGGTTTGGGAATATCTTAGGAGGCCAGACATGGGAGATGGTGCTTAATGAATATCGATGCTTAGCTAAAGCTAAGATTGAAAACAATTTAAAGTGGATTGTAAACTTCCCGGTGATAAGGTTGTAAAATACGGAATTTTTAACGTGGAGTGACGTCATGTGAAAATAGACAACGCCACTTTTCCCTTCGAACTGCCCGATCTATCTGAACAGGTTATATTACTCATTTATTGTGGTCAGTGAATCCAAAATGGAGTGTCAGTCAAAGTTTACCGCCAATTTTGGAACTCCTCATAAACTAATGCACTACTATTATTGTTTTTCCTGGATCGGATAAACAAATGTCGCCCAGAGGAACATTGTTTACCTTCCCGATTAAACTCATTAATTCCTGGCTGGGTTTGCTCAACACCCCTCCCCCCTCCCAACCCCGGCTTGTGGATGAAGCATCAACAGCGGTGAGAAATTCCCCAGTAATGTCTCTGCTAATATTTGCTTCCATTAAAGTAGGGAATTATTTTAGAGTGCGGCAGGAAGATTCATGTAAAACCGGAAGAAGAACCCACTTTTTACCGATTTTAACAGATCATTTGCACTTAGCAGAGCTATGCTAGTTTATGAAGACAACTCTATGACGAGGGGTCTCCCGTGGTCTAATGGCTAGCGCCATGGATTCATAAGCGGGAGATGGTGGGTTCGATTCCCAACCTCCGGCAGGAATTTTATCGTCCCACGGCTCGCTGGGAAAATTCCTCGCTACACCCTGGATGTCGGCGCTAATAACCTAGATGTAGATGCGCCGTAAAAAAAAAAAAAAAAAAAAAAAAAAAAAACCTATGACGAATTCTGTCTATATATATGATCGTAGTTATATAAATCGAATACAGAATAACGGAATCAAAATATCCTTTCCCTACCCCTTACGTATCGGTTCCAAACAAATTTTTAGGAATCGACATGCGTCATAACATCGACATAAATATTTAAAAAGATTTAACTCTTCAAAATAAATTCCTACTTAACAATACGGCAATTTAGATTAAATGAGCAATATTTGAAAATGGACTTTCAATAACATGAAGCGACTTGAATATAGATTCGGAATGAAGAGAAACTTTAAATTCTCATTATTATTACGAAGCTTGCAATATATAGTAAGACCCGACTATAAAATCAAGTTGAAGTAAACAAATTAAAAGTTCCCTACTATAAGAGAAAAGGGGCAAGGAGTTCGTCTAATGAAGAAAATTCACAGGATATTCAAAGCTTTATTCAATTCTCTGAGCTTAAACTAAAAATACTTAGGGGGTTTAAAATATCATGAGATAACTATAAACCTACTATAGCTCGTTCAGTTAGATGGAATAATTCTAATCCTGCATACGTGAAATTCTGAAATCTTCCAAACGGTTCCGTCATTTTCATTTCCATTACAATGAACTACACATTACTTTAAACTCAATAAATACTGATTATGTCTCGTTTAGGAACAGGGAAGGCTTTAAAAGGTCTGTCAAGGGAGATAGTGTTATATATTTGTCAATACTTAGCCAAAGCTAAGGCTAAAAACTAATTAAGCCATAGCCTGATCAAATAGATGATTTAGTTGGAGGGAAAAGGGCGTGGCCTATATTTTCGTAGAAAGAAATTGAACGTTTTTAGTCTTAGCTTTGGCTAAGTATTGAAAAATATTAGACACTATGCGCTTTGTCTGACCTCTGAAAATATACGGGTACATGAATATTAATAATTATTCTAAATCCGCTTTAAATATGAGATTTAAAAATAAACAATATATTCATTAAAAAAACAAAATATGGCAAAGATGTTTGTAAATTGTATTATTAATTGAAAAACTTATATATGTTTCAAATGGAACTACCTTCTGTATATAAGTAGACGTGTAAATATTTAAGTTTGGATTTAGGTTTAGGTGTAAGGTTAGTTCCTATATATATTTCAAATGGAACTACCTTCTGTACATAAGCAGATGTGTAAATATTTAAGCTTAGATTTAGGTTTAGGTGTAAGTTTAGTTCCTGAATATGTTAAAAACGGAACTAATATTAACACACATAAATATATGTGTCTGCTAAAATATAATACGCAACGACAGTAACAGATTGAATTCAATGTGTGCTCATGGCCTCAGCAGCTTATGCACAATAATTGATATAAAAAAAAAAAAAAAAAAATTAATTGAAAAAAATAAAGAATGCAGAAAATTAATTATATAAGCATAAACTTAAGAAATATAAATGTGAGAGTTAAAGTAGGTAGGCGACCGCCTCTAGCACTCCCCCCAGCCTTTAAATAATTTATTAGTGGGTACCTGAGAATGGAAACAGTAGGCGCCCGGCACTGACCAAAATATCTCCAAGTGTGTTCATTAATACGATACTTCGACAGCATTCGCCCCTCTGAGCCCTTTTGGCTTCATAAGAGAGTATTTTTTTTGTTAATATTTTATACGAATCCTTGATTCCTCTAATAAATTAAAATATAAAACAATAAATAATTAATACCTGTCAACGAAAGAAATATTCGATTCATAAAAATAATAAAGAGTTCAAATTATAATATGTATAATTAAATTTCATTGTAAATAAGTGTAAAGCATTCCTAACTTCCATTTTTTCTACAGATTTTCCTGCTACTTTAGTTATCTAGTTCTTAAGTGGTGGTTATGGATACTCCCTTGAGAAGGAAGGATGAACAGGTCTAGATGATATTGTAGAGAGATAGGGATTGAGGTAGGTCAGGGTTCTAAATGGGAGCTACACTAAGGGGCTAGGTCAGGATTGTAGACGGGTGCTATACTAAGGAGCTAGGTATAATAGGAGGTGGACGGCAGGTCCAATATCTCGGACAATAACCTCAGGTCTTTGACAATCTCTTTGCCACCTATGGTTCTATTCTGAAGATCCAGTACAATATGGGGCTAAATAACTAAATCTTGTTGTGTGAGTCGCCAATCCTAGGCTT
Source organism: Gonocerus acuteangulatus (assembly GCA_946811695.1). Taxonomy (NCBI): domain Eukaryota; kingdom Metazoa; phylum Arthropoda; class Insecta; order Hemiptera; family Coreidae; genus Gonocerus; species Gonocerus acuteangulatus. The sequence goes on along the minus strand of OX328126.1, from coordinate 32,409,764 downwards.
TATTAAAGGATTATTAATCTCAAATTTTGATAGGGATAATTAATTATTATTTCTATAGGATTGTTATCATTTGGACAACGATATGCTCTCTCCAGTCGAGGATTATATTAAACCCAAATTTTATGAGGTTAACATTGATAATACAACTGGGTATTTTTCCTGCGTTTCTATTAACATGTTAGGCATTTAAAGGTTCTTTTGGGAAAGTACAGTTTATCCTCTACAACAGGGGTGGTCAAGAGCCTTCAAAGTCAGAGCCATTTGTCAAAATTTTAATTTTTTTCCTAGCCGCAATTAAATAGGTATTTAAAAGTTATGCAAGAAAGGCATTAAAACAAACTTTTTAGATAAAATATATTTATTGAAAACATAAATAAAAGTACAAAATATGTGTATTGAGAATTATCTCTTAAAAGCCAAAAAATACCGACTTTTTTACCCACCATTGCCGGAGCTCCATCAGTTGCAATCCTTACAAGTTTATTAAGAGGCTCATCAAAACTTTTCATTATGGAATCAAATGCATTTTTAATATCGACATCGTGGGTTGACTCGATGTGCTACTAAATCTAATAATTTTTTTTTTTTTTAATTTAAAAGAAAATATGAAAATACTGATTATACTGACTACTCATGTGATTACGGGTATACTTTCTACGTTATTGACAACAAATAAGCTTATTCTCTGCAATAATCTATCCTAAAAATTATCCCTTTCTTTATAAATGAAACTATACATACAGGGTGTCCGAGTCTTAAACCCACGGACTTCGTATATCGATGAGGAATCGAAAAACTAAGTCAAAAAGTCCTTTGGCGGATTTCTCTTGTTCGCATCGTTTTCGAGAAAAACGCAGAAAAAAAACAAAAAAAAAACGATATTTTAAATGGGGAGTAAATAAAGGAAAGAATAAAAATATAAAAGTGAACTGAGATTATTTTTCCGAGTTTTTGCGTTCCACGCGCAGACTGTTCGTCGGATCAAAAATGTCGAACTCTCTATAGAACAAAAAGTCCATCCGATTGGTTAATCAAACACGATTAGCTCGTAAAATATTCAAGCTAAGACGCTGAACTTGGTCTCATACGATAATTTAATAAGCTACAACTTTTTTATTAAGATGTTTTTTTCGTAAATCTCTTGGTTTGAGCAATAAATCGGGATGTGTAAAACAACAAAAGAAAAAACACGGTTTTTGCGTTTTTCTCGAATAGAGAAAATCGCCAAAGGACTTCTTGGCTTAGTTATACAATTCCCTATCGATGTTCAAAGTCTGTCAGTTTAAGGCTGGGACACCCAATATAATAAATAAATAAATAAATAAATAAATAAATATATATATATATATATAATCTTTCTGAATAAGCAGTTACGTTCTAGCTAACAACAGACATTATATGAGCTCTGATTTTGGGAATGGTTTTTAGGATTCTTTAGTTCTTTAGGGCTTATGACTGAACAATGTGAGAGAAGTGGGCTGTATATGGGAAGGTCCGGTGTGCCCCAGTGTCATGAAACTAGTTACATTCTGTAATGGAAAACTGCATAAAGATGATAAAGGTATATACAAATCGAAGTGGTGGGGCTTGTTCCTACGGTAAATAAGGGGGTAGAAAAGAAGGCATTGATCTATCGTGTAACCCAAATCCAGAGAAGCTTGCTTGCTAAGAGTACTTGGTAAATATTCAGAAGCCGAAAAAAATATATAGTAACTCTCACAAAGGCAGCAGATTTAATTCCATTTAAATCCAACTTGCAGTAACTGTTTTTAATTTTAATGAGTTTAAATACATTTTGGGGGCGAGGCTAGCTCAGTGATAGAGCGCTGGACTAATAAGTTGGAGGACCTGAGTTCGAATCCCGAGCAAGCACTAAAGATTTTTTATTCTAGTGTCTTCGTTCATGGGTTGAATTCGGCCTCCCTGACGGTCCCTAGCCTTTAATAAATTTATCAATGGGTACCTCGGGTGCTAATGACTCTACAGTCGAAGCAGCCACGGGGAAAATCAGGCGGCCGGAGCATAGTACTGACCACACGATCTCCCTAGTGTGCCTTATGGCCATGAATCATATACCTCTATAGTATCTGCCCCTCAGGGACATCATGGCCTCTTACGGGACTGATTTTTTTTTTTTTTTTTTTTTTTTTTTTTTTTTTTTTTTTTTTTTAAATACGGTAACATTAACGGGAATTTCGATTCGTATGATTCGACGACGCGCAGGATAGGTCAATTGTGACAGAGCTTAACAAGACAATTATCCAAGCAGTCGGACGATAAGAACCTAATCCTAAAATCAATTTGATAAGTCATTATTATACATGGCATTGGATAACAATCAACGATGGTTTACAACGGCGAAAACGAAATACACTGAGCCTTTTATTCATTTTTAAATGTAGTCTTATTAATTTTATTTTTCTGCGTACTCTAAAATAAATTGACTATCTTAAAACTAATTAAACAAATTTTCGAAAGAATGATTAGAATATTGCGTCCATAGCAACCCAAAAGACTTTGGCAGCACTATGTATTTTTTTATTAAATAAAGCTTTTCTTTTTTTCTATCTGCCATTGCTTTATGATAATTCCGAACATAATAGACATGTCTAAGTGCTAAATAATTTTATAATATAGATAATATGCATTAAGAAGTAACTGTAGTATTCCTAGTTCGAGATATAATTGTTTATTAAAGCTCATAACAAGTTTAAACAAATATAGCAAAAACTCTTCTTTGTAAAATAAAACTCTTCTTATTTACAAATGTGAAATGTGTTTCGAAAATGCAATTCTAAAATTTAGATGAATAATTAAATTAACGGAATCAAGTGGCCAAAGGTATTGAATTTTCATTAATGTTGGCTTAATGACCTTATGCTTTTCAGAAGGAATATATATATATTCAAAATATTCGATTAATTACTGGATAATTCAATATTATCTGGTAAAATATAATGTTTCCTTCATTTAGTCTAGGGTAGATATGTTTAACAGGTTAAGGTTTTATTTATAATATGTCATCGTGGCAGTTGATATTGCCGGTATTATGAGATATTTCCCAGATTATTTTGCCATTTTTGGCCGGGAAACATGATCTGAACTCCTCTAAAAAATATTTTCTTCCTTCTTCTTGTTTTGAAGTAAATACTGAGAAAAAAAGGTACTGTATAAACTTGCTGCATTAGCCAGGTAAAGGTAACTCAAATCCGGAGGTAAAGGTAAGGAGAGTGAAATATTTAAAAGTTCACTTACCCTATAAATTTCTCTCTCTCGCTCTCTCTCTCTCTCTCTCTCTCACTCTCTCTCTCTCTCTCTCTCTCTCTCTCTCTCTCTCTCTCTCTCTCTCTCTCTCTCTCTCTCTCTCTCTCTCTCTCTCTCTCTCTCTCTCTCTCTCTCTCCCTCCCCCCCCCCTCTTCCCCTTAGAGAAGCTGATGGGGTAAGTTAAGGAGGCTATCCATCACGAGATGGCATGAGCAGACGGAGCCACTACTGGCTGGAATTCATCCAAGTATTTGGAGTCGTTGCCCTCGACCTGTTGAACTCTTTTATACCGCTCACGGTCCCCTCCCCCCCCCCCCCCCCAATGCCTTTCCCGCGAAAGCTGACCTGTCAACATTAAATAAACCACTAGTAGAATGCAGTTACAGTAAAGCGATTAAATACCCCGAATATATCCAAATAAATAGTGTTGTATGTATTTATGGGCTGCTTTGACACACTTGAATATTATATTCTAAAAATGCGTTCAGTAGATTTAGAAAATAGCGTTTCAGATGTCATTTAGGAAAACAAAAGGGTGACATGAAATTCAATGATTTACATCAACAACAGTTATTTAGCAATCTTATTTTCATGGTGTTTTCGAGTAGCAATGTTACTAGAAACATTAGCCTTATAAATACATTTTTTTTTTTGTATCACAAAATTGATAAATAGGAAAAACAGAATATTATACCTCTAATATTTGGCAAGAAACCAACAAGGGTTCAAGCATATAGCTGTCATATAGCTTTTGGTTCCAATAGAAGTTAATTTCCTTTTTTGAGAAAATATGCTGTATCATTTCGGAATGTGCCATTACTGTTAGTTAAAGGTCTACTGCAAAGCTTTCCCTTAATATTTGATCAATTCGTATCTAACTTTTCTTCTTTACGGATTGACCATTAATACTTTAATACTGTGTAAATTCGTCAGACAGTGAAGGTGAGGAATATTAATGTTACTTACCGCTAAATAAAAAAGTCCGACTCGCAGGAACTGCGTCATCTTAGCGCGGTTACGTGCATCTCGAAGAAATGGAATAGATTAGCATCACAAATCACAGGAAACTGGCAGTAGGCAACTTACACAGAAGCGGATAATTCTTAATGTGTATAAGTCAATACAATTATGAACTGAAAACGTACTTACTATTCGACTACTGCTGAGAAGGCTCTATTCTAAACAACCAAAAATTCTTTGTTATTTTACGTATCTTGTTTTACTTTCAAATTCGTATTACTGTTATAATCAACTGTAAATATGTGCTTCTTTCTATAAAATAAGAAATAACGATAACTTCAGTTGGAGGCTATTAGGAAGGTTAAATAGATAGAATTCAAAACAAAGTACGTCATCATGATTAGCCACAGCCATCTTGATTACCACAGCCACTCCAAATACTAATACCTTTCACCGTTTCTTAGCTTATTTTACTACAGTATTAATTTTACGGATAAATGCAATTAAAAACAAAAAACAACCAATTGAAAAGTGAGATAAACAAAGAGAAAACGCCTTTCAAAACAACAAAACAAACACTTTTTAAGTTTTAAGCGCTTATATCTCTGATTCACGTTGCCCTATCGAATATTGCTTCAAAAACTTTTTTGTAGAGAATTTAGTAAGCATTCGAATGTTTACGTTCCACTTACCACGATTTCCCAACCGTTATCCAGATATTTACGAAAAATGTATGAAGATCCGAAAATTTTCATGTCTATTTATAAATTTTTTTTTTTTTCAGATACTTCCTAAACTCCAAATATAACCACCTTTTAAACATAGTAGTTGGGATTAATTTCCGAGATGAAGAAAATATTTCAATTGAATCCCGCGATTCTAAGTACTCACAAAAAAATAATGACTTAGAAAAACATTGATTCCACTTATCTCAGAAACGGTTAAAGATATCGCCTTCAAAATGGTTTCATTCGTTTTTTTATGTTAATAAACCTATAAAACAAGTACCTGCAAGCATATAAACTCAAAAACGTAAGCGTTACGATTTTTTTTTCGTCGAATTTCGCCCCAAACACTATCTTCCAGTGGGCGGATTCTGCTGGTTAACGAACTTGACCTTTCAAATCAGATGTCAGATTTTTGTACCAAATTTCATCAAAATCGGGCTATTTTTGAGCTTGCTAGAGCGCGAACAGACAAGCATATATGTAAATATATATATATATATATATATATATATATATATATATATATATATATATATATATATATATATATAAATTTGAACCACCTATATTTTTACGAAGACAAGGTATAGTTGGGATTCGGCAAGGAGGAAAACGTCAGACTTTCAGGAAGAAATCTGTATTTGGACGTTTCGGCTGCACATTGGCAGCCTTCTTCAGCTAAAAAATACAACTTATAAGTAAAAAAAATAAATATACAACTTGTAAGTAAAAAATAGGCAGAAATGAGTGTAGTATATACATCAAGACAATAAATTTTAACCAATCTTATTTTTAAACAATGAAAATACGGTAGTTGGAAAGTAAACAGCATGTAGAAAGTAGAAAGTTTCCCCAGGACATATCTTTCATTTTCAAATATGTAGATGACCTCCTGTTAATTATAAACCCCGAGAGACTAACAGACATACTAAACTGCTTCAACTCTTATCATCCCAGACTACAATTTACGGTAGAGACAGAACAGAACCAACAACTCCCCTACTTGGACGTTCTACTAATCAGACAGACCGACGGCAGTATCATCACAAACTGGTTCACAAAACCTGCTTATTCTGGACGTTTACTCAACTTCCACTCTTCCCATCCTTACCACATGAAAATCAATGTAGCTCGAAACCTTCTTCGCCGCGCCCTTTCTTTATCCCATGACTCCTTCCACAATGAAAAGTTGAAAAGAGCTACCGAAATATTAACACTAAACCAATTCCCCCCAACCTCATAAACCGGCTTATAAAGCAAATAAAATCCCAATCCTTCAATGCCACCTCCCCCAATACCTCCCTTGACTCCTCCCCCCAGATATTTCGTTCCCTGACATGCACACCAGGACTGACTGAAAAACTCACAAAGACTTTTAAAAAAGCCATCCCGTCACTAAACTTTGGGTTAAAAACCACTAACAAACTTACTACATTGTACACCAAACTCAAAGATCCCATTCCCTATGACTGCACCACCCACTGCGTTTACCAAATACCCTGCCAAACCCCCTCCTGTAATGCAGTATACATAGGTGAAACCAAAAATTATATTCACTCTCGCATAACACAACACAAACGGACAATAAAAAACAAAGAAATCCGCCCTCGCAAAACACGCCATAACAAAAAAACACACTTTCAACTTTGACGACACTAAAATACTTTCCACAGAACGAAACACCAAAAAACGACAGATTTACAAATGCGTCCACATTAACTTAAACCCCAATAACATTAATTACAAAACCGACAAACAAAACATCTCCCCTGCCTACTCCGCCGTCTTCCATAAATTGTCCTGACCTCCTTTTTATCTTTGTTCCCAGGCTCCAGACAATTTTTCTACTTGTGTGTCCCAAAACTCTTAACACCTTTACAACCCGCTTTTACAACCTAGCAATTGCACTTCTTTCATCTTCACCGACATACCGCTTCCTCACCCCTCCCCCAGTCAAAACTATAAAACCCCCTGTGTAGTTGTTGTCCCTCATACATTCAACCATGGTTACCTAAGTTGTTCTCGAGGTCTTCCTCCCTCCCCCCCTAGGCGTTCTCTAGTGGTACGTATCTATATATTAATTATTATAAATTGTATTCACTTATAGAATAGATTGTTTTTTCTTACTATATGAAAAATGTTCCTTTTTTTGTACTGATTAGTTTTTTGTACTGTTTACTTACTACTTTCTACATGCTGTTTACTTTCCAACTACCGTATTTTCATTGTTTAAAAATAAGATTAGTTAAAATTTATTGTCTTGATGTATATACTACACTCATTTCTGCCTGTTTTTTACTTACAAGTTGTATATTTATTTTTTTACTTATAAGTTGTAGTTTTTAGGTGAAGAAGGCTGCCAATGTGCAGCCGAAACGTCCAAATACAGATTTCTTCCTGAAAGTCTGACGTTTTTCTCCTAGCCGAATCCCAACTATACCTTGTCTTCGTATCTCTGCAACGGCTAACTATCTCCATCTTCACCTATATTTTTGTGATCAATGGGGTCTAAAACGAAAAAGTTTCTAGTCAGCACTTCCGGATTGCGTCATGAGGTCAACCTCATAAGCGGGTTCTCCCTATGGAGATAGGGAGTAACCGCGCTAAAAGTAAATGGTTCTCAATTGCTTTTTAAACTGTTATGTTTCACTCATTTTGAATATTTTCTTTTCACCTTTGCGTAAATACAAATGACGTTTCGGCTTTAAGCTATTTTCAACAGTTAGGCACTATCTTCTTGGCTTTGGCATCTTGTTGTCATTCAATTACAGTATATTTGTACTTTGAAGTTCCAATGATACTGATACAGAAAAATACTTGTATATGTAGTATAGAAATTATTCAGCTTATTATTCTCTATGTAAAAATATCCACAAAAAGTATGCCTAAAAGCCAAGCTTCAGCAAAATATCCACAAAAATTATGCCTAAAAGCCAAGCTTCAGCAAAATATCCACAAAAAGTATGCCTAAAAGCCAAGCTTCAGCAAAATATCCACAAAAAGTATGCCTAAAAGCCAAGCTTCAGCAAAATATCCACAAAAAGTATGCCTAAAAGCCAAGCTTCAGCAAAATATCCACAAAAAGTATGCCTAAAAGCCAATCTTCAGCAAAATATCCACAAAAAGTATGCCTAAAAGCCAAGCTTCAGCAAAATATCCACAAAAAGTATGCCTAAAAGCCAAGCTTCAGCAAAATATCCACAAAAAGTATGCCTAAAAGCCAAGCTTCAGCAAAATTTATTTTACTTGACATTCGCAGAGAAAAGAATATTGAGCCAGTTAACGAATTTGCTTATGGTTTGCTTTAGATTAAAGGCCCATTTGCTCATATCAGTCACGTCACTTCTGTAGTATCGAGTCTGACCTGCTCAGGTCTTGGCCGGTGTGCAGTGCTGGCTGGTGCTCTGGGTCGTCTTAGATCATGGGCTCAGAGGGCGGGACTGAGAGTCTGCTGCTCTGAAGAGCCTTCCTACTGAGAGATGTCTTTCGGCACCGTAGTATGCAAATAGGTGTTTATTTCCTATTCCATATTTTCTAATTATAAAATTATCATTATTCAAATTAAAATAATCAATTTTATTGGGAAAAAAAATCATTTTCTTATTTTCGCAATACAAAAATCATAAATTCCCCTCACTGGCGTTAATGCCTAAAAAGCTGATAACGAGGGAAAAAATGTACATGTTTAAATAAATACTTTTTTTTTAGAATAAACTTGGTTAACTATATTAAATAATTAGGTATTTTTTAAAGAAAAATATAAAGTAAAGCAGTAGCTTCTTACTAATTACTGTTCATTAAATTGAGTTGTTAACTAGTTAATCTGAGAGCCCAAGTCTGCAAGTCCATTCAGACTCTCTTCTAGCCAAATTTCACTTTGAAAAAAAAACTTTCTACAAAGCCCGCCTTAAGTAGATAAAGAAACAGAGGATCTTCTTCTTGTTTTAGCAACTTGTGGAGGCAATAACTTCTCGACTTCATTAAATTTGTCTTCATTGTTTCTTCATTTTACTTTACAAGCTACCTGTGGAAATTATCAGCTTTTCTGGTTGTTTCGATGTGACTTTTTGAGAATTACTCTTGAAATCTTTATTGTTATTTTGCGTTCTATGTGAAAAATGTTTCATAAAATCTTTAAAATTCATACTCCTTAACTTAGTATGATCGCAAGGCGAAGGAGGCAGCTCTACAAGACACAAAAAATTACCACCTTTAATATATAGCATTTCTAAGTCTATTTGAACCTTTTCCAAGTCAACTGTAACCTTTTACAAATCAAATGTCACCCTTTCCAATTCAATTGTAACCCTTTCCAAATCAGTTGAAACCCTTTCCAAAACAAATGTAACACTTTACAATTCAATTGTCGCCCTTTTTATTTCAATTGTAACAGTTTCCATTTCAATTGTCGCACTTGAATTTTTTTGCAAATTTACCGTGATGGGCAATGGGCGAATTGAGGGCCTCAAAACGGGATAAATTATGAAAATATTTTTATTTTCATATTTAAAAAAAAAAAGTGTTGCCGAGAGAGGAAAAATCTCTAAAATCGAAGGTGTTCAATCACTTTTGAGCTAATATGTTTATATACTTAATTAGTTGCAGAATTCTGCTCCTGTACTGGTTTTACCTAAAATGACACGTATTGGAGTTGCTATCCTATAAATTGCATCGCAATACTCGGCCATATTTGTGCTCAGCCTAATAAAATGAATGTGTCAATAAGCGATGCGATTATTCATGAAAAACAAGTTTACTATTATTATTTTCTGCACAGATTTGTTGGAAATGTTGTGCTTGGAAGAAAGGGAACATTGACACAGAGATCCACCTACTATTTCGTGGGAAACTGTTAAATTTATTCGTTAGTGGCTGTTACCCGGCGTGCCATGCTACACCTACATTCTGCATTTAGAAAAGCCAAAATAAATTAAAAAACAAATAAGTAATATTAAAATCTAATAACAGAAATCTGTAACTGTTCGGGTTTCGAACCCGTGACCTCCGAACTGTGCCTCCTAGGTGGTTTTAACCTATCCTATGACACTTACCGGATCGAGACCTACATGTGTACCAAGTTTAGTAAAAATCGGTCAAACAGTGTGGATTAGTATAAGGAACAAACATCCTGACAGACAGCTGGTAGACTCATTTGACCTAGCCTATGTGACTTCCCGGATCAAGACCTACCTGGGTGTCACGTTTGGTCAAACGATGTGGATGTGTATAATTAACATATATATATATATATATATATATATATATATATATATATATATACAGGCCCATAGTTCAATAATAACAGTTAAGAGTATTACACTGGTTGTTCATATATATAGTCAACTCAGCACTTAAAAATACATTTGGAATTATACATCTCTCCATCTATTAAATAATAGATGGAGAGATGTATAATTCCAAATGTATGTCTCCTTTTAATTAAATTATACCCAAGAACGAATGCAGCGGAGTAATCCGAATTGCTTATTTAACATTGGATACTTCCTGTTTTGGGGGTTTTTGGTAATATAAAACCTGTTTATCTTCCAATGTAATTATTCTATCGAATTGGTAGTGGTCTCATTTAACTCAGAACGGAAGAATACTTAAAAAATGACACCGAAATCAGTATGATTCATGTACATACAAAAATCGGGTTGTTGTTTTCCAAAAATCGGGCCTTCGGATCCTGTACGCGCAAGCCCAGCGCCTGATCTGTGTTAGTTACAGCAAATGTGTTAAAAAGGGATTTCTTCTAAGCTTAGGATATTACGAAAGGGTGAAATCCCCAGAAGCTACGAGCGGTGTTATTGCTCTCGCAGTGTTCTTCTTCTTCTTGTATTTAAACGGGGTTTAGCTGAGCCATTACTGTCTTTGTACTGGCCACACTCTTACTAAACACTCATGGATGGACAGGAATTCTTTACAGCGAGGGCATCGCAGAAAAAAAGTGAACCTGCCACAAATAAAACTCGGGTCCGCTATTCGTGCTAGCCTAAAATATAATTAAATATCATGAGAAATTATTTATGTATTTTTATAATATTTTAATATCACTTGAGGAAATGAATAGATATATTCATAATGAATATTATACTGAACAAATATTTACCAATAACATTTTGAAAAATGCAATAATCAGCAAATAGACTCTTTTCTCGAGTTGTGGTTTTACAACATAAACATTTGGAACTCTTTTGAAGAGTTAGTCCTGTAGTGATTTGAGAATGTCGTAATTATGTCGCCATAGCTCACCCAAGATATTTCAACCGATGTCAGTGGCTACTTGAATGGCAATCGAAAAAGCCGACAAAATCAAAAATTGAATACAAATATTTCAGAAAAGCAGAATATTAATTTTTTTTTTTTTTTTTTTTTTTTTTTTTTTTTTTAGGGAACCTTTTATTTTGTAGGTTGGATCCTTTCATTTCAGAGAATATGTTTTTTTTTTTCTTTGGTACCGAAAGTAGTCAATAGTCCTTTATAACGAGGTTCGAAGCTAATTTTCTCCTTAAATCGATTGAATAGAGCGACTAAATGAGGCAAGACCGCAGAACAAAGGTTCCTTGGAGCATTGTCTCCCGATTAGCAGGGCAGTCCTTTAGCAATTAAGAAGCAGGCCTAGAAGTGGGAGTGGCTAATGCCTAAGTTTGGGGTTGATTAGCTTTCCTCGGCCTTCAGCTTCCAGCCTCCGGGGGAGTGCCGACTCCAGCTTTCGGGGCGAGTACAGGCTCTTTTTTCTCCTGTCAGAGGCAGGGAAAAACACCAAATTACTCTTTAGGAAATAATAAATAGGTGCTAGTGTTTTGTTCGTTCTGATTAGATTTTTGTTTACTTCCTGATAATGACAAACCTCGCATATGACGTAGGCTTAATGATAAAACTCGAAAGTGGTGACAACTATATATATATATATATATATATATATATATATATATATATATATATATATATATATATATATATATATAAACTGAAGAAGGTGATTCTGGACATCATTTCCGACAAAATATTTCTTTACTTTTTATTGCTTCTGGACTGGACAATTGATTCCCACAGTATAGCCAATAAAACATTAGTAATCCATAATTTCTCCACAAAGTATTTTAAAGTAAAATAACTCCATTCCACATTTTTTGACAAAAGGGAGTCAATCGTTCAATATATGCCTCAACAAACATTCACTTTATTTGCACGGATATAATGTTTATTAAGAGTAGAAGTTTCGTGTAAGTTTTTAATCTGTTGTCCGTCAGGGGGCTTAGGAGAAAAATCGCAAGAAACCTGTGATTCAACGAGAAAAACAGAAGTTTTATTGGGCGTCTAGAAAGTATCTTCTATTATTCGGTTTAGTGACTTAAATAACTATTTTCATCAAAGGAAATGTTGTTTTATTTATGCTAGCATAATTAGATTTTGATTATCTTGAATAACTTATGAGCTATCTTTTCCTACTCAATAAAAAAATGCCTACGTAAAAAAAAAAAACCAAAACAAACAACAGAAAATTGGACATATCTGCTTTTCCCTTACTTGGGAATAAACTTGGACCATACTTTACATCACCTCCTAGAGTTTGTATACTTAGACCTGAATCACCCTTTATATATATATCAACATTTTCAAGGCAGGACCTCGGGAGCACTGGTATTTGATGAAACGATGACAAAACAAATAAAATAACTTCTTTATTTTGAAAAATGTTTCTAGAACTCCACCCTTAGCTAATCCTAAGAACCATAACTCATTGTGGATTGGCTTACTGTTCTGAGCTAAGACCTTGATCCACGAGATGGATATAGATGACACGATGGAGGGATACTCCAGAAGCCCCAAGGGATGGCTATATCTTTCAACCTCCTGCCGAACAGTTCCCTGATATAGACACCCTCGGGAACAGTATTCTCACAGAATGGTCTCTCCCAAAGTAAGAACATCTCTTGGAATATATGGTAGAACTCCTCAAAGGTAACATGTTTATTGAATTTATGTCGATCGACACTAAAGAAAAGAATAAGCGTAGCAGAGAGAATTTGGTATTAAAATCTATATTCGAAAAATTAATTTACAGATTGTAGGGCAAGATGTTTTGCGCTTCAGATTGATATAAATTATATAGACCAAAAAATGTCAAAAGTTCAAAATTAACGTTGCCAAAAAATTTACTTTGTATGTGAAACCGGAATGAATTATCACTGTCCTAAATGACATACAACACTTTTGTTGTTAAATAATACTCTGATTTGTCTTATAGAAAATATTTTTTCCTAATTTTAAACAACAATTTCCACAAGCCATTAGAAAATAATATAATATTCCACTTGTGCAAAAGGATAATATAACAAGGTTTTGAATACAATTTATATATTGCGGATTTTTAATATTAATTAAAAATTACAATGATATAATATACGTAATTTAACGCAGGAACAAATATTTTGAAAAGTGTTACAATTGAAATCTGAGCAATTTATTTCTGACTTTAGCCACATGGTTTATGGTCTTTCGTATTGTTAGTGCGTGCCTCACTTACTCCATCTGTTGGTTATTTAACCCTTTAGAGGGTATGATCCCCGTATGGGGGTGCAGTTGAAAACTTCTCCTACAGGTTCGCTAAGTTACAATCAGTTCTCATAGATAGAGTAATAATAATAGAGTCCTTATAGTGAGAATATCCCTTCAAACCCACCCCACTACCTATACAAGGGAATTCCGCCAACTGCCATCCCCATACGGGGATTATGGCCACCTCCAAGGCCCTTTCTACCTCAATTACCTTGGTGTCACCTTCAGCATTAGCACTCCTTGTGACTCTCCGTGCATGATGCAAGTAATATTTGCACACATTAAAAATCGAACGTATTTTTTTTTTTTTTTTTTTTTTTTTTTTTTTTTTTTTTTTTTTTTTTTTTTTTTTACGGCGCGTCTACATCTAGGTCATTAGCGCCGAACGTATTCTCATAAGTATTATGCGGGTTTAGTATAATTTTTTATGGATCCTTAAGGACACGTCGCTAATGGGCATAATGCCCATAGGTAAACCGGAAATAACATTTATCATTAGCTAATCAAACATTAGTGTTCTTAGTTGAGTAAATAGACATCATAACACTAAATTTCTTTTAACATAACTAGCAAATTTCGCCCTATAAGTGGTTAACAATCTATGACTTACAACAGTCCTGAGTAGATAAATGAATTTTAAACTATACTATGTGGCTAACTAGAATTTCAGTAGAGATCCTTGGTCTAGAACACTTACAATACTTACGAATTTGCTATGCTAAAAATTAGTACGACTTGAAGTCTGGATGTAGTGACAAGCAGTCGGATGACTCCATATAATTTAAAATGTTTATTTTCACTATTGCATGGCAGGAAATGCGATTTATTAGCACTTTTCTATAATGTTCTTAAACAATAATATATAAGTAATATATTTATAGGTAATATTTTATGAAACAATTAAATACCTACTACAATGACATGTTGAAGAAAAGTGAGATTTTAGAACACAAAACATAGAGTACATTTGGACTCTTCGGCTCGGAATGTTCTATTACGAAAAATTGTTTCTCATTTCATGAATCTTGGATTATCAAACAAATTAATTTTTATTGTTAAAACTAACACAAAGGATCAAACGAGACTAATAATTCCGAAGATTTATGCACTTATTTATCCAACTGACACCATCCCATCGACAATTACTTCTATGAAGAAAGGTTTTGTAGGCTACTTAGTAAACGTTCTTATGGTTGCCTTCCACCCACCACGATATTTGTTGGCAACACAACGATCAAAATTGGGCCATCTGTCGACCAGTAGCAATGATTTCGTGCACATAAGAAATAATACTGTTTAAGTTGCTCTTACAATTGACATTATTATTATTTATATATTTATTGTAATATGTAATAACTAAGGCAAACGATAGAACAACTCAAACTGTTGAAAACAGTAAACATGTGCACATCATCTTTTCGCCGTAATTTCAAACCATGTGTTCAATAAAAAAGGTGGTTTGATTTATGATATTGGGACGGCTTTATTAAAATCACATAATACAAACCCAAAATTTGAGTATTCTGCTAAGTTAATAAAATATGGAACTTGAAGAATTTACTTGGGAGACTCCCTTAAAAAATGTTCTTGAAAAATGTTTCTGATCAGATGACACAGTTGTGTGTGTTAAAATTTTAGCCGTTGTAAATCTTGTCCATAATAAAACACTGTTCAATTTCATTTTGTTATTCATAATCACGTGTGATCAAATAACGTCCAGTTATCACAATAAGGAAACCAATATTTATAATATATTGAGAAGGTTATAAAATGTGGAACTTAAAACACTTCCTTGGGAGACCCCTTCTACAAACTCCTCACGGAAAATTAAGGCTCCTTTTAGACGGCGGGCGGTGGAGCTGGAGTTAAAAGGCCTTTTAGTCAAGGCGACAGGTTCTCGCCACATATTTACATTCGCCCCTCCCCCCTCTCCCTGAGCAAGTTTGCAGGCCCGACACG
Source organism: Gonocerus acuteangulatus (assembly GCA_946811695.1). Taxonomy (NCBI): domain Eukaryota; kingdom Metazoa; phylum Arthropoda; class Insecta; order Hemiptera; family Coreidae; genus Gonocerus; species Gonocerus acuteangulatus. Next base: position 32,394,288 of record OX328126.1, on the reverse strand, counting down.
TCAAAGCCACACCCACACAATGTTTTCCGGGCAACACCCTTCTCCAGTCTCACATCTCACGGTGCTTCTTCCTTAGGATAAAATTTCCGGAAACTCACTCACCATCTAAGTGCTGTCGGATGTTTAAATTTAAATTTAAACCATATCAAATTGCATTACCTCTCTTCATGTCATACAAGATTCTTCGCCAACTTCCAATGTACATTCTTATTATTTTCTTACCCAGAGTAACCCTATGGTAAAGCCATTTACTTGTTGGAGCGTGTCCCAAATATTTTCATACACTGCACGCATGTCTTTACATAATTGTGTATTTGGTTGTTTAGAGTCTTCACATAATTAAATAGAATATACAATGCTTAAAATTGATATAAATAAATGAGCTATAAAAAAAAAAAAAAACTTGAATACTGTGTAATGGAAATACTATACTATATTGAGAAATCGTAAATTAATACAAAAACAAATATAAAAAAGAAAACAAAAATATTAAGACACATAAACAAGAGAAAATTAGTTGAAATATGAAACAGAAAAAAAAAAAAAAAAACATGAACAAGTGGCGTAATCTTCTACTTCATTTGTTGTATCATTTGTGGATAAAACGAAATGACCTTCGAATTAAGTTTTTAGCACGATATATATATATATATATATATATATATATATATATATATATATATATATATATATATATATATATATATGTGTGTGTGTGTGAATTCGTCCACCGGAACATGGATTTTGGTGCAAATTCATGCGAAAAAAAATAGTATCGCTTTTGTTTTGAAGTTTATATGCTTGCAGATTCTCGTTTTATAGGTTCCTTAACATACGAAAACAAACGAAACCATTTTTAAGGCGATATCTTTAACCGTTTTTGAGAGATGTGAATAATGTTTTTGTAACTCACTTATGATAGTGTATGTTGGTAATTTTGACTTTTATGAATATTATGATTTTTGTCATTTATTTCGGGTATAAACTTCTAACAATTAGGTGTTATTGTGCTTTTCCTGCCCCTATTGCTCCATGTTGAAATATTATTTATTTTAATTGTAGACTTAACCGAACTTAAAGATAATTTATCGTAACTTATGGGCAACGTGTCATTTTGAGCTGCACATTATGCTTATTGATGATCAACCTTACCATTTCCTTGATCCCCTGAATGTCCTTCAATCCAATCTATACTTAATTTTAGAGCTCTCTGAGTTAAAGGTATTAAATTCTGTATAGATTGGGTTTTATTTTATGCTTAAGAAATTAGACGCTTGGTAAATATGATAATGAAATCAACGTTTACCTTATTTCACTTAAAATATCTATAAACATGGGTAAAGACAATTTTTAAATATTAATAAAATCTATAATTATTGTTCGTGCTCATGAGAACAGAAGAGTTTGAAACTCTGATAAATATTTTAAAGATGATTCCAACTGAAATTCTCCGATAATCCAATGACCACTATGAAGATTCTTCTTGGAATTCGATAAACATGCATTGATTTACTTCCCTTGTGGTATGCAACCCCACCATTCCTAACACCAACCACGAGGAACTGGACAACGATCTAATATGCGGCTACTGGACTAGTCAATATTATCAGAATGAGTTTAACAATTTTAAACATTAAATATTCGTAGGGATTTGTCTACAAAGCACATTCGTCAGAAATGTCTCAGTACATGCATGAATAATTTTCGTGAAATAATTTACATAAATACAAAACAAACATGAAGAGCTTTGGTATCTTCTACTTGCACTGTTCTGCTGAATAAATTATTAATTATTTTTAAATTTTCTTCTGTAGAAAACCCCAGCTTCATATGTACTGATTTCGTTTTTGTTTTACAAAAGATGTTTCTAATTGCTTTGGGATTACGTGTAATGAGTTTCGTTGGAAGGATGTAAAAATAAAGGCCGGTACGGGTAAATTCATTATTTTTTAATCTCTTTAACAAATAAATATAGATAAATGTGAATCCCTTATTTATTATTCATTCTATAATTGCCATAATTTAACATTAAAGATTGTTGTCTTCTGATACAAATCTTTTTTAGGCCATACTTTCTCCTATAGGTAGTACCTGGTGTCCCAAGGTAAGTCTAGCCAACACATATTTACCTTCTTATTTACCCAAGAGATGCACTAAAAAGAAATTTCAATGTGCATAAGACACTTCATGATACGTGCATTACCAGCTCTTGGTCTCTATTAACACATAACTCTGATCTCCCTTCAAATCATATGATAAATTATGCCATACTATTTAGTGATATTAGTACGCGATAGTTAATTTTGCATCAAACCTTTATTAAAGGTATATGATGAGTTGAAAAAATCAGAAAAAAACATCGAATTACTAAAGGAAGAATGCCTAATTCAAAAGAAACGACTTCGTCGTAACGGACACGTAATCAATCTACAGAAGTGAGATAATGGCTATTTACTTCACTTAAAAAAAAAATGTTTATTTTTGGATTAAACTAGAGATGCGGGTATTAAAGGAAAACCACACGGGAGATTTAATGAGATCTTTTTTTTTTTTTTTTTTTTTGGAAAATGTTTGGCCCTAGCGGAGGATTTATTTTTATCTTTATTCTTAGATTACCTACTGATATCGTTATCTGTAATTTTTCTAGAAATAAAAGAAATAAGTTTATTCAGTTTTTTTTTTTTTTTTTTTTCATTTGCTTTCTATTTTTCAATGACCTAATGTTTGATGTGTATTTTTACATCCTTCATAGAGGCCTCTTCGACACGATGCACATTTGCGTCATTCTCCTTTTCCCACAATTACACCGAAAATTTATACAAGATGTTGACATAGGAACAGAATAGATAGGATTTTCCTATCCACCGCTAGATAGTGCTGGGAATTCACCCAAGAGACTGTACTATCAGACTGAGCTTGAACGGTGGCTTATTCTGTTTGAGTTTGGCCAGGTTCCTCTGCACGCCGAGTTGAATAGCTTTTACTAAGTAGATAAGGACGACCGCCGGGAGGGAGTGGATAAGAGAAATGGGGGCTCTATTATCCTACAAGTTTTATAAGGATTTCTTACTTATCTTACACACAAAATAAAGGATAACTTAATAAGACAACGTTCTTTTATATCCTGCAGGATTTAAATATTAAAGTTAGACTCATATTAGAGCGTATTCGTTCTTATTCCTTGTGGCAGTGGTAAAGGAATAGAAAGAATTATTAGAATATATTTCTCACTTTCTTACCTTCCTTTACTAAAATACTTACGTATATCAGTAAAATGTATTTGAAAATGCTTACGTATATCAGTAAAATGTTTTTGAAAATGCTTACGTATATCAGTAAAATGTATTTGTCAGGAAAACAGGATTTTTTTTATTTTTTTTTAATTGCATTTAACAGTAATATTACTGTTAAATGCAATTAAAAAAAATAAATAAAATAAAAAAATCCTGTTTTCCTGACAAATACTTTTTACTGATATACGTAAGCATTTTCAAAAATAACAAGCAATAAAGAACTAAGGGACACAAATAAATAGAACCGTTGAAATAAACGTAACCAACAACTTCAAAGTTTTCTGCACTTATTTCCCGCATGTGACCGTCCCATCGGAAATTACTTGTAGGGAAACATGGAGGGAAAAATAAAGTTTTTAAAACATTTTACTGAAGTTCTTATTTTTTGAACTTCCGCCTTTAACAAAAATTTGAAGATTCTGGTTTAACGATCAGCTTCATAATAACTAAACTTTATGATAAAAATGAATTATCATTTCTAACGCTTTGGCTTGAATGAACCTTCTTTTACTGAAAGTATACACTGATTGTGATAAAGAAGGTTTGAATATTATCATTACTGTTTTTAAATTATTTAGACAATAACTAAAAATTGATATTTCAATCTCGCATTGTATTAATAAATATAATCAGCACTTCTAATCTAATTTCACTTTTACAAGTGGGAGTTTGGTTTTAATACTTAGTAAAAATACAAATTTCCATTGAAATCAATTTTATTGCCAGAGTATTGACGTGAATTTCAATCCTTCTTTAGGAGTGCATTACTGATCACTTCTTTTGTCATTTATTTATTTTTTATTTTCTTAAATCTGTTCCTGATACAGTGAAACCTCTCTATAGCGGACACCTCTGGGAGAACCAAAGTTGTCCACTATAGACAGGTGTCCGCTATACAGAGGGGTTGGTCGAGATGGATACGTACCGAATTTGTACATTTAATTCATGTTTTAATTAACCATTTAATAATTACACATAACAAGTTTTTTTTAAGTATATAGAAAGAAGATCAATAAGTATAAACTTAAAAAAAGTTTTTATTTTAAAAAGTTTAAAGCATAAAGAAGTTCTTAGTTCTCGGACAACATTTTTGTCACAATTTTTCGTCCATTTCTTTAAAATTTCATCTTTCTTTTTCAATATTTCTGCTGCTTGTGTTTTCCTTATCTTAAAAAACTCGGCAACTTTACGCACACCACATTTTTCGCGATTGGAAAATGTTCGTCAATCTTTTCTTTAAGTGTCAGAGATTTCGGATTAAGACATATTGAAGAGAAAGCACGATACTTACTCAACAAGAGCTGAAAACCAACTGAAAAGTGAAGAGAGGGATGTTCTGCGGAAGGAATGTGAACCGACCAGAGTTATGGAATATTCCCGGAACCGTGATACCGCGAAGACAAAACAATAGTATTCTGCCAGCGGGAAAATCATTTAGCTTCTGCTGAAAAGGAAGGGGTTCGTGTAGTGAAATTCCAAGGAAGATATTACTAGTCACTATTCTGTATATATATCTTATTCTTACAAAGAGTTTGTTATTGTTAACGCATTTTTCTGGAAACCTACGCCGATGGGAACGCTTCTATAAATAACATTAGCTGAAATTGTCCGTAGTAAGGAGGTAAAAAATCAGGTTTTTCTGTCCGTGTCCTTTGTACAGAGGTGTCCGCAATATCGAGGTTTATTATAGGTTTATTTTACCTATAGAAAAATTCGGGACTGTGAGAAAATGTCCGTTAAAAGAGGTGTCCGTTAATGGAGGTTTCACTGTACAAGAAGATACAAATTCCCCCATTACTATTCATTGTAGTAACTTAAATTTGAGCACATATTTTACAATACAGGAAATTAATGTGAATTAAAACCTATGCACTTATCACTTATTGTTGTAGCATCTTACTGTGGATCTCAGAGCCCTGACGAACGTTTGGTATCCGGACCCAAAGTTAGCGATGAAAATAATTTTTATTTAAAAATGTAGGGTTATTTAATATCATGACTGAACCCCGAAATTGTCCACCTTGACTGTTTTAACGGTCGACAATCTTTTTAGTATCAATTTATTATGTTTTGAATTAGATTCTAATATTTATTAGAGACTCTAATATATTCTTTAAACTAACCATGCAAAGCCATCTCTACTTTTTCGTCTGTTCTCTTGATCTGTAGGAACAAAGAAAGCATATTTATTACTTGGAGACCTAAATCAGCCATAAAGAGTCCAACCGAAATGTTCATTACCCTGAAAGCAGAAACCACCTTTTTAGGAATCTGCTTCAGCTGACCACTGTATCTAATCCTACATAAGTCGGATCTCCATCCGCTTTGCAGCCCGTCTCATCGCCGTATTCATCCATCTTTTGATCCTTGCGGTCCCCAAACCCAAACCCACCATCCCTAATCCTCCTAGGAGTATGAATAAAGCTTAGCCATCCCTTTTCACGCTTAGGTTTCATGTACTCGTTTTTTGTTGTCTTTCTCTCTTATTTTACTCTCTCTCCCTCCCTCTCTGTTATTCTTACTCTCTCTTTCTCCCACTTTCTCTTTAAATAGAAAATGTCCATATTTTTAAGAAATAAATAATTACATAATCATGAATTTAGTAGATAATTTTACTTTTGTTGAGTTAGGCGCGGTGTACACTGAAGCAACTGGTTTCAGCAAACCTATTTCATTGAAGCGTACACACAGAATAAACTTTTTTCCATCAGTTTCGTGATTTATTCATACTACGATGCACTTGTCTTGTGGTGGTGGCTAAAAAATATATAAATAAATAAAAACACGCAAGTACTAGACTCAGCCTATGATTAGGGATTGGAAACACAGCTGTTTTGTTGTAGGTCGCTAACTAAAACAGAGCTCTTAGTAAATTTATTAAGGATTTTTTTAGGAGTTGTAAGCCACTTTTTGATCGCTTATTAGATGTTGTAGATCCACTAATGAAACATAAGTCTGAAGCAATAGGACACCGATTTAAAGAATTTTATGAAACCAGGTTTCATGAAAACAGTTTCTTCCTGCCTACTTATAAAAATAATTTGTGTAAGTATAATGTGTTTTTTAATTCAATTTAATTCTAAAATTTAGACAAATAATTAAATGAGCCAAATTGAATGCCGAAATGTATTGAATTTTCACTAATGATGGCTTAATGACCTTGTGTTATTCACAATTAATGCTCACCTAATACTCGATATGCACAAATATTCAATTAAATACTGGATAATACAATATTATTCGAGAAAATTTTCCTTCACACAGTCTGGCGTGGACACGTTTTACAGGTTAAGGTTTTATAATCAACGTTATCATGACAATTTATATTCCCGGTATTATCAGATATATCCCAGTTTCTTGCCATTCTTGCAAAAAATATTTTCTTCCTTTTTGTTTTGTAATACTTCTTGCTTAAAAAAAAAAGTAGAATATACATTTGTTGGACTTGCCAAGTAAAGGTAACTTGAGGCAAAGATAAAGAGAAAGAAATAGTTTAAAGTTTTCTCTCTCACTCTCTCTCTCTCACACACACACACACACCCTCTCTTATTTTTACGTCCTCCTTTTTCTCCGTCAATATTCGTTGTTTTTCTAACTAATATATCGCACCAGTACTTCTAAAGTGACACAACTCACGCTATATTAAGTTAAATCGGTTTTATTCACACCGCCATTGTTGTGACGGTGAAAGACATGTCAAATATATCTTTATCAACCTTCAAAACTGTATGCACTTAGGTTCAGAGCTTGTATACCAGAGGGCACTTTTGTCATCCTTCCAGTCTTAATCCTAAGGCCCGTACATAGGCAGGAGTGACACATTTTCAGTTGAGTTTTATTTTGAGTTGTGTCACTTTAGAAATACTAGTGAGATATATATATTTATCTGTCTCTTCTCACTTACTATGTATCAATGTTTATCCATCTCTCAATTTGATGCCCTACGACTTTTTGATGACCTATTTATTAAAACATATTGTGTTGAATGAAATAGATTGGGCATAAAACGAAGTCCACAAAAAAATTATGTGCTTTGAAATCTACTACATATATATTTGTCACTCACTGACCTTTTATCGCCCAGCCCAAACCACTTGACAGACAAATATTACGTTTGGAAATTTTGCATGGACATTCCCTTTAGAATGTAAACACTCGCTAAGTTTTTTTTTTTTTTACATATTCAAATATTTAAGTATTTTTAGAGGGGGTTTGAATTTTTAGTTTGTTATAAAGAGACCATGCACGCCTAGGCAGCATGCGTTGTGAGGACAACAGGTCAGCTGTTACCGTATTTTATCAACTTCATATCGTTATTTTCATTTTCGGTTCATTTCAACTATGATGGCAGACCTTGACTTACTAGAAATAAACTGCGAGTTTGTCCCTCATAGAGTTTACGCTATACCTGGTGATGGCCCATCCGAGGTAATAATATCTAACCCTTCAGCATCCCCAATCAAAACACTTCTTGGTAATGCTCCCAAATAAAATGGGTGTTTCCTAATGACATCTTGGAATCATAAATCTTTAAATTTTAACATCCATTTATTATTGACAACGAATTTTAACCTGTACTGGTTAAACCCCTGTTACAGTTAAGCTATAGATAACGGGTTAGCTCTAGGTTATCTGTTTGATGACACTAGCCCGGACTGGCGCAACGCCCAGAAATATTCTACTTCGATTACTTATGAATTTATGAATAAGGATATAGTATGACAGGAACCGTGCTATAATAAACTGGACGAAATTATATAGTAGCGTTAATTTTGATGATACATTATTTAACGCAATAAAGTAACTACTTATCTGTACAAGTATTATCTTATATATAAATTATACTTTATAAAATAAAATCCAAAATTAATTATTCGGGCAATGATAGCCACGTAGTTCTTTGCCCTAAAAAACAAATAAACAAACAAACTACTTATCTGCCTTGACGAAGCACGGATATTCAGCTAGTTTCTTATATTTACACAAGAATGCTGGAAAAAGATTTATTTTCTCCAAATAAATTATTTCAGTTTATCAGTAGAACTTATGTTATCAAAAAGCAAGGTCGGTCTATAGTATAAAGGCGGCATACCTTAATGGTGTTACTTTAAGACACATTTACTTCCAAATGTTCCGGGGCTTTGGCCTCCTCGAAAAGCAATTTCCATTTTAATATAAGTTGGTAGAGCTTCTTAATTAAGTTAGTTTTGTATATATAAGAGTGTAGATAAGGAGTTGAGAGCTATCATTGAGAGTTGGGGAATATCTCTTCCAGATTGAGATGGTCCAAGCCGAGACAAAGGTCTCATGATGTTATCTCAGTTTTCCCGGGAGCATTAGGGCTTTTGTTCTGCTTAAGTGGGTAAGGTTACATTACAGGTTTCTGTCAATACAATAAATACAGAGTTATTACTCGTATAAACGGTAGACCCATTTTTAAACTGTTGCATTCATTAAAGTACAGTTTCGAAATGAACAATAATCATACCAATTCCGAAGTGTTTATCGAATATATTAAAAATTGCGTGCATCGTCTGCTGTACGGCAAACATCTACGCGCTGCCCAAACTCGTCCCAAACACGAGAAAGTGTATCTACAGAAACTGAGTGCACAGCGGAAGTGATACGGTTCCGCAGATCATTTAACATTATTGGTAAACGCTAACATAAACAGCTTTCTTAAAATCCCAAAAGAAATAATCACATGGGCCTAGATCAGGAGATCATGTTGGCAAGAAGTGTAGAGCCTAGTTTTCATTTGGGTAGCACATAGATGTTTGACGTCCAGAAGACGGTGGAGATATTAAAAATTTATAATGTATTGAAAAAAAAACTTTAATAAAGAATGTTCATTTTTTCTATGAATAATAAGTACCTACGGATATAAATTTCAATTTGTTTTAATGTTTTTACGGCCCTTTATCAATTATTCACATTTTTTTTTTTAGCGGGATTATCAATCACCCATTTCTAGTCACGCATAAGTAACGCCTTACCTTTTTTTATTTTTTAGCGAAATGACTATTTCTGTATGGTAATTAATTGAACCTACAACCGTAAGCATGGATTGTTAACAACTCACATCTATAGTGGCTCCGAATTTATTTTTTTTACTGAAGCAGAACGACAAAATAACTATTTTCAAAGCATTTATGATGAACCCCGTTCAGGATGTCCGGTGAATTTTAATAACGACGTTCTTAAAAACCTTGTAAAGTCAGAGCCACAATTAACAGTGGATCAGATGGCAGAAATCGTTGGATTCATCTAATGGATTAAAACCACTCGCGAGTGTTGGAGTGCTCACCCCATGTGTTGCTTTATCATAATAATGCTAGACCACTTACGGTTCGAACAAAGCTACAAAATAATATTGAATTTATTTGAGTGCTTTTGTCGCATCTTGCTTACTCCCATAAAATTTCCCCAATATATTTTCACTTATTTTGTGTCATTCGTCATTTTCCCTAGAAAAACAAATCTAAACAGGATGTACTTGGGCATCCAAATGTGTTTCCAGTCATTCGACAGCAATGCGATCCAATGACCACCTGTAAGATTGCGAGAAACTGTGGATAGTGACAAAAAATATATCATTGATTAAAATATTAAATTGTGTTTTATTTAGACTATTTCAAAAATGCGCATGACCATTTGACCGTCCTAATAGAACACCAATGAAAATTATACAAGAATCTTACAGAGCTCTAAAATGATCTACCACTTATTGAAATGAAAAGCGTTATCTACCTTCCATAATTTAAAAAAAAAATGCAGTGAGTTTTTCTTGAGAGTTAGCGCCATTGCCGGTCGCCTACTATTGTTACTCTTTTCTACAGGCAAAAATAATTATATTTTTTTGCTTTCCTTCGCCATCTGTAGACCTGCGTTCCAATTATATATTTCCCACACCACTGTTCACAGTAAAACTCGTATTTATGAACAATGGATCCTCAGCCAAGCGTGGCGAGATGAGAAAATTAGAACCAATCCCAAGTTTGTTAATTAAACAAATAAAAATAATTAAGTATATTAAATTTTGGCCATCAGTTTCTAATAATGCATACATATTAATAGTATAACTATATTTCTTTGCTGTAATATCCGACGCGCTATCTTTCTTTGCATGTTCCGGCGCGCTATATAGATTTTATAACTGATCTAGCTGGACAAAATTCGAAAAATTCATGAAAACGAACCCCTATCCGGACCTTGCATTATTTTCCTAGATAGTATATAGATTACAAAAAAAGAATAAGTCCGCTCAAATACATCAACATTTAGGAATTACGGATTGTTTATATTAGGGTATGTCATACCGCAAGGTTCGTTACTCCATCTTTGAATGAATACTGCAGTTACAAATATTATTTATCAGTACTAGAAATTTATTTCCTATTTCTGAAAAGTAAGTATGATCTTTTTTCATTCTTTTTCATAATAAATTACCATTAATTTTTGCTTTACGCGATGCGATTTTTAATACCCTTATTGGCAAGTTATTATGAGACAGAACTTTTTCTGTCTGGCCTCGTCCGGCTTAGTGTTAATTTTCCCTTATTTGTCGATTAAGTATTGATATAGAAATGCAAGAATTAGCTGGCATAATCTGCCTATTTAATAATGAACAATGATTTTCAGAAAACATGCCTATATCGAAAAGGGAACTTTTTAAAGTTTGGATCTTACAAAGTCCACACAGAAAAAAAAAACCCAGGAAGTAATAAAATACGTACCCCAACAATTTTGTTTACCAGACGTGAAAGAAAAATGGAAAATAAAAGTAGAGACATTCTTAACCCATTTACGCGATAAGTGGGAAACAGCAAACCGAGCAAAAAATGATATTGAGAAACGTATTGGTGAATGGCTTGATATAAGTTTGGATAACACAATCAGATGTAGAAGAAGATTTAAGAGCATCTGCCAGTAGTGGGGGGCTATCGAAAATTGAAGATGTATTTTATTGTTTACTATACTCGAGCGAGCCGTATATTTCTAGTAGGAGTGCAGAAATTCGACGACATAAGGAAGAGTTCCATCCCTGCCCAGGTGAAATAATTAATTTGATGAATGAATCTTTACTTGAACAAGAATGATTTATTAGTTTTGATAACTTAATTTTTATTATATTTTTTGGTCTATTGTTGTGTTTTCAATTACTATTATTATTATTTTTTGGAATACCTAGTTTTTAAGCTTTTAGTTATTGTTACCTTTGGAAAAACTAAATAATTTATAACATTAGCATAATAACAATACAAATTAAATTAAAAAAAAATTAATTTGATTAGATGCTTTTGGATAACACTTAAAACGTAATAAAAAAACGGCTTTTTCTGTTGAAAAAGACACAAAACAACGGCAAGACTTTATTTCCGACCCCTAAAATGGGTATTCGTGAACAGCAAGTCATTTCCAATAAGAATCCGTGATAAAATAATTTTGTCCAACTAGATCAGGCAAAAATACCACTGTGCGTCGTCGTTTAGGTCGAAAAACAAAATAAAATTACTAAACATTCTCATCAAATTTTTGTTTTGTTTTTTACTTGTTTAATAATTTTGAAATTCTAACACCGAATAAAAGAATAAAACAAATAATAAATAAAAATGAAATAAAATAAAACTAAACAAAATATTAAAAAATAAATCAAGATCCCTGACTACCCTTGTATATAAAAGGCAGCAGATTCACCAACCCTATTCTACAATATCCAACCTTCATCCTTTGGTTAGGCAATGAGGGGAGCGATACAGATAGCTATAAATCTCTTTCCACATTTTGCCGCTCTTATTTATTTTGAATATAAATATGAATATATGCCTCTTATATCCATATTCTACCTACCGTAAATAATATAGAAAAATATACCCTTGCTTCTTCCCATACATATTAAAGAAGTCTTATAACCCCTGTATTGTGGCATGAAGCAATGTATTACATATTCTACAAAACGCAGATATTATATCCTATTTAGAATATGTTATTTTAAAAATTACAAACATGATCACGTTTATTCTTTTGTTAAAAAATTTGGAATACAATTTCGCCAAAATAATGATTTCGTTAATCATCAAAACATGATCATTATAGTTGGCGGCTAACAGCAGTTATCCTAAAGCAAAAATGAACACGCCGCAGCAATGAAAATTGCTATTCAAGTTTTATGAAAATAAGCGAAATTCATTAGTCGAGGATTAGCATTTCTAACTTGATTATAAAAGTGTACCTCTCCTGGCTAGCTGGAACTAGCCATATCTGATATAGCCGGAGAGCTGGTAATGCACTTTTCATGAAGTGTTTTATGCACCTTGCAATTTTGCTATGATGTATCTCTTGGGAAGATAAGAAGTGTTAGCTTAGGGGAAAGGTGCAAAAAATATTGGCCATAAATAGTGTTTTATCCAGAAGCCAGCTATCATTAATGTAAAAAAAAATTGCCAATTAAGACAATTTTACAATAAAAAATAAATAATTCAGACACTTTTAACAGGGTTAATATGTAAATAAAAAAAAAATAAAAATAAAAATAAAAAATAAAAAAAAAGTACCTAGTTTTTATTTTTAATATTAAATTAAGTGTTATATTCATGCATAGTTGGCTTCTCAATAAAACTGTATTTTTGGGAAATATTTTGTTGCTCATTTCTCCTATCACAGTACCTGGTATTCCACGGTAAATCTAGCCAACGCATATAAACCTTCTTATCTAACCAAGAGGTACACTATAGCGAAATTTAAAATTGCATAAAACACTTTATGAAACGTGCGGTTACTGGCTCTTGGACTGATACAAAAACTAATGGGAAATATGTTTAATTAAAATCAAAAACATTATAAAGTTTTGTTTTTTTGGGTATAATTGAGTCATGTATAAGCATCTGACGAATTACAGGATTTAATATAACAACTAGAGTGTTGTATTTTGTCCTGACGTTTCCTGGAATATGCAAATCCGAGGCAGACCAAAGCCATAATGGGACCGAGAGTGAATATGACATTGACGAAAGCAATTATTCAGATATATAGGAATTACCCCGGCAATAGGGGTTGATTATGCTCGTTAGCTTGTAATTACTGCAGACTATGCTACACTCGTTATTACAATCATATCAGTTCTTATCAATACTCACATTTCTCCCACGCTTATCACAATCAGCTGGTATTAATACTCTCATTACTCCTACCCTTTTAACAATCCAAATTAACATTTCTTCTGCCCTTATCACAATATGCTGTTATCAATACTCACATTACTCCCACGCTTATCACAATCAGCTGGTATTAATACTCTCATTACTCTTACCCTTTTAACAATCCAAATTAACATTTCTTCTGCCCTTATCACAATATGCTGTTATCAATACTCACATTACTCCCACGCTTATCACAATCAGCTGGTATTAATACTCTCATTACTCCTACCCTTTTAACAATCCATATTAACATTTCTTCTGCCCTTATCACAATATGCTGTTACAATACTCACATTTCTCCCGCGCTTATCACAATCAGCTGGTATTAATACTCTCATTACTCCTACCCTTTTCACAATCCATATTAACATTTCTTCTGCCCTTATCACAATATGCTGTTATCAATATTCACATTACTCCCACGCTTATCACACTCAGCTGGTATTAATTCTCTCATTACTCCTACCCTTTTAACAATCCATATTAACATTTCTTTTGCCCTTATCACAATATGCTGTTAACAATACTCACATTTCTCCCACGCTTATCACAATCAGCTGGTATTAATACTCTCATTACTCCTACCCTTTTCACAATCCATACTAACATTTCTTCTGTCCTTATCACAATATTTTATCACCCTCATTTCTCCTACGTTGGTCATAATCAGCTGTAATGAGTACCCTCATTTCTCTTAAGTTCGTCACAATCAGCTATAATGAGTACCCTCATATCTCCTTACGTTGGTCAAAATCAACTATAATGAGTATCTTAACTTCTCCAACGTTGGTCACAATCAACTGTAATGAGTACCCTCATTTCTCCTACGTTGGTCATAATCAGCTGTAATGAGTATCCTCATTTCTCCTAAGTTGCTCACAATCAGCTGTAATGAGTAATCTCATTTCACCTAAAATGGTCAGAATCAGCTGTAATCTGCACCCTAATTTCTCCTACGTTGGTCGCAATCAGCTGTAATGAGCACCCTTTTTTTATTTTTATTGTTTTGTACGTTCATCCAATATTAAGTCGGTTTTTCAAAAGTTCATTAATGAGTGAAACCTCAATATTCCTTCGGAAAGTGCTAATAACAAAACAGGAATTGTCAATTATTCGGACCTCCGAGTAATGACATAAAAATGCGAAGGCATTATTCCTACTACCATTTATTCCAAGTCGCTTTGGGAATTTTTTTTGTCATTCTTGATGAAAGGCTGACTCCGCTTGCAAGTAGAATTATTTTTAACAATCCAAAAAACCTTTTCTTCTGTCTGCGGACGGCAGCTAAATGGAAGCCTTGTCAAAAAGGAGAAACGGAACGGAGGAAGTTGACAGGTGGTGGTGGTCAGGGAAATGGAAGGAGTGACACCGAGGTTCGATTCTCCAGAAGAGAGAGAGAGAGGTAGGTGGAGTAATGGAAAAACGATTACCTCGCTGGAAACTCCCTTTCAGTGCAGGAGGACAATAGGGATGCTGACGTCATCTCTCCCTGTGGTGCTTCTCCAGTCCATAGGTGGGGGAGTCTCAATTGGCGTATTTTCAGCGGTATTCTCGATTTAAACTAACGATTGTTTTAAGAAGCAAACCCCAAGTGAAAGAATAAACAAATGGCATCAAGTTCTAACAATAGATACCATATCGTCGATACAAATGCAAAGTATCGAATGTGAAAAAACACATTTTTCATTTTAAATCTTTGCTGATTGATGTTGGACAGATGGACGGCAAACTCTCGAATCTAAGTTCACACAATGAAAGGGGAATGTAACCGCTGCCATAAAATCGAATCTGCCGACTATTTGACTGCCCAAAAGCAAAGTAATAAATAAAAGTATTTTCACTCTTCAAAGTGGTGATTTTCATATTCGACGATATGATCAACGTCGAATTTCCAGAAAAATCTATAATTCAAACGTTTCGGCAAGCTCTTAGGCAGCGTCCTTCAGCGCCTAAATACCTAGGGGAGGAAGGCTAGACCTCGATAACTTTCCATTGCTCATCATAATAACGATAACTTGCCAACGTCGGATACTGATTTAAATTTGGATGAAAATGCATGAACATATTTTAATGTGCTAGAAAAATGGTATGAAAAATTAGCAAAAAAATTTGGCTTAGCCGCGAATAAGTTGTAACATTTCCAAACAGTGTGACATAGAAAATTCTATTAAAAATCTTTTGGCGCCTTGGAAAGGGCTCTGAAATGCATACTTTTGGAGTTATGACGGAAAAGTAAAAAAAAAAAAAGTTTTTTTTAATTTACATTCTTGAAAAAAATACATATATATTCCGAGAAATTTTCGATTTATTCACACCAAAATTATTGTTATATGAGGTTTTCCGAATATATTTCCGCAAAAATTAGCTTGCTCTTTTTCAACGTTCCTAGAATACGGCTAGAATATTAGTTCAAAATTGTATTAGTAGACTGTTATTTTGGTGTCCATTCTGTTTCTAGAGTTCATTCATTTACGATCATATCCATAGACAAAAACCTTATTTTATATTTATTTTGTAATTCCCTGGCAGCTTTGAATTTACAGCGACATTTTAAACTAGAAAAAATGCCTATTTATGTTTCTTTTTAATTTAAAAAACAACATCAACTTTTCTTTTATTATTAATAAAAATTTCTTTTTGTTTCTGTTTGAACAGATGCTGAAATCAACTTTCTTCGGCTTTATGAATACGGCTATAAGTGTCATGAAAACAAAAAAAATATTTTATTTCTAGACCTACTTGTTCAATATTGTTCATAAGTACATTGTACCTAATACCTAATACTTGTAAATATCTATATTTGTTAAAAAGTGTATACCTCATACCTACTTGTACATATCTACTTGTTAAGAAGTGTATATGTAAATTACACCCAAATAAAGTCTCATTGTTATTACTCTGAATTTACCTTTGTTCTTTATTATCCACATAATAAAGTCATCACTCTGTAGGCTGCTAGCAACCTATATGGATGGGGTCAATGTAACCCATCCATATAGGATGCTAGCAGCCTATAGGGGTAGGATACAGGAAGCAAACATCAGGATGCTCGCAGCCTATATGGGTAGGCTACTAGAGCCAGTATCAGAGTGCCAGCAATCTAAAGTCTAGGGGTACGTACTTGAAAGTAGAGTGCTGGGCACTCTATTGTTGGATGCTAGCTTTGGGTGTGAGAACTCTACTATAGGATGCAGGATTAGCATTCCAGCACTCTATTATAAAATGCGGGCACTCTAACTAGTGGAATCCTATTTTAGGCTAAAATATGTGGAATCCTATTTTAGACTAAAATGTCCTATTTCAAAATACTGGCACTGAGTCACAGTTTTCAGGCTGCCGGCAGCCTGAAAGTAGATGCGAGCAGCCTGTTTTTTTTTCTCCGTGTAGGCTCTGCATTCAGTAAACATGTGTTTAATTGTAAAATATTCGCCACAAGCACTGCATTCAGGCCTAAATTCTCTTTTCAATAAATATGCACGGGTGAGATTAGTGTGTCCAATTCTAATCCTCGACAGAACCACCTCATCTCGCCTAGTGTCTTGAGATGAGGTTTTCCATACCGAGGTAGTGGATTTAACCTCCCTCAACTTATTTTCTCTATTTAGGAAACATTTATATTGCCACTTTGAGAAAATATGGTATTTTAGATGTGCCACAGCATCTGACGGCAGGACGTACGAGTAAGGAATGCCTTCTTTAATAGCTTTTTTGGCAGCTACATCCGCTTTATCACTACCACTTATACCATTGTGGCTAGGAATCCAGCAGAGAGTAACATGTTTCTACCTGTTTAAAAGGAATAATAAAACAATGCCTTATAACAATATATAATTCGTTGCTTATACTTTTAAAGTTGTAATTACAGCAGTATTTTTTTTAAAGTAAAGTATTGGAGGAAGAAGTAAATTTCTTGCAAAAGTAGATTGGTGAGTAAGTTGCGGCTATCTAATCCATTTAATGCAGGGACTTGCTAAGTACTTATCTACAAAGTAGCCTTCATTTAAGTCCCTCGCTGCTTTGTCGGCATAAAAGCACCACTTAGAAGATTAAAGGGAACCATACAGTCTTTTGCTATTTTATTTATGAAAACATACTTTTTTTAATACATCCCGTCTAATAGATAATATGTCTGTGTTGATGAAATTATCAATTATGAACTTATTTATTGATTATATTATTAATTCTGGTAGAACGATACCTTCAACCGGTAGGATCTACATTAGCAGTGAGTAAATATCAGAACTTTGAAGAGAAAGGGCGAATCGCGAAAGCCAGATGTTGGGAAATTGAAGTCAAATTTCTGAATTTTTTTCCGGATAGCAAGGGTGAATGCTTACTCTATTGAATGAGGAAATGAAATTCAAAGTGATATATGAGTAATAAAATGCTAGGAGAATATTTTCAGACCGGGGATTTGCCATTGAAATCCGACCTTAAGTATTTCAAAGATAATGGAGCTATTGATTTTCATTTGAAACTATGATATTTGATATTTATTTATTAAGAGTTTCGCAACTTTTGGCGACTTGCTCTTTAACATACATCAAGATATTACAAAATAATTTTTGCACATTGTGTATATAACAAATCAGTACATTTTATGAGTATAGCTAGTACATTAGTGAGCTAATTAATAATAACAATAACATTTTTTATATAATATATTTCACAATAACGATACGGTAATATAATAGATATTATATTACCCCCGTGAAGAGGGGGAAAAAGAAAGAAAGAAAGAAAAAAAAAAGTGGGGGGGGGGGGGGTAGAAGAGGTAGCATTAAATTGGAGATAGGGCTTTATTTTTAAATGTAGGTTAATTAGTTTAATTCGCTTCCCGTTCGGGCTGTCTCCCAGGGATATGTGGACTCCTCAGAGGAGGAAGGCTATTACAAGCAAAATTTGCCAATCAGTAATTAAAAAAAAAAAAAAAAAAAAAAAAAAAAATATTTCTTAAAAATGTAAATAATTTTATAAAGGCTATTTCTTTCATTATTTTAAATTAACTTTAGGAGGTAAATTGGAGAATTGGAGATAAGGCTAGATTTTTGAATATAGGTTAATTATCTTTAAGTGAGTTAGTATGGTGTTAATAAGTGGACTATTTTCGGCAAGTAAGTCGTGAGGAATTGTTAGGTTGTCTCGTAATCTGCAGTCAGTAAGTATGTGTTTACCTGTTAATGTCTCGTTACAACATGCGCATACAGGTCTGTCTTGTCGTTCCATTAGATAGGAGTGCGTTAGTAAACTGTGTCCTAAGCGAAGTCTCGTAATAATAACTTGGTCTCGTCTTGTTAGGTTTTCTCTTGACCAGGTTCTTATTGTATTTTTTATTTCCCGCAGTTTGCTTTGAGAGTTAGTCCATTCTGTCTGCCAGTCTTATTTTCAGCTAGTTTGCATAGGTCAGTTGCTGTCATTTTGTTCAGGTCAGGTGTAGGTCTTTGAGTTGCAGTTTTTGCTAGTATGTCTACTGTAGTGCTCTGTGAAATCCCTTCATGTCCAGGTAACCAAAACATAGTGACATGTCTCTTCTTTGTTTGTAGTTGGAATAATTGTGTAAAAATCTCTATGACAATAGGGTGTGTGCTGTAAATGTTTGTCATTGAGTGTAAGGAACTTAATGAGTCAGTGCATATTGTTATGTCGTCCGTGTCTGTATCTTCAATGTTTTTGAGTGCTATGAGTGTTATGTTTTTGAAACTACGAGAGAACTAAAGGCGAAACAGAGAAAGCGTCGTGTTTCTACATCTTTCTGACTCAGAAAATAAAATAATTAAAAAAATCGTTTTTTTAGATTCCCACTTTCTCTTCCAGAAATCCAGATATAAGGTATGCCATTATGAACGAATATAAAGATTCCAAAATATTTTCTATTGGATAGAAATTCCTTATACTGACTGTCCTCAAACGTATTCTGACTGAATATTTGCATAATGATCAAGCAGTTTTAGACCCAAACATAAATAACAAGATACATTCAATCTGAATTTCCATTTATTTATTTTTATCTTGTCTTGTATGTAGTTTCTCACGGGCTATGTAACCTTTTCAATTAGGATTGTATACAGTTCATCACATCAAGACTAAAAGACTCACACACAATGGTGACAATGGTGTGGGTTCCTGGACATGAGAACCTTGGAGAGAATTCAAAAGCAGACGAACAGGCAAAACTTGCTACAACTAGCCGACCACATGACCAGTACTTACTTACATCACAAGACTTACAAACAAAAATAACACACACTATACTGAATAGATGGCAAGCAACGTGGTACTACACACAAGATAACCACCTCAGGGAAGTAAAGTGCAGTATACAACCATACTCGTCAGGTGAACTAAGGACAAAACGCGACGAAGTTATACTAACACGACTTAGAATCGGACATACACGACTCACCCATTCGTACCTCTTCACAAGACAAGACAAACCACTATGTGAGGCATGCAACGTACCTTTAACTATAAAACACTTCCTAACAGACTGCCTTAAAAAAGACAACTTACACATTCCTCGAAGCCTCAGTGAACTGTTATCTGATTGGAGCCTCCACATTGATACCGTACTGACATACTTAAGGACGACAAAGACATATAATAAAATATAATTATACCACACATAACTCCCAAGTCAAAGTTTCTTATTTCAGGATAATGTTCCTCAGATATCAACTCCGCAAATATCATCATGATTACTGTTAAAATTATAAGTTTAATTCTGTATTTATTTATTTATTTTATTAATTCCGTATGTATTTCTTTTTTTTTTTTATTATTATTATTCTTTTCTTCATTTCATTTTCCATACCCTTTAATTTTGTTACTGATCCTTAGCTTATAATTTATTATTTTATTTATTATATTTTATATCAATTCTTTTAGGGCAGATCACCATTGCTGTGCAGCTCTTAAAGTAAAAAAAAAAAAAAAAAAAAAAAAGTTCATCACAGACTATTGAGTCATTTTTATTTTATATCTTATATTTTTTCTCTTATATATTTTATATGTATACATGCTTGCGTATATATATTCATGAGTATACGTCTCAGTATGTGGGTACATACAGATATATACATACATGTACTATAAGCAATTTGTAAATGTACATATTACAAAGGTCAGTCACATATGTAGATTTAGCTCTTGTCGTTGTTTTTTTTCCTTTTTCGATGCATCGATTGCTGAAGTTATTAGCACCAGCCCTTGTTTTGGCGTTCTTGTATTATTTTTAACGGAAAAGACATTTTTTTTTAGCACCTTCCTCCGTAGGAAAGTAGCTATTGAGGTTGCACTCATGACGGAATTTCTGAAAAATTTCTTCGAATCTTTTTTTTTTTTTTTTTTTTTTTTTTTTTTTATGTGTTGTCAACCACCAAGCGGTCATTAAACCTTCGAATCTTTATCGATCCTACCTAGTAGACACCGAAAATGACCCCCGTTAAAATTTATGTATATATATATATATATATATATATATATATATATATATATATATATATATATATATATGTATATATATATATATATATATATATATATATATATGTATATATATATATATATATATATATATATATATATATGTATATATATATATATATATATATATATATATATATATGTCTGTTAACACGATAGCGGCCAGAGTTTTTGTTTTTTCGTCGGTAACTCATGGAAAAGAAGTGTTGTAAAAATGAGCTAAATCGGTCAATTGGAAAGGGGGGTTTACTTTTTAATATATTTCAATAGAATTAGCCTGCCAGACGTAGGTTCGCAAGGCCGCCGCAAGGAGCGCTTTCTACCACTAGAGGGACTGTATCCTGTTCCATGGGCGTATTTAAGAGGGGGGGCTGAGGGTGCTGCGCCCCCCCCCGATATTTTGATTTGATCGGTAAACATTTTATAAAACCCTTGAAAATAAATTAAATAAGATCATTTAGTTCATAAAAAATAATCTATTTTGGGTTTAATAGCGTTTTAGTTGGCTAAAACTTTTCCAAGATCTAACACCGGAAATGGTCTCGCCCCCGCCGAAATTTTCCCAGCCCCCTCCGAAAGTATTTCCTATATACGCCCATGCCTGTTCCTGCGTCAGATAAAATATGAAAATATCTGTGATGTATGCAGCGTTATTTGTGGAGTTCTTGATTTCGTAGAAGGTAGAAAAATAATGTCTCTCCACTGTTTTTCAAAGTATTTATTAGCAAAAGCTTTTCGAGAACATGGTTCTCATCGTCAGTGCATCTATTACTCCACCGGTAGTACTGCTAACAGCCTCTCCGAACCGGTGGAGTAATAGATGCACTGACGATGAGAACCATGTTCTCGAAAAGCTTTTGCTAATAAATACTTTGAAAAACAGTGGAGAGACATTATTTTTCTACCTTCTACGAAAATATGAAAATATGAAGTTTTTTGTATTTATTAAATAGTGTAGTTGGTACCATGTGTAAACATAACTCTGGAAGCAAATTAATTACAAAATTAATAACTGAACAGTTACTCATTACAAAATTAAAAGAGAACTATTCATGTTTTAGCACTTTCCTCCGAAGGAAAGTAGCTATTGAGGTTGGACTCATGACGGAATTTTTGAAAAATTTCTTCAAATCTTTATCGATCCTACCTAGTAGACACCGAAAATGACCCCCGTTAAAATTTATATATATCTATATATATATATATATATATATGCATATATATATATATATGTGTCTGTTAACACGATAGCGGCCAGAGTTTTTGTTTTTTCGTCACGAAACTTGGTATATAGCATTCAATTAGCAAACGATTGAACGAGTTCGTTAACCACCAAAATCGGTCCACTGGAAGGGGGGGTTTACCCCGAACCCAAAACACTAATTTGACCATTTCAGCCGTAATATTTGTTATATTTCAACAAAACTTGGTATTCGTAGTGGTAATATAGAGAGAAAAGTGAGATATAAAAATGAACTAAATCGGTTCATGAGGAGGGGGGGTTTACTCCGGACCGACAATACCAATTCGCCACTACCAGCCGTGATTTTAGGTATATTTCGACGAAACTCGGTATTCATAGTGGTAATCTACAGGTAAATATGTGTTGTAAAAATAAACTAAATCGGTTCATTAGGAGGGGGGGGGTTTACTCCAGACCCACAATACCAATTCGCCACTACCAACCGTGATTTTTGGTATATTTCGACGAAACTCGGTATTCGTAGTGGTAATCTACAGGTAAATATGTGTTGTAAAAATAAACTAAATCGGTTCATTAGGAGGGGGGGTTTACTCCGGACCCAAATTACTAATATACTCATACTGGTCGTAATTTCTGCTGTATTGTAACGAAACGCGGTATACGTCGTGGGTAACTCATGAGAAAGAAGTGTTGTAAAAATGAGCTGAATCGGTCAATCGGAAAGGGGGGTTTACTTTGTAATATATTTCAATAGAAAAGCCAGGCAGATATAGGTTCACAAAGGCGCCGCAAGGAGCGCTAGAGGGACTGTATCCGGTTCCTGCGTTAGATCAAAATACGATAATACGAGGTTTTTTGTATTTATTACGTAGTGTAGTAGGTACCATGTGTAAACATAACTCTGGAAGCAAATTAATAATTTATCAGTTACTCATTTCGAAATTAAAAGAGAACTATTCATGTTTTTATTTTATTTATGTAGGATATTTTAAGCAAATTGTTCTGGAAAGCAGTCTACACTACCCAAATTCTGAGGAAAGTGCTTAGTTATGCAGCTCCTGCGTGACGGACTTTTTATTTTATTTATTTAGGATATTTTAAGCAAATTGTTCTGGAAAGCAGTCTACACTACCCAAATTCTGAGGAAAGTGCTTAGTTATGCAGCTCCTGCGTGACGTACTTTTTATTTATTTATTTTTTTTTTTTAACAAGGGCTAATTTTTGCAAACGCCACATTAAAATAAAACTCTGAAAAATCCCAACGGCAAAGCCTCTGGGATAGTGCCATAGTCATCCTAAACCATAAATCTTTATTATTTATCAATGTTCAGATGAATTTATTCGTGAAGCTGGGATTTAGATCCGTCTCCTATAAATTTTGGGACATTGTTTATTACTCTTGTTAATTATTTGTACATTTAATAATAAAATTTGGAATAATCCAGTTTTTCCAAAAACTCCTCTTATGGACTACTGTGGCTGTAAACATTCATGTATAAGTGGCTGTCAACATATAATGATATTATATAAATCGAACTTTTAGCTCCTGATGACCCACTCAAGTTTGAAAACTAGTTGAGCTGGGATTATTAAATCACTTTTATTAATTCAAATATATTATTTGTTGGCTTTCCTTTTGATAAATAAATAAGTGGACTTCATCTCGTCCCAACCATGTCAAACTATCAAACATGAAAAAATCTCGAAGACAAGGTATAGTTGGGATTCGGCTAGGAGAAAAACGTCAGACTTTCAGGAAGAAATCTGTATTTGGACGTTTCGACTGCACATCGGCAGCCTTCTTCAGCTAAAAAATACAACTTATGAGTAAAAAAAAATGAATATACAACTTGTAAGTAAAAAACAGGCAGAAATGAGTGCAGTATATACATCAAGACAATAAATTTTAAGCAATCTTATTTTTAAACAATGAAAATGCGGTAGTTGGAAAGTAAAACAGCATGTAGAAAGTAGTAAGTAAAGAGTACAAAAAACTAATCAGTACAAAAAAAAGAACATTTTTCATATAGTGAGAAAAAACAATCTATTCTATAAGTGAATACAATTTATAATAATTAATATATAGATACGTACCACTAGAGAATGCCTAGGGGGGAGGGAGGAAGACCTCGAGAACAACTTAGGTAACCATGGTTGAATGTATGAGGGACAGCAACTACACAGGGGGTTTTATAGTTTTGATTGTGGGAGGGGTGAGGAAGCGGTATGTCGGTGAAGATGAAAGAAGTGCAATTGCTAGGTTGTAAAAGCGGGTTGTAAAGGTGTTAAGAGTTTTGGGACACACAAGTAGAAAAATTGTTTGGAGCCTGGGAACAAAGATAAAAAGGAGGTCAGGACAATTTATGGAAGACGGCGGAGTATGCAGGGGAGATGTTTTGTTTGTCGGTTTTGTAATTAATGTTATTGGGGTCTTCCAAATACAGATTTCTTCCTGAAAGTCTGACGTTTTTCTCCTAGCCGAATCCGAACTATACCTTGTCTTCGTATCTCTGCAACGGCTAACTATCTCCATCTTCACTATGAAAAAATCTCGTTTTTCAGATTCGAGACTCTGTTCTTAGATTGTGGACGATTCGGCTTGCCGCAAATTTTCACAAATCTAGTCCCTTTAGAATGGCCTTTAATGCCTTAAATAAAGACCTTTTTCAATATATTACTTAGTCAATGGATAGAATCCAATAAGAAAAGTTTATAGATTATTTTATTTCTAATTTATTTAATGATATTATATAAATCGAATTAGAGTATAGAAGCACTTTCTGAAATAATTTTCTTGGCTTAGGATAGATTTGATAGAATAAGAAATATTGGAGTTTCTTAAAAGCTTACATATTGAGATGAATGGGAATATATTGGCTATATTTGTGAATATATCGGAGAGAGGGCAACTTGATTGAATACATAATTCATACTTTATATTCATTTTCCTATAGTTCCATATCTACATTTCCTTTTTTATATTTGACTTTATTCTATCTTCCATAGTTTTTCAATGAAATTATCTATTTCTCATTCTTTCTTTTTTTTTTCATTTTTATTTTTTACGGCGCACCGAAATCCCAGCCATTAGCACCAATTGCTCTTTCTTATTTACACTTTTGAAGTAGTCCCATTAAATATTCTTTTGTTTCCTTTATTTTTATTTTTTTCTGAACCAAAATATTAATTCTTTTCGTAGCGAGAGAGGCGCAGGACGAAGGGTTTTTCTATACGATGTACGCGCTCCCAACTTGGCCTCTTGTATGGGATAATTTTGTCACTTTCGCTGAAAGCGCTCTCTTCTCCAAATTAATACTCAGCTTTTACCATTTTAATATTTGCTTTGTTTACTATTATTACTAATTATTATTTATCTTGAATTAATTTTGGGTTTTAATTATTTTTGATTTTGAATTACTTTGTATACTAGAGAGTTTTCGGTTTACCTTTTCTCCTATATTTTATGAATAATAAATAAGAGAAATATATAGTTAATAACTACGGCCAATAAGTTTTCAATCCTCCTTTTTTATCCGTGAGACAACACTGGCGGAGCTAAAAACTTTTATTTTGATGTACGCCTAAATAGCTCACATTGCCAAAAACTACATTCAAGTATTCCCTAGTAAAATGCAGACATACTAAAAGTACGCTACGGTAACGCTAAATAGCTCTAAAGTCCAGGAATGGGGTGAGAAAGATTGCTAGAGGTGCGTGGACCTCACGACTGCTAAACAAGTCAACGGTACGTAGAGTCCAGCCACGTTTCACTGCTTAATCAGTCAAAGGTTGAAACAGGGTTAATACAAGTAATACAGGTGATCAAAAAACTGCATGAGGTTTCTCATGGGTTTTCGTATGCTTAATCCGAAGAAAACATAACCACAAAATTTCGACTTCTGTAATTATAAGTGCTAATCCTCAAATTTAGTAATTATCAGTCTTAGGAATTGCATATTTCATTTGACTTTAGTTAAAATAGAAGGAGTAATGAAGACCGAAATCATGTCATAAAAAGTCGTCAATTTGTTTCTCTGAAAAGTCGGGATGTCACAGATTCTACAAGTTCTAGTCAAATACGACATTTTTTTGTGCATCCACCCCTCATATTTTGCAAGAAAATTGTATGTGATGGACAAAACTTGCAATAATGTTTGCAGTTCTGTGACAATGGATAGATGAGCATTACTTAAAAACAAAACTCCGAGTTTCTCACCTTTAATGCTAAACTGATATAACGTCCAGTGCTTACCTGGGTATTGCTTGTAAAGGTTTTTCATAAGAACGACATTATGTAAGACGGTGAAACTTAGTTTTGCTGAATAGGAAAATTATTTTGCTCCTACAGTGCTAAGCTTGCCCGATACCCGAAGCAAAAACTTGGATGGAATGGATACTATCGAACTTCTGCCGCACACAGCCTCACCTTGAGCTTTCAGGCTTTTTATTATCTATTCCAAGCAAAGGATACCATTATTGACTGCGAGGTGTTATTTTAATAAAAATCGTAACTCTTGCGTTTTGGCGTTACTAATATTTATAGGCTACCTATATTTATAACCAAAAATAGGGGGAAAAACTAGATTTTTATTCGGAAGTTTTGGGTATATTCTAATATATCTCAAAACAGCTTGGGAAATCGTAGACGTAAGATTGTGCATCTTACGTAAATTGTATTCTGTAAGAATGTTACTCACAAGAATAGCCCCTTTTGACAGATTTTTCTCAAATGCATGTACTATTTCATGCGCAACTTAAAGACTTATTAGATTTATTCAGATAAATTCACAAGCGCCACCAAACGTGGGTCCAGACAGTTCATAAAAGTGGGAGAGTTTAGTCATCTTTTTCCCAATTGGTGTCTTCTCCCGAATTACATTATAACTTTTACGAATAATAGGGGCGAAGATAGCTCAGTGGTAGAGCACTGGACGAATATGCTGGAGGACCTGAGATTAAATCCCGAGCAAGCAATGATTTCAATTGTACCGGGTCTTCCCGTGGTCTAGTGGCTAACGCCTTAGATTCTCATAAGGGAGATGGCGAGTTCGAGTCCCACCGGCGACAGGAATATTCTCACCTCTCGGCTCGTAGAGAAAATTCCTCGCTGCACCTGGGATGTCGGCGCTAATGGCCCAGAAGTCGGTGCGCCGTAAAAAATAAATAAATAAAATTAATGGTTACCTGCAAAGGGGCGAATCATACGGCCGGAGCATCGTACTCCCATGTGTCGTATGGTCAATAATCAGATACCTAATAGTATCAACCCCTCTGGGACCTCCTGCCCAGTTCCGGGACTGATCTGATCTGATTATACTAGTGATACCACAGAAATAAAGAAGTATCGTAATAAGTGTGTAGACGCGTTGCGGAAACTACCTACCGTGCTCAGTACCGATTACTGAACAGCACTATATACAGAAAGCGGAAAGCTTTGTAACACCTTTATTATGTATAGGTAACACGGAGCTTGTAGAGCTTATAAATTGTAAATGGGAGAAAGTAGTTGGTAGAGTTTGGAGATTGAATAATGGCCGAAAGGGAAGCTTGTAAATAAGATAGAACTTTAGTAACATAACACTCTACTTGCCCTGTTGCAAGTTTAATCTTCTTTCACTACCCATACCAACTAACCCTTACCAACTAACCCCTCCCAACTAACCTCTCCCTCCGTTCTTATTACAGTCAGGGAGGGAATTATAAGCGGTAATGGAAACCTGTTGCAGACACCAGCTAAAATATTTGCATAGCTGCTCTTAATTTGTTTATTGTTACCATAGTCAGATAATAAATTTCTTCCATTTACTGAAGCAGTTATAGAGTCATAATCCACAGAAATATCCATTTATATATCAATTATTTATTCATTTTTAAATTATTCCTTTTCCTTCCTTCAATTGTGCCTTTTAAAAATTCAGAAATTCATTCCTTTGTTTTATGTATGTTAATAACATCTTCCTTATAAATTGTAAGCTGCCTATGAGCCATAGAATTAAAATTCTTGAAAACTAATTTAATGGACAGTTCATTTGGCCCCGCATAGGTCTCCACACAATAGTGAAACACATAGTTTTTTTGCCTTGCAGTGATGTGTAGTAAGTAGGGTTAGGCGAGTTCTGTTTTGCCTATCAAGAGTGAGCCTATGGCAATTAATGTATTAAGGGATGTATTTCTTTTTTTAATTATTACACCCTTTTTAATCACTATGATTTTTATGGGTCTCGACGTGGGGCAGATTGAGTTTTTAAATCTATGGGTCAGTTGAAAAACTATCTTGCTCCAATGTGGATAATAGCATAACAGGAGTTACTATACTTGCATTTTACTAATCTTGATTAGTCCGAAGGATAATTTCCTATACTTTTCTATTTTATCTTCGAGCTTCCTATAATTTTAGATAGGTATCGTGAATGCTTACTTCTGAATCTGGTCTATTTTGTCTCATCGTTTGATCTCTTTGGACAGTTTTATTCCTATAAGAATACTTTCCAAGCTGTTAATCTCCTTCTGCTCTTTTACTTAGCGTTAATAATTAAATATTTCAAAAGCCTTGTTGCTCCGATTTTGTAGATTGCTTAAAACATTTTTCATCAAATTAATTTGTAGACAAATCACTCAAGTGTTCAGTGGGATATCTTTGGTTGATATTAATTAAAATAATAATGCTGAAAAATGTATTTTTCCAACCACAAGTCTGAGTGGAATTCACTTAAAGCAAATACTGTTTTTTTATGAATATTGTATTCAAAAATTGATTTAATAATTGTAATTTCTTTTTATTGATACAATTTCAATCAAAATATCTTGCCTGAAGATATTTATGTTTAAAATATTATTTTAAGTGTCCTTTTAATATATTATCTAGACAAAGGATTGAACTATATTCTTAACAAATCAGCCGTTATAACATATGTTTAGCTGATTGAGAGAGACACAATCAATTTGGTTAATGTAAAGAGCTTTATCGGTAAGCATTTAGACAAAGTTTGTCGAAGCCTCAAACCCTAAGCTACTTATGAACTGAAGGATACTCTTGACAGTGCTCGACTGGTAATCCACTTGGAACCACATTCACAGCACAACCACCACAAATTAGGCGAACTAAGCAGAGTTACTTCAAAATAAATAAGTACCACAGTGATATATATTTAAATTTAATATATTTAATGATGTTAATAAATATTAAATAATCAAAATTATTGCTTTAACGATAAATATTTTATTATAAGATAGTGACCCTATTTTTCAATATATTCGTCTGTGGCAGAAGGTCAATTTTATAAAAACACACTTTCTTTTTTCTGTACTCTTTTATTTGGCTCTACATGTTTCACGTCGCTGTGACACCTCTTCAGGAGCACTTAATCTAAATAAAATAAAACATGGTTACAGCCTATCCATTAGAGAACCTTCCGCAGGTAGGGCCACGTCTGGACTGATAAGATCAATCATGTCTACTAGGTATCAGCTGTTTAAAATCGATAGTTTTAGGGTAAATGTCGATTTTCCAAAAGAAGTTTTTTGTCATTTTATAAAATGTTTTTAAGTCGTCTTGTTTATTAAATTAAAAAATATTTTATCCAGGTATTTAATATCTGTTTTTTTGTTGACGGCCTTTTTCCTATTTTTAATTATGTGTATATTTTCCTTAATTTTTCTTTTTATGGGGTTTTTCTCTTTATCTAATATCTTTACCGTGTCAAAATTAAATGTGTGGCTATATTGTATCGCATGATCCACCACCAAAAGAATGATCGTTTAAAATATATAAACTATAATAGTAATATTCCTCTGATTTATGGCTTGATAAAATTACACAAGGAAGGGCAACCACTGAGACCAATAGTCAGCGCAACAGAATCCCCTACACACAAATTATCTAAATCATTGAACATGGAATTAAAACATTTTGTTGATAATAATCCATTTGACGTAAAAAATGCTATAGATTTAAAACATAAATTAGAAAAGATGACAGTAATCTCTGGTTATAAGTTGGTTTCCTTCGATGTTGTTAATATGTTCCCGAGTATTCCGGTGGACTTGGCTATCAAACTTATTGGCAAAAATTGGGATAAAATTGTAGAACAAACTAAAATAAAAGACAAAAACCTGTTTATAGATGGTATTAAATTATGTACAAAGGATGGCTATTTCAAGTTTAACAATAGAATTTATAAACAAAAATTTGGAGTACAAATGGGCAACCACTTATCTGTTTCTATTAGTGGAATTGTAATGAACCACATATTAGAAGAAATCATAAATGACTGTAACATTCATATCCAATTTCTTTATAAATATGTGGATGATTTATTAATTTGTGTACATGAAAACGATAAAGATAGACTCTTCCAGTTTTTTAATAATAAGACGAATTTAGGGTTCACTTTAGAAATTGAAAATGAAAACAAAATTATGTTTTTAGATATGGAAATAATTCGAACTAATGACAATAGACTTGAGTTTAAATGGCAGACTAAAAATACATTTTCTGGTCGTATGATTAATTTTTATTCTAGTCACCCTTTAAATTTTAAAAAGAATTTGCTTTATAATAGGACACTGACGGCGCTTCTGCGAACATCACCAAAATATTTAAATGAAATAACAAATAAACTCAAAACTATATTTAGAGATAATAATTACCCTGAGGAAATTATAAATAAAGAAATTAAAAGAGCCGAAAGAAATGTTTTTTACAAAAAGAAATTAGATGTGAGGAAAAATTTAAATTTAATCAATTTTGACTTGAATGTTTTTAATTTTACGGACGACTATTTTTATGATGACTCTGATAGTAAACGGAAAAGGGATGACACTGAACATATAGGTAATGACAATTCTAATAGGAGCAAAAGAGTTAAATTAACAGAACCAAAACTGACTGTTGCAACAGACAACACCAACCATACTCTGAAACGTAAACTTCAGGATACACAAACAATAGACGACATAAAAGGCAACCAAGAAAAAAGAAGGAAATTAATACAAAGTAAAATTTATGATTTTTTTGACGATAGGAAAACAAACATTTTAAATACAAACGGAGTTGTAGCAGATAAACTCATACACAATGAACATATTTATAAACAGAAATTGGATAATGACAGTAAAGATATGAAAACTTTAGAGCTGGTTAATTATATTACCTTTCGTTATAATCCAATATTTGCCAATGAGATAAAACATAAATGTAAAGACCTAGGAAGAATCTCCTGGATATATCACGACAAAATCATAAAAAGCTACAGCCGAATTAAGGATGATTTAAAAGAAAGAGAAACCAAATATAACATATATCAAATTGATTGTGCAATGTGTGATAAGGTGTATGTAGGAGAATCGGGGCAACTTTTAAAAAAGAGAATCAAACAACATGCCAAAAACCTTGACGAGAAAGACAACAAGACTGCATTGGTGGATCATGCGATACAATATAGCCACACATTTAATTTTGACACGGTAAAGATATTAGATAAAGAGAAAAACCCCATAAAAAGAAAAATTAAGGAAAATATACACATAATTAAAAATAGGAAAAAGGCCGTCAACAAAAAAACAGATATTAAATACCTGGATAAAATATTTTTTAATTTAATAAACAAGACGACTTAAAAACATTTTATAAAATGACAAAAAACTTCTTTTGGAAAATCGACATTTACCCTAAAACTATCGATTTTAAACAGCTGATACCTAGTAGACATGATTGATCTTATCAGTCCAGACGTGGCCCTACCTGCGGAAGGTTCTCTAATGGATAGGCTGTAACCATGTTTTATTTTATTTAGATTAAGTGCTCCTGAAGAGGCGTCACAGCGACGTGAAACATGTAGAGCCAAATAAAAGAGTACAGAAAAAAGAAAGTGTGTTTTTATAAAATTGACCTTCTGCCACAGACGAATATATTGATAAATATTTTTAAAATTAGAGTACCTCCATTACTCCACCATTACACAGGGTGTATCGCAACTTAATGAGAATACTCTAGGGGTTGAAAATAAACAAAAAAATTAGTTCAACACCACAAACCACACATTTCTATCTCACTCTGTTCTAGACATATGGCATTCTAAAGGTTCTTTAGAAAAAAACGTGATTCGTTAATAGAATTCCAGTTTTCTCTCTTTCTACATATTTGTTTTTAACATTTCTCACCCATAGGATTTTTTAAATCAGCAATAAATTTTGTATGATGCTAATGTACATAAAATGTTCACAAGTATCTTATTTAAACTGCAATATCAAATCAAAAAGTAAAAATTAATAAAAGCTTCTAGTTAGCAACAACGTTTCGAAAAAAAACTACTCTTCCAAAAAAAAAAAATCCTTCAGGCTGTCAAATCACACAGAACTTGTACAATTTTTTCAGCTTTCTAAGCGTATACTCAAAATCAAGATTACCTCAGTATTTCATAGTGTAATTAGGAATCTCGAGTGAAAAAATCAAGTAAAGAAAAGTAATATTATCTTTATTTTCGTGATATTATCATAAATAAATGAAAATTATTCTTGATTAAATTGAAATTTAATGATTATAGTAGATCTTACATAAATGTTGAAAGTTATAAACGTTCTTTCAACTGGCCTTGTTGCAGAACACACAGACCTGGTCAAACTGCTGATTTAGTTCTTGTTATCTCATCATGGTTAGCTCTCATTTACACAAATTATTCGAACAGGTATTTGGTTAATGCCCTAAATGGGTACTTTGTACACTTGCGGCTTAAGCCAACCCCACGCTAAATCAAGCGACATCAGGTCAGGAGACTGGTTATCCATTGTATAGAATTCTTTGCGAGCTTAATAATCAGTGTTTCTACCTGCATAAATGCCCTGGCACGGAAAACCTCATCTCAAGTCACCATATTCTCACAGAATGTAGAGCCAACGAAGCGGGTTTTAACCAAATGGACATTCAGTGTCGTCTCTGTGATATACTCAGAGACGACCATGAATTGTAGGGCTCAGTGCCAAAGGTGACTAGCCCATAATTAGAAATAACTGACAAAATTGGAGTTATCGTTAAGAAGAATCTGGGAAAATTGGTGTTGGTAATAGAAATTATTTTTATTTGACCAATTGAAATCATTTCTGTCACCAACACCAATTTTTTCCAGATTCTTTTTAACATTATTTCCAATTTTCTCAGTTATTTCTAATTGTGGATTATTCACCTTGGACACTGAGCCCTTCAATTGAGCCAGAGAGCGTTACTGTGAGACACAGATCTCATTTTTAAAATATAATATATAATTATCAGATTGAATATACGTAAATACATACAAGTGTGTGTGTGAGTTAATATATAAAATATCTTCATTAACTATGGTATATTATATGTGCATTTGAGTGTGTAAAAGTATACGACTCTATATGATTGAGTGATTATATCTGTTATTTATCACTTCTTTTATTATGTTTTTTAAGTATACTGCACTCATGTATATGTGCATATAAGTGTACTCTTATATAGCTTGTTGTATAACTATAATTAAATATATGTTTATTGATTTATTGTATTGATAAAATGTAAAGAAAAAGAGAAATGTCCTAGTTGGATTTGCCAGGAAATTACCCGGTTATTGGATTTTGAAAAGCTGTGAATGATCCGCGTAAGATTAATACGAGATATGAATGATAATCTTGAATGAGATTGCTTTGTAGATACAGAAATCACGAAGCAATGATGTAGAAAGAGGAAATACTAATTTAAAAGCATTGGATTCCCTTTTTTTTTTTTCTCTTTTTCCTCCCCAAGTACTATTGGTCTTCCACTCTTTCTCTCTATTTAGGATTTAAGCTTCAATTTTTCTCTCTCTCTCTTTCTTTTAAAACAGTGCCGAGAATCAACAGAACGCAGGGCACCGTAGAGCGTACCGCACTTGATGTAGGCATATGTGCTGGTATGACTTATTTATACATGGGCTTGCCTAAAAAGATCTCTATATTGCCATGGATGTTAAGAAAAAGTGGGAAATGCAAGGGAACCCGATATTGATGACAATCGAAATCGATGGGCCACAAAAAAAAAAAATCTGCAGTAAAAACCTTCGACTATTTCAGTGTTGGGAAAAAATCATTCAGAATAATGATAATAAATAAATCTATTATTTCTTTCTGAATAATGAAGAATGTTCATTCATTATTCATTTAATTCAATGAATAACCTAACTTTTTATTTTTATTCATTATTGAATTAAAATGATTCATTGAATGAAAATTTTTATTCAATAAAAATGATTTATTGAATGGAAATTTTTATTAAATAAAAGTTAATTATTTGAATGAAACAAGTTTTTGACAGAAGTTTTTCGTTAAAAACAAGTGATTTATTTTAACAATCTTTTCTAATAAAAATTCATTAGAAGAAAAAAAGTCCATAAGTATTTAAAATGTTCAATAACATTTATTTCTTCATTGTCTGTTTTTATGATATTACAATGATTCTCCTCCTTACCTTTTTGGTTTAATTTTACCCCTGTCCTTTTTATATTCTTTCCTTTTAGCTGAAAGTAAACTGTCTGTTTTTTTTTTTTTTTTGTTTTTTTTTTTAATTTGTTGCTTCAATATTATGGATAGCGGAATCCCACTTTTAAAACGTCATCTGTGTCATAAAATCCAGCTTTTGGTTCTTCATCAGAAGAAAAGAATACATCAGCCATATCCCACGCTCTTTTTAACTCCTCCATAATATTTTTCTCGGAGATTATTCTTTTTTTTCGTTGTAGGGATCGATAATTGTAGAATGTCAAATGAAGGGATCTTTTTAAACTTGAAGAGTAAAAAACAAAAACAGAATGCACAATATTTCAATCTATTAGCCGAAACGACAAAGGTATTACTACCGTATCAACAACAACTTCGTCGTATCGACGACTATATTTCATCTATAGTTACAATCTATTCGTCATTTTGACAAAGCTACATTAATGAAGAGAAGGTTATCGTACTTCCGGAAGCAGGACGCGATCTTCTTCTTCCTGGTACTTGTAGGCAATAGACTAGTACCTGGGAATACCTGGAAGGTTAGCCGTCTACAGTGATCGCTCATCCCAGGACAATTACAAATCTGAGCACTACTGGTCGAACGACGAAGAGTTCTTATCTAGCGAATTTATTTAAATTTCAACGTCCATTAATTATTGATAACTAATTTTAGAACGGATTATCTATAATCCGCCTTTTCTTTTTATTAAGAAAACCACAGTGGGGCTCGAACCCACTACCTTAGCACTCACGGCCATCAGACCTCCAAAGAATTAACTTTTTTCTTTTTACAATCAATGAGTAGTAGGTATTTATTTTTTTTGTTATAGAGACTTTTATTTTTTATCAAGTTTATTTTATTTTTTACCCGACACTCCTCCACACTTCTAACCGGCTCGCTTCTTGGTGTGCAAATAATTTCATACACAGCGTTATCAAACGCTGACTTTCAGTTTTTTAGCTCAGAAGCAATGTGATCCAGTGCAAATAGGTTGCAGGGTGTGTCAATTACACGTGTATTTGTATAGAAAGCAACTCGCCAAACCCCCCCCCCCCCAGAAAAAAACTTTCTTACCTATCCATTTATTATCGCCTAGTAGTTTTATTTTTTTTTTTCTCAGAACATAACTGTGAATATTTGGTTCCTACCGTCAAACTATCGAACTATCGAATATGCAAATCGGAGCAAACTAGAGAACGAACATATTCTATCAATTGATGACGTAATATATTGGAAAATAGTCTTATTCGATACTTTATTTAAGGTATTAAAGGTTATTCTAAAGGGGTTAGTGTTGTGACAATTTCCGACAAGCCGTATCGTCCACAATCCAAAAGCAAAGTAAAAAGCAAAGCTCGAATCTGAAAAACGAGATTTTGCATATTCGATAGTTTGACATGGTAGGGGCGATGTAATCACTAGGTGACAATAGAATCACATGTTAATAATGCAATTTAAATTAATTTATATTTGCGTTACAAAGTAAAAAATACCCCAATTTTCTATATTCCCATACAAAAGACTCTAAATCAAATACAATTTGAGCTTTAATACCATACTATAATGTTTAAGTGTTAGTGGAGGGGTACCAGGAAGGCAAAACAATTGACTGACGTTAGTATCGTATAAATATTAATCAATATTTATACGATGGTAATATTACTCAAAAACAAATTGTCTGTGGTAAAATTTAAACTGTCTGTGGTAAAATGTCACTTGAAATGTAAACGTCTCTTTGCTGTGCATCAATAATATTACTAAATCTAAAAGCCACAAATTTCTATGAAATTAGAAAAGTGTTGTGTGTTTGTGACTTACTAAATATGCCTCACATAAGGCGGCGGACAACATTAGGGAGAAGAACCCGAAATGCAACGAATCAAATTAATTATCAATCTAATCGTACTGCCCAGGAGCGTAAAGATCGCAATGAACGTGGTAGGGACGATATGTCGGCAATGAACACATCGACCCGGTCCGTGTCCTCCAGCTCTTAAAATATTATGGAGACACTTTGTATTTTGAATAAATATCCTAAGATAATGTATTCTATCGCTCGTCCCTAGACACCCTTCAATGTCTGGTGACCTGGGGATTTAGCTCGAATTAACCCTTTGAACGCGATGGCCATGAGGAGAGTAGACGAGAACGGAAATGAATGCCTAGGTTCAAGGAGAGGGTTGATAATGAAATAAATTCATCCCCCCTACCCTCAGTAAGGTAAGCACGACTGGAGGTTACTAATGAGTAGGTTAGCTGGCATTAAATTGCCTTATCTCCGCCCCCTCCAACCTAGGAATTTAAAAACAAGGCACACCTCGGCACTAAGTATAAGGAACAGGTGCCTTGGATTAGCAGGAAAAGCAGAGTCTCCTTGGCTTGATTTTAATAAAACCTGTTCGTGCTTTAACGATTTTCTCGCTTTACGAAAGACTTTTACGATAGCGAATTGACTAAATGAGGTTTGACCGGAAAGGCGAGTTTGATTATCATGAATATTATCGGCCCGAAATTCTAAATAATATATAATCAAAAAAATGCGTTAGTATTATTAAAAAAGTTACTTTTTTGGGGTACCGGATCATAGTTGTGTCTCAGGAAATGAGAAAGATTATACATTTCTACAAATTATTATTTATTTGAAATAGAATACTATCTAACACTGTATATGTATATATATATATATATATATATATATATATATATGTATATATATATATATATATATATATATATATATATATATATATATATATATAAAATATAGAAAAAAGTCCGACTCGCAGGAACTGCTTCATCTTAGCAAGGTTATGTTCATATCCCTAGTGCCATTAGTAAAGGAATAGAAGTAGTTATCGTTAGGTTTTGATCTTTCGTGAAAAATATAAAATGAAATCACAAAGAGAAGCAAGATTTAAGGTGCAAAGAAAGCAAACTGACCGTATCCTAAGCGAGAATGACATCTAGACATTCACGCTTGGAAAACTATTACTAATACGTCTCTCATTTGCTTATTTTGTTTTATCAAGTACTCATTTCACAGTGA
The DNA here is from genome assembly GCA_946811695.1 of Gonocerus acuteangulatus. Lineage (NCBI taxonomy): Eukaryota > Metazoa > Arthropoda > Insecta > Hemiptera > Coreidae > Gonocerus > Gonocerus acuteangulatus. The sequence continues at coordinate 32,356,571 of OX328126.1, read as the reverse complement.
ATTAAATTCAAAAACAAAACTTATAATTTCAAAGTTTCATGAAATTATTTTGCAGATTAACATTACCTCATCGAAAACTACCTCACAATTTCCCAACCTTTCGAGAATTTTCAGAAAATATACCAAGACCCGAAAATGTCTCATGAAACGTAAAATCGTTAAACGTGTTTTCTAGACGGCATTTCCGGAATGAGTCATGAGGTTGACCTCATAAGCGGGTTTCCTCCCTATGGGGGGAGAGAGGAACCGCGCTAGAACAAAATTAGTTCCTACAATTTAACTAGCTGTATATCCTTGTTTGATTTGAATATTTAAAATATATTATACATTCCATGCACCATTCTCTTGTAAAAACCAATTTATATAAGCAAAGATGAATATGATATGAAATTCCTTTATAAAAAGAAAGAGATCATTGATGCATAAGACCTTCAAAAAAGGCCGAAGGATCAGGAGTCTGTTTAATCTGGTGGATGAAAGCCAGTACTCGGATAAAGGGACTTCCTATCAAACATGTTCAACTAATGGATTTTCCCTCCATGAATGTTAGTATTAGAACATATCGTATTCCTAGCATTATTTATGATGCATTTACATACAGAGGCTTAAGGAGAATTTACTAGCACGTCAATTGTGAAGGCATGAATCAAATACGGAGCTAATTTAACAAAAGTCCTTCAGCAAAAGAGGTTGAACACTTCTTAGTATTTTAGTATATTATTGTTTGCGTCAAATGCGAAACGGAATTCTGAGTATTGATGCCTGCACAGACATCTTCAGCATCATGGGTGCCTTTGGACGGGGTTGCCCCTTGGCAGGGAATAGAAGAACTTACGTATCATTTACCTGTTTTTTACCGATTTGTACAGACACAGTCGTATCCTCGTTTTCGCACCTCATGCAGACAGGGTTTTCCCACAGGAAAGGAAAAAAGAACGTTATGGAGGAGTAAAGCAGCTCATGAAAAATGGAGAGGCCGTCAGCAACAAGAGAAGCACACTGCAAAGGCTGTGCGGGTTTTTAGCGCGGTTCCTCCCCGGGGAGGAACCCCGCTTATAAAGTTGATCTCATGAAACAATCCGGAAGTGCCGACTAGAAAATTTCGCGTTTCAGAACCCCTAGAGACCGAAAATAACGGTGGTTCAAATTTGTATATATATATATATATATATATATATATATATATATATATATATATATATATATATATATATATGTTTGATGTTATTTTTCGTCGCTGGGATAGTATTTTTAGATGGAACGGCATTTTTCTCCAGCGGTGGTACTCCTCCTCACTTCTTTCCCGGAATATTTCGATGGATTCATCTCCATCTTCTTACCTGGCTGAAGAAGATGGAGATGAATCCATCGAAATATTCCGGGAAGAAGTGAGGAGGAGTACCACCGCTGGAGAAAAATGCCGTTCCATCTAAAAATATATATATATATATATATATATATATATATATATATATATATTTATTTATCAAGTTTATAAGGAGAAAGCATGTCGTTATCTGTCCTCCGTGAATTTTTAGTGTTTTATAAGTGAAATTTTACATTAATGAGTGAAAAAAGTGTTTATAAGTGTTTTTTAAAGAGTAGGATTTTGCATGTAATGGGAAATGTGGCTTGTGTAATTACATTTGGAAGAATTTGCTGATTTCAATAAGAACTAGCTACTACTCACCAATCAGAGTTTCTACACCAGGATTTCGGAAGAAAAGGTAGTAGTCCATAAGCTAGTGATCTCTTATTTCGCATAATGTACACAAACACAGACAAGATGTTTACATCACAATAAAAACTATAAGAAAACCTATTTCAGAACAAATTATTCAGCCATTTTGAATGCCTAGTTAGTAACACGTGCTTTGTTACGTCACTATGACGTGTCCTAAGTTCCATCATTATAACTGTTGGATTTCATTGACTGCAATACAACAGCTGATTACCTACTAGTGGATGATAAAGCACTGATCACTAACTGAGTTTCGCTGGAACTGTTGGGATTAAGGTTATTATCTTTAGAACTGCAAAGGGTTGTAGGTAATCTCTTCTTGCGAGAGCATTAGCTGTTTGGTGTCAGAAATATACATAAACAATTATATATCTAAAAACTGTGCTTAAGGACAATGGATCAACTAACAAAGGCTATTACAGATTTGAAAATCTCTTTGAATGCAAATCTAGCAGAACTGACAGTAGAAATTTTATCTCTTAAAGAACGTTTTAAAATCTCAGAGCAGAAGATAGATGATATGACCAAAATAACTGAACTCATAAAAGAAGATATATGTTACCTAAAAGATAGGATTAAAGAATTGGAAATCAAATATATAAAAATAGAAGATGACTTTAAAAATTACACTGAAAAGAGAAAGAAAAATATCATTATTTACAACGTAAAATTAAATAACTATAAAGATGCGGAAGAAACAGTATTGAACATATTTAATGGTACAATGAATGTTTCTGTCAGTCTGCGGGAAATAGACTATATTAAACTCCTTGGGAGCAGGGAAAGCGAATGTAGACCAATTCTAATTAAATTCGCAACTCTTCGTTTAAAACAAGAAATACTGAGAGGAACAAAAACATTAAGAGGAAAATCTATAGTTATATCTGAAGATTATTCTAAAGATGTGAGAATTAGAAGAAGAGAACTTATTCCATACTTGAAGAAAGCTAGGAGAGAGAATGTTCCAGCAAAGCTAATCCAGGATAAGCTAATCATCGCAGGGAAAACCTATACTCTTCAAGAAGTAATAGAATGGTCTAAGACAAACATCACAAGCATAGCTAATGATGGAAAAGGCGAACACTTCATCTGTGGATCTTCACTAATTTCCGAGATGAAACAGAAGCTTACCTCCACTTGAAATATAGGCCGAAGGAACCAAATATCAAGCAGCTCTGAGAGGCTATAGACACAGAAGATTTAAGATTAATAGGTACGAATCTTTCACGAACAGCCTAAAACATAGCCTAGAATAGAAATTGGAGCTATTTTAATTAAGTTTTAATTTTAAGTTAATCTCACTAACCGTACTAACAAATACTAAGCGTAATTAGATGAATTGAATAATGAATAGTAATTAATTTACCGCACTGAGATATATATTAGTATAGGGCAAGAATCCATACTAGGGTTAGTCTCAAATTTTGCTCTTTTTTGGAGATATCTTAATCTCAACAACTGATCGAATTAAATTTAATTATTTTTACAGAAGCTCAAGTATAAGACGGAAACAGAATTACTTGGTATGTTCATAGAGTGTTTCAAAAATACAAATAATTTCACTCACCAAACAAATTGAATAGGAAATTGGTTTACAATAATAGCAATGTCACTGGAATTGTATAAAATAAATTAAGCAATATCACTGGACTTGTATAAAATAAATTAAAAATAATTTAATTTCAATTATAAAGAAAATATGTTATTAATGAAATATTATATAGAGTGAATCTTATTTAGAATGATGTCATTAAGGGATATATAATTTATTATTGATTTGAATGATTTTTTTTATGTGCAAACATTAATTTAATAAAATTTATTTAAAAGAGATTTTTGTTTCAAATAAATGTATATCAACTTGCTTATAAGGCTTAATTTATTTTAGAAGGATTTTCTTGTATTTTAAGTTATGTAGAAATGTAGTAATAATCCTACGATAAATGCGTGTCTAATACGCATTGGTCGGTACACTGGTTTTCATTACCCTAGTCTTTTGTTTAACCAATTCAGCATTATAGTGTTAATTTATAAACAAAGATTGTATTTCCATTCCAGATTTGTAAATATCTTAGGTGTTAGGTTTAAGATTATTGATATTATTGTTACTAGATTATATCAATTAACACTAGTAAACTAATACAATTATATAGTAACCCCCTCCCCATGCTAAAAGATCCAAATCTTGTAAGCATTAAAATAAAAAAAATAAAAATATATATATATATATATATATATATATATATATATATATATATATATACATATTTGTCTGTTCGCGGATTTCTGGAGTCCCTAATGGTCCGATTTTGATGAAATTTGGTTCAAAAATCCTTCGTCAATTGTAAAGGTCAAGTTCGTTAACCAGCAATATCCGCCCACTGGAAGATGGCGTTTGGGGCAAAATTCGCGCAAAAAAAATCGTAATGCTTACGTTTTTGAGTTCATATGCTTGGAAGTACTCGTTTTATAGGCTTATTGGGCTAGTAAAACGAATGAAACCATTTTTAAGATGATAGCTTTAACCATTTCTGAGAAAATCGGAAAAAAGTTGTTAAATCTAGTTTTTGGTTTGGTTACTTAGAATCATGGGATTCAGTTGAAACATTTTTTGCATGTTTGAATTTCATCAAAACTAACATGTTAAACTTTTGGTTACGTTTGGAGTTAAGGAAGGGATAGAATAAAATATTTTATGAACAGAGATGAAAAGTTTTGGGAACTTCGTATAATTTCATTAATATCTCGAACACGGTTGGGAAATCGTGATAAGTGGATAGAAATGATTTGAAAGCTTTATAAATTCTCTACAAAAAAGATTCTGAAACAATTTTTTATTAGGTTTATTCGAACGGTTCTTTTTGTCTGTTTTTATGCCTTGTTATTTTTTAATTGCTTATAGTTGGATAATGTATTTGACAATAAAACAGATTAGGCAAAATAAGAAAAACAATTCATTGTTAGAAATATAGCTTGCCAACAAAAAGAAATTCGATGACGTCTTTTGAATATTTTCAATTGCCTTCATGCTACCCAGTTGTCAGCCGAATACCTTCCATGTTAGGAAGGATTCTAGGATGACCTGTGGTTTATCTTACGCCATCCAACCACACCCTGCGACTAGCAGGGAGGATTGGAGGCGAATGAGACGTGGGTATTGATATCACGAGAAGAGAAAATATCCATCGATATCACTCTCAATATATTTCAGTTAAAAATAATCTACTGACTTGTGTTTTCTTTGAGAAAAGAAATAAAAAGTGGAAGTAAAATAACGGTGTTTCCGTAATGAAGATATTCCTGAAGGATATTTTCACCACTGAAATAGAAGAGACTACAAATGAACCATCCTCCGAATTTAGAAACTAATACCAATAATTGGTGGATTAGCATGCTGTGTGGCCATCAACCCGATATAGTTGGGCAGCCCACTTTGTTATTTCTTAATAAAGTTTTCTTCTTCTGCACTGATTTTGATCACTCCACGACACTTCACTACCTTAGTAGATCCCGAGGCCACTTCCTATTAAGACGTCTTGGTGGAGAGGAAGGATGATTGGTGCTGGATAAGGATTGGGCTATAGGATTAGGATGATTGATTAGTTTACTATGGAAAGATGAGAAGCGGCAAGGGATCATATCTTGGACAAAAGGGATAATTAGGTCATTATGGAGGGTGCAATTAGAAACATAATAAGGAGCATTAACTATGGTACGTAGGATTTTGGATTGAAATGTTTCGATTCGGTGGATGTTGGAATACTTGGCTGTCCCCCAGAGTTCTATATATCAATATAGCAAACATCATCGATATTTACTATAAGTCTCCAAGCCTACATATCCAATCCTCAAAATAGAGCCAAGGTGTTGATGCGATTATTTGCCAAGCAAGTTATGATCCAGGTTGATCAAAATTATTCACAAAAAATCCATGAAACGCGCCCAATATTGTTTGGAAGCACATAAATACTTGTCAATAACGGAAATACTTTTGGAGTAACGCTATGAATAATCCCCCCCCCCAAAAAAAATAATGTTGACAACCACTGTCCTAGTTCATGGATGAACATTACAAAACGCAAAAGTTAGCTTCATCATAAAAACACGTTCGACAACTCGGAATTGCGTAATATTAGCGCGATCCCATATTCCTAGTATCATTTAGAAAACTTTCAATAAAAGCAATCTACGTTTTGTTTTGATATTTCATGAAAAATGTTAACACATGCTCCAAAGAAAAAGATAATTTGAAGTGCCGCTATACAGGAAACTAATAATACCGATCTCCTCGACTTTCACTTGCCTTTAAAGAAATCTCTATGACGAACACGTTTCTCAATTACATACTTTACTGAAATGTTAAATTTTACTACTAAATGTAATTATTTGAGCCCGGAAGTTAGGCATTTATTTTTGGGTGAAATAGGCAGGCAAAAAGGCACTTAAAATAATGAAAATAGGCAGTACTGTAATTAAAATAGGCATTTATTAGGAGTGAATGCAAAGAGGGACCTTACTCATTAATGATGAAAATATGTATTTTAAATACTCATTAATTTCTTTATTACCGACTAGCTGTTACCCGGCGTGCCATGCTACGCCTACATTCTGCTTCCATAAAATCAAAAATAAATTAGGTACCCCGTTCATTGTTTCGAACCTGTGACCTCCGAACTGTGAGTCGTAAACAATTTTAACATAGCCTATGGCTCTCCCCGAATCAAGACCTACATGTGTGCCAAGTTTGGTCGAAATCGGTCGAAATGTGTGGATTTGTATAAGGAACAAACATACAGACAGACAGCTGGTAGACGTCTTTGACCTTGCCTGTGACATTCACCGTATCAAGACCTACCTACCTGTGTGCAACGTTTGGTCAAAAGGTGTGGATTTGTATTAGGAACAATCATACATACAGTCAGCTGGTAGATGTTTTTGACTTAGCCTACGACACTTCCCGGATCAAGACCTACCAGTATTCCAAGTTTGGTCAAAATATGTGGATTTGTATAAGGAACAAACGGACAGTCAGACACGTGATTTTTATATATATAAATAGATAAATAGATTTATCACAGAATTAGTGTACTTACTCTCAAGGGAATTACTCCCCTTGTTACAAGCAACAACAAGATGCTTTTTCAAAGTATCAACGGTTATAGACCTTCTCAGAAAAAATGTTTTTCATCATGGAATCCGGAATACCAGGTAATTATGCATTGTCACAGCAAAAGGTGTGTGAGGAAGGAGACGTACTTCTCTCATCCTCTCTGGTTCCTGCTATTCATTATGCTTGTGTATTCCTTCTGGTTCTGTTATTTACAGAGGTTAAATCCATGGGTTGGGAAAATAAGCTTTCGAATAGATATTTGTGACGGAAATTTTAATTTGAGCAACCTTTTTTGTCTTCGATGAACGGAAATTCAATATGTGCTTTTTGAAATGTTTAAATTGCAGAAAAAAATTGCATAACAAGCAAAAAAGGCAAAAATAGGCAACGGAACCCAAAATAGGCAAAAAAGGCAGAATAAAAATTGTCGCTACACTTCCTAAATGCACGAAAACATATTTATTTCTATCTGATTCCGATAAAAAAAGGCATTTTGCCTAACTTCCGGGCTCTAGTAATTATATACCTTCATAAATACTGTTTTCTCGAACTGAGATTTTCTTTATACGGCAATAAGAAGCCACAGGGCTCTAAATCAAGATATTTACTGCAAAAAGCGAACTTGCTCTCCAACTTAGAAACTTCTACACATCTTGCCTTGATACCAAAACATAAATTTCATTAATAACTGAACTATTTAGACGTTTTGAGTTCTATCCCTTCCCAAATTATTTTCTCACAGTTAATTCCACGTAATTCCAGTATTATTGTTCGGTGATGTCAGCATATACGTGTATTTCGTTTTCTCGGTAGATATCCAGTTTTATCCATTTTTTTCTTTATTTTTGCCGAAGTTGTGTCTCTCTTTTCTTCCAGTAGATTCTTTGTTCCGTCCATTTTTGTTCTCTATGTTGATTCATAGTTTCAAACATATTCTTAAATGTGTTGATTTCGTGATTAGTACATTTTTTTTTTTTTTCATGCGTCTATCTTAAATTTAATCTGCTTTTTTTCTGTTTCAAGATTCCTGCTCCATATATTTCGTTTTAATAAAGGAAAACTTCAGCGAAAACAAAAATGACTAAGCTAGTATAATTTCAACAGCAAATTAATATTCATTTCCTTGTGTTTCATGAGTTTTAATGGATTAACGAAAAAAAAAAAATGTTTCTTCTGTGTGAAAAACACAAAGTTTAAAAAAAAAAAAAAAAAAAAAAAATTGCCTCTTATAATTGTCAATTCCATGATTCATTTATTTTCTGCCGATATGTGGATTAATCCTCAAACTATTTCGTTGGACTTCAATTTCCTTCTTCACTTTTTTTTGTTTTTATTATGTTTGTTAATTTTCTGTAGCAATATGTATAGTTCCTCACTGTTTATCCCTTGTTTTATCCATTTATTTTCCATCTGTCAACTAGATGTTTTATTAAATTCAATTCTCCATGTTTTAACGCACATCTATGAAAACGTAGGTATACTTTGATGTTGTGAGAGGGAAAGCCCTCATGATATTAGATACACCCACAGCCACTAACAGAAGTGCCTTGAATGTACCTAGACCGAAAATCCATGCGGTCTCACAATCGACCGCTTATCCTGCAGAGCAGCCAGTATTGGTTAACAAAAAACAACAGAAATATTTAAATAACATATATATCATGTTAATAAATAAATAAATAAATAGTATCGTAAAATATGGAAAAACGAGTACGCTGCCGGTCTTTAAAATTACTAATTTTGATTCTGGTAATTTACAATTCGGTCAGTCCCATTAGGCAACATGTCGATAACAGAATTGAATTTCGTAAATTTTTACTCCCACGAATTTTATAAACACATAATTACATAGGGCTAACATCCCCTCCGGTGCAAATATTTAGTCCAGACCAATTATACCGGGTAAAATTATCACTAACAGCTGAAATTAATTATTGCACGCGTTTTTTGGTCTGGTGGATAATTCGGCCCTAAATAAATTACAGAAGTGGGAGCGGTGTAAATTAAAACAAATTGCACGCCATTAATGAAAGCCACGAGGAAAAAATGTCAGGAGAAAAAGAAGGCTAATTTTTGTATAATTAATTTTTAGTGTTTAAGAGGCTGAGAGGATAATGTACGGGCAGAATGCAATCAAGCTAGAAATTGTATTAGAAGTAATAAACCAGGGCGCATCTATTTTGTGTTGGATTTTCAAAACGACCAGGGTAATGTTTTCGACAATATCTTCGGAATCAATCGTATAACAATAATTGATATATGAGTAAATCGAACATTTCCTGAAACATAATCTTTCTTGAACGTGCAGATCAAGAAGCGAATTCCGCTCGAACAGAGAATAATATAATCAATGAAACCACTAAAGAAGATCTACAGAAATTCTTAAAAACAGCCACAAGACAAAAATGGAATGACACTTGGTTTGAAGCTAGACGTACCCACATTACTAAAATCAAAAAGAACACTCCCGAAGGGAAGAAATCGTTTTCACTGGACTACGAATCGGACACACAACACTGACAGACAACTACCTCCTAAACAACCTCCATCCTACATGCAACACATGCGACACAGAAAATTTCAGTTTAAGGGCCGCCACACACTATGAGGTAGACCGGACAGGTTCACCCGTCCGGTGCACCTGTCCGGTCTACCTCATAGTCTGTGGCGGAACTTTACTACCCCACTCTACCCTTTCCGGCGACCTCACACCTGATGAAAATTCGATTATTTCCACCTGACAGGCGAGTAGACTTCATGTGTGTGTGGGGGTTGTCAGGTGTACCTGGTGAGGTCTCAGTTTTCTGCAACTCTGATTTGTGTTGATTTGTTTTGGCCTTTTTATTTATTTATTTATGGAATCAGTTTAAAGTGTAAAATGTCTCATAAAATTAACGAAGTTCTTAGAGATTTCATCGAAATTTATAAAAATGAACCATGTTTATGGAAAATAAAAGACGATGATTTTTACAATAGAAATAAAAGGGATGCTGCCTATCGCAAATTAGTATACAAACTGCAGAAAATATATCCAAATGCAAACGAGAGTATGGCTAAAAGTAAAATTAATAGTTTTCGATCTAATATTCGAAAGGAGTAGAGGAAAATTGACTCCTCAAGATTCCCAAAGTAGCTGTTAGTTTTTCGTGTGGAGATATAGCCGCCCTCATTTGTGTATATTTCTTCTTAATGAAAGGAGATACAACTGACAATAACTCTATGTAAACTGATTCGTTCATGCGCAGATAATTGAATGAATGAATGAAAAGTTTTATTCTTATTCCGGGACAGAAGTCCCATAGGAATAATTTTGAAATTACAAAATAATTTTGAATTTTACATATAAACTTAAAAACTTATAAATGCTATCAGTATCAATAGATAGTGTACAGCTTCAATATAGACTAGGTGTTGGGTAAAACTTGGAGGGATAGAAGGTGGTGGAAGAGTCGGGATTTAAAGGTTTCTAGGTTGGTAGAATGGCGGACAAACGAAGGCAAGGAATTCCATAGCGAGGTGGCACGGGTGACGAATGATTTTTCGAATATTGCTGTTCGGTGGGAAGGAATATAAAGATCGGAAGGACGAGATCGGGTGTTACGGGAGTGAACCGAGGATTTAAATTTAAGAAGTTGAAAAATATAAGAAGGTCTACGGGATTGAATTACTTGGTAAAGGACTGAGCCGAGGAAGTACTGACGACGATAAAGAGGGAATAGCCAATTTAGCACCTGGTAGAAATGTGATATGTGGGAGTCTCTGGGGATCCCGAGAATAAAACGAATGAAACAGTTCATGAGGCGTTTGAGTTTTGCCTCGAGATCGCCAGAAAGTCCACCGTACACCAAACAACCATAGTCAAACTGGGGGAATAATAGGGAAGTTACGAGGAGCTGACGGGTCTTTGTTGGCAGGAGATGGCGGGAGAGGTTGAGCTGTCTCAGGATAAATATGGACCGACGGGAAATTTGGGAAATATGATTTTTCCAGGAAAGGTTCTGATCAAATATGATCCCAAGATTTTTAACTGATTTACAATATTTTATAGGGATGCTGTTAAGGTAAAGGGCTGGAAAAGGGGAAGTAGAACTTATGAGGGATTGGGAGCCTATAACAATGGCTTTGGATTTGTCTGGATTCAGGGAAAGCTTATTAGCTGCAGCCCAAGCATTGATGTTATTAAGATCTACTTGCAGCTTGTCTACAGCATCTCGTAGCAAAGAGGGCTTACTTAAAGGATAGGTAGATTTGGGTATCGTCAGCGTAAAGATGAAACTTGGAATGAACTATGGAAAGAGGAAGATCATTGATGTAAACAGAAAATAGAGTTGGGGATAACGAGGAGCCCTGCGGTACACCACGGGAATGAGGAAGAGGGCTAGAAGGATTGCTGTCGGGGATGACCACGTATTGGGATCGATTGGATAGAAAGGATTGGAACCAGCTAATGGCACTGTTGGAAAAGGAAAGAGATTGGAGTTTGGTGAGGAGGATTTGATGGTCAACGGTATCAAATGCTTTTGAAAAATCTAGGAGAACTAGAATAGTGAGCTGTTGGTTATCTATGGCAGTTTGAATGTCATGGGTGATTTTTATGAGCGCTGATTGAGTGGAGTATAACGGATGGAAGCCAGATTGGAGAGGGTTAAGGAGATTATTTTGTTCAAGGTGGTTGGATACTTGAGATTGGACCAGGCGCTCTAAAGGTTTGGAAAGATTGGATAGAAGGGAGATAGGACGGAAATCCTTCGGAGAGCAGGGGTTTGATATTTTGTTAAGAGGGCGAACCAACGCTGTTTTCCATTGAGAAGGAAAAGTCGAGTTTTGAAGGGAATAGTTGTATATGTGAAGAAGGATAGGAAGGATTGCGGGCAAGCAGGCCTTAATCAGTTTAACGGGAACAGAGTCTGGACCGTAGTCATTGGTTCGGGATTGAAGGACCGCGGTTAGAAGATCTTCTGGGGTAATATAGGAGAAGTAGAAGTTGTTGGAATTAAAAGGTAGTTTGGAAGGTATAGGAGGACTGGATAGGACTGAGGGAGAAGATACAAAGTGAGCATTAAGAACATCAGGGGATAATGAGATAGAGCAAGGACGGTTAGTTTTGCAAAGGGAAAGTTTACGAAGGATTGACCATTTTGTTTTAGATTCAGGAGCATTGGATAGGGATTGGTGGACGTAGAGGGACTTAGCTTGACGGATGGAGGATTGGGTGAGGTTACGCAAGTATTTGTAGGAGGAGTAATCTTGAGGAAGACGGGTCCGTCTAAATTTTCTTCTTGCTGGTTCTCTTCTTTTTATTAATGATTTGAGCTCGGGTGTAAGCCAGGGAGCAGGAGGACGGTTGAACCGGCGGGTTTGAAGAGGAGCATGGGAATCTAAAAGGGAGTGGAGGTGATGAGTTAAGGAGTTAACCATGTCATCTATGGAGTCAGAGGAATAAATGGAATCGTAAGGAAAGTTTTCTAAATCAGGTTCTAATTGTTCAAAGGACAGAGAATTAAGGTTACGAAACGTAAAGAATTTGTTTGTGATAGTATGGATAGGTAAATCAAAAGTTATTTGAATAAGATCATGAGAAGAAAGGAAGGGCACAGGGTGTTGAGATAAGGCGAGGAGTTTATCCTGGGAGTCGAGGATAAAGAGATCAAGCCAAGTATCAGAGGACTGGGAGTGATGGGTAGGTGAATAGGGAACCACAAAAAGATTAAGTGAAAAGAATAGTTCAGAAAGGTAGGTAACGTCAGGGGATTCGACAAGAAGATTGGTATTGAAGTCACCAGCAAGAATTACATGGGAATAACAGGGGACTAACTGATAAAGGAAGGTTTCAAAAGAGTGGTCATATGGCACACGGGGAGGACGATATACAACGGAAAAGAGGAGAGGTGAAGAAGACGTTGATATCTCGGCAAAAATATACTCAAGGTGAGGAAGATCAGACGGAGGTGAAACAAAAAGGATTTTAGACTTTAAACTACCATGAACAAAGAGGCCCACACCTCCTCCTGTTCTGTCTTCTCTGTCATGACGTAAGAGGGTATAGTTGGGAAGGGAAACTCGAGAGGAAGGGATAAAAGGTTTGAGCCAGGTTTCCGTAACAGCTATAATGTGATGAAAATTTTCGTTAAAATAGAGGAGGAATTCATCGTAGTGTGCAAGAAGGGATTGGGCGTTAACGTAACAGGATATCAGGACATTAGTCATGACGGGGATTTATGGAAAACTAAACTCAGGAAGAAGTTGTTGGGTGTGGAACTGATGGAAGAAAAAAAGGAAGTGGATGGAACATACAATATACAAATACTAATTACATTCGAATAATTATAAAAACCAAAAACTAAATATTTACCAAAATAGCAATAATTAAGATCAAAATAATAATACTGACCAGTATAAAATAAGTAACAAAAATATCTGGATACTAAGTGAAAATTACCTCTGGCAGATGAATAAATATAATTTCTAATTATATAGCATATAAAAGTCCTTAATAAAAATATAAATATTAAATTTGTTTTAATGAAAAATAAAAGGCTCTAATAGGGGAAGAGATGAGGAGACTGATAAAATTGCGTCAAGGAAATACATCCTATCGACCAATTAAGTTGCCATTTGTCTTTTATGTCGATTTTATTTTTCCGTGAAACTTCTTTGTGGTACAATTTAAGTTGGCCATAAGTTGGTTCCTCCGTCACAAGTTTTGCTTGTAAGTCAGCAGCCGTGCTTTGTCCTAAGTCTTTGTGTCCTGGCAGCCACCATAGTGTGATGTGCTTTCCAAATGTATGTAAATTGTGAATTTGCTCTATAATTTCTATGCATGTCGGATGTGTTGTGTACATGTTCTGTAAGCACTGGAGTGAACTCAAAGAGTCGCTACAGATGATTACATGTGGCTGGTGGGTTAATGGGACGTTCTGTAGTGCAAGAAGGATAGCACGGAGCTCGGCTTCTAATATGCTAGAATATGGTGGTAGCTTTAAACGGAAGACGCTATCTTGGATTATAGCTGCAGATCCGACACCATTTGGCGTTTTGGACCCATCAGTGTAAAATGTTTGGCAATTTTTGTGTTTTGTAATAAATGCTTTAAAGCATTCTGTGTATAATATTGTACTGGCTGGATTTGTCTTTTTGAATTTTGTGAGTGTTAAATCTATATTATAATTTTGAGTTATCCAAGGAGGTGTTAGTGTAAGTTTGTGTGTAATGTAAATCGACATCTACACAGAAATATAAAATACCGCACTGCCAATGACCCAGTAGGGTAGAGGCAGGATTACTAAAATTAAATAAAAAATAATCTTTTTAAAGTATAAAATGTATAAATGTAATAACGTCGGAGATTTTCTCAAGGCGTTAAATGATTCTTAATGAAATTTCCTATATTGACCTATTAATTAGAAATATTATACATATTCGCTCATTTGCAAACAAAAATAAAATAGAAAGAAATTCTTTATTTAAAACAACAAAATAAAGAGGGCTGCCCAAATTTATTGGGTTCCTAAAAACACAGCGTACTTATTAGTCTTTCGAAATTCATTTTAATTGGTTAAAATATGGTTAATTTTAAATTAATTAGGAGTTTTACCGATAAAATAAATTGTGGTGACGAATTTAATAAAACATAAAAAAATAAAAATAAAATCAATTTGCATGAAATATTAAATGTATACAATTACATTTATAGGTCTGGACGTAAATTTTGTGAAATAAATTCGGAAAGATTGACAAGCAGCTGTTTTTTTTTAGCAACCCAATACATTTGGGCAGACCTCTTTATTTTGTTGTTCAAAATAAAGAATTACATAACTTATGCATTCGTATAAAAATCGGAATAACTGTTTCTTCGTGACTTATTGGTAAGGAAACGATATTTTCCCGTTTACTTTCGAATGCCGTCAAGACGTGGGTATCATACAATTTTAAGAAAAATACTGTTAATTTTCTTTTTTTTTTTTTTTTTTTTTGTGAGCTAGGATCATTAGCAAATACTCTTTATATCAAAATAATACATAATTATGTTCAGAACTGCTCACCTGCACAGGATCTGGTATGAGATTCTCAGCAACATATGACTCGCAGTTCAGGCAAGGGTGACCACGGAGCACGGCCGGCCAGCACAGGACCACCATCCACCAAACTCCCACCATCATAAATCTAAAGCACAGAGAAATATTTATTAATATATATATATATATATATATATATATATATATGTGTGTGTATATGTAAATGGTCTTTGTTTTTGATTTTCACTTCTCTCGTGAAATTGTTAACTCTTTGCAGTTTTCAAAATAATCATCATAACTGTTAAATTTTAAAATTTGAATTATATAGACAATTCAATCGGCTCAGTAATTACCCATTCCAATGGTAAGATATTCGTAATTTTCATAAATTTGTCGTTCTCATTAATATTCAATGATTGTCGATCAAGTTTCTTTGAGCTACGGGAAACCTTCTCTAAATATCCTACGCAAGATAAGGTTCTTTTTCAAGATTTAAACACTAATCTCTAAATGTATGGTAAAGAAAGGCCTATTAATCACATATTCACGGACTGCAGATCCTTCGAAGCCAAATGGACGTTCATGGTCCTTCCTGTGATATATTTAGAGACCATGAATTTTTCCAAAGAGCGTTGAGATTTTTTAGAGATGCAGATCACTTGAATAAATGCATTTTTCGTCAGCACGTAAAAACTTAGTTTTCCTATCTTTACAAAAAAAAGCGCTGAAGCCCGTATTAAAACCCTGTGTACTAAACACTAGTACG
Source organism: Gonocerus acuteangulatus (assembly GCA_946811695.1). Taxonomy (NCBI): domain Eukaryota; kingdom Metazoa; phylum Arthropoda; class Insecta; order Hemiptera; family Coreidae; genus Gonocerus; species Gonocerus acuteangulatus. The sequence goes on along the minus strand of OX328126.1, from coordinate 32,340,939 downwards.
TATTGTTCTTTTTCTTTTTAGTTAATATATATATGGGCTTGTACGTTATGTAATGCTCCACTCTTGGATACAGCCAACGACAGTGTGAACGCCGAAGTGGGAAGGGGCAGATGAGGACGATAAGCGTAATTTTCCTCACAACCTATCAATCTCTCCGCCGACAAAAATATACGGATGCACTTCGCACTTCCCCGCACATGGGCCCTCATTCGCTAGTCCCAAGATTTCGCACACATCCCCTGAGTGAGGAACTACTATGCTGCTCCAGCCCCAGAGTGGAAGGAAACTGGCTCTTCTCAATTCCGTCCTTCTTCACAAAACACAACGCTAGATTGGGCACTGATTCCCTGAATTCACCATCTGTCTATTACTGTACCGGGGGTCCCTAATACCGCCGAAGCTGGATTGGTTCTTAAAACGCTCGTATCCTTCAAGGCCGGACTTGTCAATATGCACATGGGTTTGGAAGTTTTATAGATGAGGGGGGCTCATGGATAAAGCCAACGAGACGTGACCCCTAGGTGGTCGCCCATCCAAAAACTAGTAGCCACTCTCTACGTTCCTGGGCTGAAACTTCAATGTGGTCGTTCGTATTCAATATGGTATGGCCGTCGGACCTGATATAGATTTTTCATTTCAACATTAAGGGCTTCGGCGTGAACGTTGAATCATTGCGCGACATTCCCTTTATCGATGAAGCGAGATAAACAGAGTCATCAACCCATCAAACCCCCGCCAAAACGCGGGCATTCTACGACGTTTTCCGCGGGAAAAGCTACAGAGAGAGAGAGAGAGAGAGAGAGAGAGAGAGAGAGAGAGTAATCAGAAAGTGTTTAACCTAGTTGGCAGATCGGTCCTACGATCCAGCCATGACCTCAATTACCTCGCCCTTATCTGCAACTCTTTCCAAAGTCGTAGCTCTGAGCGATTTGGTCTAGAGTCATTTTCTTACAACTCAAATCCTTCTCTCTTCGGAAATACATTCAGTGGCTTGGAAAGTTTCTTTCATGAACCTTCCGATAATGCCTTTTCCGATTTTATTATTCCCTTCCATTATCTTTCTATTATTTTACTATTCAAAGCCGATTATATAAACAATACCAATATTTTTTATCCGATAAAGACTTCTGAGATCACAAAGAGCACACTTTTATTTTATACCCAGTAATTCGTAAAGAGGGGCATTTTATACCCCACATTCTTATACAATGCCATCTTGAGGTTGCACTCATAAAAGAAGTTTTGAAAAATATCCCAATACACCAGGTATCAAAGCTGCTCCTTTTTACATTAACGCACACACCCTTATATATATATATATATATATATATATATATATATATATATATATATACACACCCGTCATTATGCCCTTCTACATCCCTAAGTTCATAGCCCAAGTAAGAACTTGCAGCAACTTTAATATTCAAATTAGCTAATATTAACATCAATCCACGTGCTGTTGGCATTATAAAAGGGTGGCAACCTGTAGATTGCCCGGCGCTAATAGCCAAATAGTTGATGCGCCGTTAAAAACTAAAAAAAAATTAACATCAATCTACGTACCTACTTTACTAGATTTTACCTTTTTTTGTCAAAATAATTTTATTTATTTGTTCTAGATTAAAAATTACCACCTGCAGACTATCGCCCGTGATAAAAGACGGCTTCCGTTCGTCAGACTAAACGCAGCCATTTTCATTTCGCAGAAGTAAAACCATTATTTATTTATTTTTTTTTTTTATACTTTAACATGACCATCTAAAATATGAAATAAGGGAAGGGAATATATTGAATCATCGTCCTTCCTAAAGTGGACAAAATGATTTTGATGTACTTACGTGTTAGTTCCACCACATCTAGGTCAGAGATTCCGATCATCATGGCAGGCGCAGAAATCAATTGAATTTTTCTAATATGGCCAAGGAAAGACCATTTATGAATATTATCAACGCGTTTGGAGGAATAGAGTTTCGACATAACCTTGAGCGAGCGAAGCGAGCGCAATCACGTAGCACTTATCTTAATGTCATGATTTCTATGCGTTTCCACTAGATTCACTCGCTCAAGGTTCTGTCGAAACTCTAGTCAATCCAACTGGTTGATAATATAGATCAGTAGTTTTTCGCTCTTATTGCCTAAAATAACTAATGAGTTATGCGCCTTCGCTGATAACCCAGATCTCTGACCTAGATATGGTAGACCTAATATGTTAGTTTGATTTTAATCATTTCTTCACGAATGTGATGTTCACTACTTACCCTGCTTGATTAGTTATGCTACTCCCGCGAAACGGACCTAATTTTTTAAACATGTTATGTCTAAGCTCCTGTGCGACGTATTTTTTTTTTCTAACTACAAAAATATATATATGATAACTATAAAACAATTTTCTAGGTGCATGGTAGTGTGACAGGCCAAGGTAAAGCGTACGCACACTGAGTATAATACAGGAAGTATTATAGTCGATTTTTACCATCTCATAATATTCAACCAGTTATGAAACTTATAGAATTTTACACAGGTTTTATACTATTAGATGTGAGTAAAATTGCAAAGTTTTACAATTGTACATTGATGCGTTTGACGTAGGCGATGGAAAATCTGAATTTATACGACGAATTTTTCATCAAAATTATTTGAACCCCCTGAAAAGCTAGAGAATTTGCAGAATGTTGGAAATTAGGACGTTATTAAGGGGGAAAATCCTGAAACGTTATGTTTGAGATTCACTCCTGGGGAGGGGGGCATTTTGTACTTGTTGTTTCTTCAGAACCCCATCATTCCTTACGCAACCCATCATGTGGGACATCTAATGAATCTTTTCGGTAAGGAGAACTGAAATACAGAAAAGTTGAGTTGGGGCCTTTCTCCAGGACTTTTCGTAAACACCCAAAAATACCTGACAAACAGCTCGACGCACTACCAAGCGTCATGTCCCCACGTTATGCTCCTCAAGACACGTACTTATAAAAAGTATTGATATCCCTCAAAAACTAAGGTCGAAGAAAAAAGGCATATGATGTTATGATATTATACTGTATTAGGCCAAGTTTTAGGCTCTTATTACCTTGTCAAGAACATAATAATGCCCACTCACTTATTTGTGCGTTTCGACCTTCTCCAGTTTTCATTAAATGATGACCGTCATAGTTTAGACAGAGGTCATCAGAGAGTTTATAATAACACTGAATCGTTACCCTAAGGGCCAGAATCTTTAAATGTCAGAAATTTTATAATAAATCCGATCGTCATAGCGGCCAGCATTAAACGAAAACTGGCCAAGCCGAAAATGAAAACATAATTTAGAAGATATCATTAGGTTCTTGACAAATAGAAAGCTTACTATATGCTCTACAAAAAAGGTTCTAATGAAAGTTTTGATTAGGCGATGTCAATCGGAGAAATAAGTGCTTAAAACTTTAAAGTAATTGATTTCGCTTATTCGAACTGTTCTTTTTGTCTTTGATTTTGATACTTAAAATTATGGGATTCAGTTGAAACATTTTCTGCATGTTTGAATTTCATGAACACTAATATGTTAAAATTTTGGTTACGTTTGGAGCTAAGGAAGGATTAGAATAAAATATTTTATTAACAGACATGAAATGTTTCGGGAACTTCGTATACATTCCCTAATATCTCGAAGACGGTTAGGAATATTGGTAAATGGAGGGATACCATGCGAAAGCTTACTAAATGTTCTACAAAAAAGATTCTGAAACAATTTTTGATTAGGCTATGTCAATAGGAGAAATAAGTGCTTAAAATTTGAAGTAATTGATTTAGTTTATTCGAACGGTTCTTTTTGTTTGTTTTTATTCCTTGTTATTTTTTAATTGCTTAAAGTTAGATAATGTATTTGACAATAAAACAGATTAATTAAAATAAGAAAAACAATTCATTGTTAAAAATATATCAGGCTGTACCGTATGAAATGTCAGTTTTGGATTTGTCGATTTCCTTCAAATGTCTTGAAACTGTCGAGGCTCCTACTCCGAGTTCTTTGGCATATTCCCTAGTGTTTTTAATTGCTTATTGTAGTCAAATGTATTTGTCAATAAAACAGGATACGTATAATTAGAATCAATATTTTGTTTGTTAGAATTCGAAGATGCCGTATGAATATCTAGATTACAGTACTGGTGTTGATTTCGTTCTTTAGAATTATTCTGGGTATTCCCTATTTTCATCTGTTACCCATAGTTTTTTATTGTTGGCAACTAAAACGCTATTACACGTAAAATAAAATATGTTTTATGAACTAAGTGATCTTATTTAATTTATTTTTAAGGGTTTTACGAGATGTTTTTATCATCACTTCAAAATTTCGGGAGGGGCTGCAGCCCCCTCAGCCCCCCCCCTCATATACGCCCATGCTTCTGTATCCTCTAGAAAGGCTTTATTAGGCATATTTTGTATTGATTTATAGAGCTTTGCTTTAGAATGAGAGCCAGATTCTGTAATTTCCGCTTCTGTGTAAAAGTTAGCTACTGTCGGTGTCCCTGACGCCTTAATATCACTTTTATTCGAGATGTTCGAGAGGATTTTGACAATTTTCACGAGATATATAAAAAAAATATAAGTTTATTTCTTTTCTAAGCTTATCAAATGGCACTAGAGACATGAACGGAACCGCGCTAAGATGCTGCAGTTCCTGCGAGTCGGACTTTTTTTTCTTCAAGTGACTTCGTTCATGGGTTGAATTCGGCCTCCCTGACCGTTCCCAGGGCAATCCAGACTTTAATTAATTTATTAATGTGTACCTTGGTGCTAATGACTCTAGCAGTCGAAGCAGCAAGGGGGAAATCAGGCGGCCGGAGCATAGTACTGACCACACTATCTCCATAGTGTGCCGTACGGTCATGAATCAGATACCTCTACAGTATCTGCCCCTAAGGGCCCTCTTGGCCTGTTTCGGGACTGATTTTTTTTTTATTTATTTTAATATACATTTTAACGTCGATTCATATGTAACAAAGATTTTTATGGCGTTTTTTTTAAGGAGTTATACATTTTTCAGCCAGTTTAGAGGCGATGCCTTTTATATTATACTCCTTGTAGAAATCGAATCCATGACCTGAGCTTAGTTTTCTTTTTATTAAAAAATGGGCTTTTCATGATGATACTATGACGAAATGTTTAATTTTGTATGCTAGATATATCATGAATAATATTAGCTCCTTTATACATTTTTAATTATAAAACTAATTCCAATGATAAAAGAAAATGAAATATTCGCCCCTCCTTCCTATGAAAATATTACATATGAATGAATATATTTTGCCCCCAGGGGATATTTTCCCCATCTTGATTGCTCAACCATATTATAGATTTTCCAACATCTCAGTAATATCAGCTACATTATTATTTATGATATGATACAGAAATTGTTTTTTTATATTATCAGTATCTAGAGTTAGTATACTAAAATCGTTATCACCCTTTGTGTGGGGTATTTGTTGTAAACAGCAGTTTTATATAAACTATAACCGGTGTTTGGGTTTGACACAAGAGTAACTCAAAGCATAATTACAAAACCTAAATGTTACTGTTTTTTTGATGAAATAACATTTCAGTTATATATTATTGTCATTGCCATTAATTGAGTATATCACTGTAATTATATTTTAGATCAGCAATTGAAATTACCAGCTTTGCCAAAGTAATTAGAGTTGTCAGAGACATCTAATTATAAATTTCATTAATTGATGATACTTCTAATTATAATTGACACATTGAATTAATGAGCCTTACACAAACCCTAATCCAATCTAAAATATATTGTTCATTTCAGTGCCATTCGAAACTATAAGGGAAAACATATGACGAGACTAGCAAAATAGGGAACATTTTAGCATTGAGCATGTTCATTTTTGACCTATTTGAAAACGTTACGTAGGAGTGGAACGAAAAACGGAGACACCAAAATAGTAGCAGTCAGAATAAATAAGCGAACAGCCCTAAATTATTATTTTTTTTTTTTTTTTGGTGCATCTACTGCTATGGTCATTGGCACCATTCTTTATTGCCCCAAATTAATCAAATGAACTTACAAAAGAATGATTAGCAGGCAACCGAATTTATTTACTAGGAACAAAGCTTTATTGTAGCTGAGGAATCACCAATCGACACACTGATGAGAACGCGGATTGCTAGAACTATTTTAATGTAATTTACTATTGTAATAAGAAATCTAGTTTGACGATATTTTTCTCCTGAATTCAAATCCTTTTTTTATAAATGGAAAAAATCTTTCCATTTGTATGGAAAAAAAGGCGTTCTAAAATCCGATGTCATATTGAGAGAAATCTTTTTTAAAACCCTTCCCATGAAAGTTGGAATTGTTAGAAACTTTCATCCATTATGTAGGGATTATATTATGATGTATATTATGAAAGTTTTGATGATGTATTAAAGTGGATAACTTATTTTAGTTTGTGAGTTTGACGAGGAATTCCCCATAGCATCCTTTTAGGACCTGTCTTATTTAGCATTAGTTTCCTGAATAATTTAGCTACTTATAGAAGTATTCGGAAATGAATTCTATTATTTTGGTTTTAAGCCTGCGTGTTTTAGTTTTGAAATTAACGAAGTCTTTAAGGCCAACAGGTCAACTAAATTATGAATATTGACGGACTATTTACTTGTAATATTTATATCGAATACCATTTAGAAAAATGAAAGTGGGATTTCAGGATTTCCATTCAAATCTAAATATCCTTAGAACCGAGCAAAATAGGAAAATTGCCCAGAAAAAAATAATAAAAAGAAATATTTTAAATTCCTTTTTGATATTCAGTCTATTATATTAAGGGAAATATCATTTGTTAGCACTTACATCTATCTGATGCACAATAGCCAAAAGGACTTGTTAGTTGGAACTGAAATAGGTATTAAAATTATTTTATGTGCTTAATTACATTTAGGAATCCAGCAAAGTAGGTAGTAGTAGGTGGTACAGCACAATCATTTATCCTTTGTTAAAGAAAGGTGATCAAAACAATGAAGTAACCCATCGGGGAATATATCTATCTGATTCAACCAAAAAATTAATTTGGTACTTGGAAAATTATTAATTTTTTAGGCTTGAAAGTGGGTTTTAAATAAATTAGTCGAATTCCAGAGGAGAATAGGAGAATGGTACTTGGGGATAAGACTTAAATAAATATAATGAAGGATGCAGATATTTTTAGACGTGGAAGGATGTTTTCATTAAATGTTGAATAAAGGCTATCAGCCTCAAATGTAACGCATCGAAAGAAGTTGTTGAAATACTGAAATAGTGTTATTCTTAATGGCTCAAAAAGTGCACATAATTCATTTTACTTTAGTAGCATTGGATAGACCCAACTGATCCTAAACTGTTCAACCTTATGTAATACTTCTGATGAACTTTAGATATTAGATGACAGCAGTTGAAATCCTGATTTCATCATCATTTGAATTCCAAAATGTGGGAATCGTCTTTTTCAAGTGCTACACACTCAGATGTATAATTTTTCTTTCCCCCAAAGCAGACTGGTGATGACCTTGAAATATTTTTTGGCCATTCCCAAGAATATTTTCTTCTTGCTTAAAAGATCTATGAAGGTCTTATAATGGGTAAATTTCTGCCCTTACCGATGTTTATAAAATTTAGCTCATATTATAATTGCCTCCAATATCATAATCCTCCCGAAAAAAATCCCTAAGTAGCCATCCAGACTACGTTATTGTAAAGATAAATAAACGCCCAGAATGCTTTATTTTCTATAAAATCCTTAAGAAATATAAATAAATTATATTTGCTTTTAGAATAAAAAACAACTCGACTTCTTTTTCTTTGAAGGGTCTTGAAATTGGTCTGAATGAAAAAATAATTCAAGGATAATGAACCATTTCTACATGAATGCAATGTACAAAAACACGAATTCCCAAGTTGTTGCCGAAGTTGGTGATACTATTGGTGTGAGTTTGAATGAGAGTATCCCCTAGGTAATGGGGAGAGGTGATTGGTGGCGGCTATATTAGTGGGGAGGAACTCACCTCCAGGAATCCTGCTGGAATCCCTGGAACTCACCAAGCTCCAGGCACTCCACTCCAGGCTCACTTCTCACTCCTGGGGTTCAGGTCGTCACTTATCACTATTAACATGCAATATTTTTTTTTTTTTCGCTTTATTTATAATAACATTTTTCAAACGAATGGCTGAAACTCCATTGGTATCCTTTA